>BMAV01018200.1:96588-150001 GCA_019973955.1 Trichonephila inaurata madagascariensis
CTCGCGTTAAGCGGGTCTTACTATACATATATAATTTTATTTTTACAAAGTTCGAATAAATTAAAAGTACAGATTTTAAACAATCATAGAGAATCCTGGCTGTAAGCATATTTTAATATAGACAGTATATATGCTTCATTTACTTTTATAAACTCTACAGCCACACAAAAAAATATTTATTTATGTTTATAAGAAAAATTTTTATAATAAAAGCACACAACAATCAGCAGTACCTTATAAAGCTTTTTCAATGATCAGCATAATCTTTCAGAGAGAGATTCATCAGGTATTTTTTAAACAGCATATAAAGCAAGAATTATAGCTGACAGATGTGTCTACAATAATTTTTTCCTATATATAAAAAACTCTGTTTTTGATTATTTTTTTTAGTTCCTAGAATTAAGAATTTCGCCAGTTCTAGTACAATACATCTTTCAAGATATGATCTTTCTTAACTTGTTTTTAAACACTTTAGTCAGTGCTATTTGAGTTTCAACGAAAGGAGCTTGAGTAAAAATAAAGGGGATGACTGACATGAATTGCGCAAACAAATATGTTTGCTCGTTCACTTAACCCAGCGTTTCTCAAACTGTGGGGCGCCCCCCCCCTTGGGGGTCGGGATAACTGTACGAGGGGGTCGCAAGCATATTGAAAAATCGAAAACAAAAGATTATTTCAAAAATTATTTTACTGAAAGTAAACAAACAAAATACTTTCTGATATAATAAAATATAAAATACGCATTTACACTGATATAATACACTTATAAATGTATGAGTACTGTACAATGTATTTTATAATTAATTTAACAATACTAAGTTAAGAACAAATGTGATAATTATCAGTGACCCCAAGGGTTTGTATTAATATTTATCTTGATAGTTTGTACGGTTTATAATTAATTCCTTAAATGCCGATTAAAAGTTACGCTATTCGCTGCCCAATGCCACCGTTTTCCATGTAGAAGAGCGTATTTTAATGTTTTTTTAGGGGGAGGGGGAGGAGAAAAGAGGAATAAATAAGCAAATCCTTTAAAATAAGTAAATCCTTCGCAAGCACTGTCAAGATCCTCTTATTGCATTCCAAAGCCTTCGGAATAATTTTATGAATAGCCCTGCACAGAAAATATCGTACTTCGGAAAGACGTATATATGTGTGTGTGTGGGAATCCAACCGAAATCTTCCAAAAAGATTGGATTCTTCAGATGGCGGGGTTTTTATGGCGTGGTGTCTAGGGGTTTTTAGGGTGTGTTAGTTAATTTTGAAAGAAAATAGACAACATAGTTCAAGAAAGAAACTAGTTGAAAACTAAATAATTTATTAAGAATTATAGGGGAGTATTTACATGGGGAATATTTCAAAAGAATAGGAAAGTTAGATAAGCATATTTCGGAAGAATAGGAAAGTTAGATCACATTACTTTAAGGGAGGCAATTGAGATTAAATAGAATTCATTATAGTGTTATTAAGACTTACCGCCTGGCGCGGACGAATGATAGAACTCGTTATGGTACTATTAAGATTTACCGCCTGGCGCGGACGAAAGTGCGCTGACGCGCGAAACATTCTCTCGACGAATGTTAGTGGGCCTCTGGCGAAAAAGGTTCATGTCGTCGTTTTTAAAAAGGACGCTAGATGGCGTTGATGTGGAATACTGTTTTGATTAGAATTGCCGACCTCGGTAAATGTGATATGATCTAACTTCTTACAAATGGAATATCCTACATATATACGTCCAGAAAATTAATACTTTGACTGAGCGAGACGTGTATGTACGTCGGTGGCACATAAGAGGTTAAAGTCGTATTGTAGCTTTAGTGTCAATGTATAGTATTATTGAATTCAATACATTGCTATTGTATGGAAGGGGGCGCGATGGAAATGATGATTGAATAGTGGGTCACGTATATTGAAAGTTTGAGCAGCACTAACTTAACCCTATGATAAAGCTCGACATTCGAATTTAGAGTCGATTAGCATTTCTCAGCATGCAATTCCTAGAAAACGCAAACAAAAAAAAATTAACTATCTAATAATAAAAGGTTTTATAACACATATTATTTCAAAATCATGTTTAAAATATATATATTATTTTGAAAACGAAGAATCCTCTATAAGGATTATCTTATCTTCTTGAAGAATCTCCTTAGAATTATAAAGTGTTTTCGGGAACGCCATCCTAAACTTAGAAAAATATATCTTAAAACATTTAAAGTAAATCAACCCCTGTTATAGATTGATCTTCAAGTAAAAACAATTTAACAAAAATACTGCATTCTTTATTGAAATTTTTAGCATAATATCAATGTAATATACTCATTAATTCATGTTCTAGGTCAGCGGTTCTTAAACTTTTGATCACCGCGACCTTCTTTTATTCATCAGTATCAAGCTCTAGTAGATCAAAATACAAGCTCTGGTAGAGTTTTTTCATCGGAGATAATTAAGTCATCTAGGCTAGTATGGCACATCTTTCAATTTTTCCACTAGGCCAGCATTTCTCAAACTGTGGAGCGTGCCCCCCTAGGGGGTCATGACAACTCGACAAGGGGGGCGCGAGCATATTGAAAAACGATTATTTAAAAAATATTAATTAACCGAAAGTAAACAAACGCAAAATACATTCTGACATAATAAAAAATAAATAAAATACACACATATTCTGATATAATACACTTATACATGTATCAGTATTGCACAATGTATTTTATAATTTGTTTAACAATACTAAGTTAGGAACTAGTTTAATATATAGTTACCAGTGTCCTCATGGCCTTGCCATATATAAAATTAAAAACAAAATTTAACGCTTACCTTGATAATTTGTATGGTAAATAATTAACTCCTTAACTGCCGATTAAAAGTTACGCGATTATCTCCCTAATTGCCACCGTTTTCCACGTAAGGGCGCATATGTGATATATTGGAATTGGGGGGGATAAGGAATAAATAAGCAAATTCTCTGAAATGAATAAATCCTTCCTAATTTTTGTCAAGATCCTTTTATTACATTCCAAAGCACTTCGGAATAATTTTATGGATAACAGAGCACAGAAAAAGATCGTACTTCGGAAAGACTTATATATACGTCCGAGACAGTTAACGCTTTGGATGAGCGAGACGTTCGTATACACCGGTGGCACTTAAGAGGTTAAAATCATATTGTAGCTTTAGCTGCAAAGTATAGTATTATTGAATTCAATACATTGTTATTGTATGGAAGGGGGGGGGGGCACGATGAAAATTATGATTGAATATTGGGTCGCGAATATTGAAACTTTGAGAAGCACTTCACTAAGCCTTTCAGTGACTAAGAGAAATCTCAACGTTACATGAGAGTCTCCGCAGGTTCCTTAGAGAGGCGCTGCGGACCTGTTTGCTCTCTGTGTATTTTGTATGAATTTGCAATCTAAAGTTTAGAAGGGATGACCTTTTGCAAATTTAATGTAATTAATACAATGAATATTATCAAATAAAAACTTTTAATTGTAATTCAATAGAATTTTATAGATGCTCGTAATACATTTTGAAATTCGAACATTTTCCAATAGAAATGAAATAAAAAAGTATACTTAAAATATTCTTAATAAATATATTTCAATTAGAATTTTTGAAATAACCACAAATACTTCTATATGTATTATTTTAAACAATTTAGAAGCCATTTTAATTTAATAAAATGTAAAAATTATAGTGCCTTTGTAACATAGTTGCTTAATTTTATTCTTTTCAAAACAAAAGCGTGGAAATAGCATATTCTTAACATTTATTTGATTATCTGTTTTAGATACTGTCTTATGATATTCTTTTATTGAATATTTTGAGTCGAAGCAATTCAGTGATCAAAGTCGTGAACTATCGGCCAAATGATGTTAGAATTGTGTGTTTAAATATTAATTATATCTAAGATTGATATGTTAAAGACTGAGAAGAGACAAATTAAATATAGGACTGACCCTAAAGATGATCGTAGGCATGGTAAAAAATTTTGGCGATAAAATTACCAGTTTAGGTGCCTCTTAGTCGAAATGACGAGATTTGTCTGCAGTAGTCAATTGCGTTATGTTAATATAATGTTAAAATAAGTAAAAAAGTTCGATAAATATTTGTATAGAAATATTCAAAGATCTTCTATTTATATTTTAAAATTATTTAGTTATCAAAAGTAAAATTGTGCTAGAAGATAAATTGCTATTTATTTTTTGTAGTTAACAGCGTTAACTATTGCGAAGGTTTTCTATGGAGGAATTAAATAGTTTTTGGTGTAGATGAATGTGTATATTTATGTCTATATTAAAGTAGATCGTGGTTATATGGAAAAAAAATACATTATTTGGAAAATACCTTTGTGTGAAAGATGTTGTATAGTCAGGAGATTAGAAGAAAAATAATTTTAAACAAATAATTTCAAAATGCAACATTACTGCAAAGGGTTGAATTTCGGAAAAAATGGAAAAGATTTAATATTAATTCGGCATTGCTTCATTCCACTCTCTCTCTCTTTAGCAGTACTTAACATAAAAATTGATTTTTTTAATTATATTTTTCCCTTTATCTATGTTCCAGAGAACATATTTTCCGCCTAAGTAGGTTCTGAAATTCGAATTTTTTCGAATGCCTGTGTTAACAATATTAAGAAGCATTTACTTAACTGCAACACTTACTTAAAGTATTAATTCGCCACTTAATTTGCTGCAGACGTTTTGTTGGAGTATGTTTTTATGGCCATTTTTAATGAATTATTCAAATTTACTCTAAACGTTATTTAAATTCAATCTTGTCTGTATAAAACCAATTTTAGGGGGTAAACAGATGAAGAAGTCAGCAACTAATCTGTCAACCCTCTTTATGATACTAAGGCATAGCATATTTAATTATTCCACGCAAAATTTCGCAAACAATAATTTTAGCCGCCCCAAGAGGCCATTTTATTAAAAAATACTTGAATCAGATGAAATGCAAAGAAGAGAGAAATTTTTCATTGGTATAATATTCATTTAAAATTTAAGTTCATTACTGGTGGAAGCAAGCTTTATATATAAAATAAACAAAATTGAAAATGATGAGCTGATAAATTTATTCGTCGCTGAAACAGTAGCTTCCATGGTCGCTAAAATTAATGTCTTATTTGAATTAATTAGTGCGAAAATTACTGTTTACCGAATAATTGTTGAGAGGAAAAGTGATAAAATTAAATAATAATAATTATAAAAGTTTTGATTGATACATCAATTAATATATGATCGCACTTAAACTTAAGAATCTGGCGCCACATAATCACCCTATGCTTCAGAAATTAAATCGCCCGATGAATTTTTACGATGTTTTTCACTTCCACTGCTCGCGCTGTTTACCATTTTCATTGCTCTTAAAACTCCTCCGTGACCATGTTCATAATGCTAATGGTTTGCCTGCGCAAATTTCCGGAGGAGAACACTATCGATATTTAATTAACTCGATCGAAGACAATAAAGGAAGAAAAAAGGGATAAAAATGAACAATGGACCAAAAAAGAAAAAAATAATAATGTCACACACATGAATGACGCCATACGAAAATCTGAGATCAATAATTTCATTTTAGCTACGCATTTCGTGCGTCAGGGTGGAAAGTTAGGCGCGAGGAATTGGAGTGAAGTGAAGACAAGATCAAACTTCTTGTTTTCGTGACACGAAAGCCGTTCGATAAAATCCTTTCGGGTCGTTTCCTTGTAAGATTGACATTGAAGAGCTGTTAAGATAATCGCACAATAGTAGTATCTTGGGTTTCGTTAAGGGTGGCCACGGGTGGAGGAAAATTTATGTCGTGTTCGAATGTGGCTTGCGGTTTGTTCTACGCCTACTCAGAGATATTAGTTAGTGAAGAAAAAAAATAATGTATATAATGCTCTCTTTCATTATTTTCTTTTTGGTTATTTTGGGAACGGAGTAACTCAGTGTGAAAGATAAATATTGTGAAAGCTATTAGTTAAAAATAAACCTGTCGCCAACCATTACAGAGTAATTTAAACCATTAGTAAGCATTAACCCTTTAACGGGCACAAAGCTAAAATACACTTTTCTGTGATAAAGTACTTGATAAATGTAATGTTCTCATCCTCTATAAACATTATTTAGTCACAAAAAAAATATCTGATCAGGAGTTTTGTTCCTGGATGGTGGCTAGATGTTATAGCCACTGTGCATTTACCACATTTAACTTACTTTTCAGGACAGAAAAAATGAATCCTTTTACAATAAACTTTTTTTATGAAAAATTAACGTTTATGCTAATAATTATTTCAATAACAATTAAATACAAGATAGAAGTGCAATAAAATAATAGTGGAATAATTGTACAACACGGAATATACATAGAATACTTACTTGGAATATGCATAGAAAACTTAGAATATATACATAGAATACTTAGAATATACATTGAAACTGGTATATATCCACAGTTTATATTTTATTTAATTTTAGTATAAAAAGTTAGAAATAGAGTAATATTTTTGAGGATTTAAATGATTTATTTCACAAATTTGACTGTGGAATTTCATAATATGCAAACGTTTTCTCCGATCAGAAAAGCTGTAATGAAAGATTTTCGAACCCGAGAATCTTGTACCACATATTGTAAACAAAGTTTGTTTTTGTTTCCGACCCCCAACATTCTCACGTGATTCTAAGTGCTCTCTCTCGAGTACGGGAAAAGCGAAAATTCCTAGGTCATTTTTCTGATCTATGTGGGCAGTGGATAGAGCTTGTATACACGTATAAAAGCTTTCCAAAATCCTAAATAAAACATTTTTTTTTTAAAATTGTACAATTGCTTAATTCATTCAGATGAGAGAAAAGTATACTTAAGACATGTCGAAATTTTTTTCAAAGATCAGAAATTTTATTTATAGTAATCAAAATACAATTTGTAGATTCACAGCGAGAAAAACTGTTTTTAACTACCCATCAGAGGACATGAAATGCAAAAAATGGTATCGTGCTGCCATCCGTATTAATTTGTATGCGTTTTAGTTTCAATTAACGCATATGGACAGACTAAATATCCAACACCCGCCTGGAGAAAAATTTTTTAATATGTGGTTAGACCTATTAGCCACTGCCCGCTAAAGGGTTAAAGATAAAGTCGAATTAAGGAATATTAAAATTTCTTGTTCTTTTTTTTTCTTTATATTCTTCAAGAATGATTTCAGCCGTGGTAGTCCAGTGGTTATGGTCACAAACTCGTGGCTGGAGTACAGTGGTTTGAGTCCTGTTGCCACCGAAGACCCGCCGTGTACAGGGGCAGATGCGCGTTGAATATGACAAAGCTCAAAGTCCTCCCGTCGGTGTTGTGTGGAAGTTCGGTGTGGGGTAGCTAGCTCAGCTATCGTCCTCGTCACTTGACCATGGTTCAAAATTACGAGGTCCGTCACCAATAGCCCACGTGCTGCTGTATAGTGCGATGATTATAAAAACTCTCTCATGGGAACTATATGTTTAATTTGAAAGATTGTAATAAAAATATCCCAGATAATTCATGATAAATCGGATCTCAATTTGAAGAGATTTACTGATAATACCACAAATAAAAGAGGTTTCATAAAGTAGAGATTAAGATGTATGGAGATGGGTAAGTTCGTGAATATTTGTACAGTAAATGAAAGGGCAGCCAGTTTTCATTTAATGAAGTTTTAACTTAACTATGTTTCTTTAATTGATGGGCCCCTCATTTTCCAAATACAACCGAAATTCAATAAAAGAAATTACATACTTAATAAACATATTTTGAATTATACAGTTTGGGGAAAATTTATAATTTATCTCAATTTATTTCATTAAAATATGAATATTTATTCACTTAATACTTAGCGTGTCACAGTCTATTCTGAAGTATTTCAAATCCAAGTTAGCCCCTTTCCTATGAAACATGTGAAACCACCTCTCTTAAATCTCGCTTGTGCAGCTGGTGTTTTTCGTATTTTGTTCATTCCCAAAAGAGAAATTTTTTCGTGTTAAACGAATTTCGCGCTTCGTGTTAAGGGAAAAAATTGCATGCAAATACATAGTACTTTGATGGGACGATTGTTTTATTTCGTGTTAACCGATATTTCGTCTTAAGCGTTTTCGCGTTAAACGTATTTCACTGTGCACATATATTAAGGTACGACGATTTTTTGAATATCTCTTACCTTCATTTTTTTCATATTAATATTTAACAGTGAGTTTATATGGGAAAGAGTAATATCGGTCCTTTTTAAGTCTATTTTATTAAAAACGTTTGAAGAGAGTGTTGTCACCTCAGCTGTCCTCCTTGCCATTAGGCTGTAGTTCAAATTACCAGTCCGTTGCCAATACGAGTAGTTCTCGACACTTCGAGATACGACATTATAACTAACCAATCTTTTTACAAACGATTTATTTAAAACATTTGCTGTCTCGTCGATATTAGGCAAATATAATTAATTAAATTATAATTATTCTAAATGTAAAATCCTTTTTAATTATTAAACTAATTATTCTTTTCCAAAATTAAATTAAAATATATTCTTGTTTAATATATGTGCACAAACACACACATACCCAAAGGGAGAGAGAGAGAGTTTTAAAATTCTTTTAGTACTACTGCATTAGTATACACTGAAGAGCCAAAAAACACTGGTACAGGCATGCGAAGGCCCACTCGTGTACCTTTGTTGACTACACGACACAAAGCTTTTCACCTCGCCTGGGCCCGTCAACACCGACATTGGACTGTTGATGACTGGAAACATGTTGCCTTGTCTGACGAGTCTCGTTTCCAATTGAATCGAGCTGATGGACGCGTACGGGTATGGAGACAACCTTATGAATCCATGGACCCTACACGTCAACATGGGATTGTTCAAGCTTGTGGAGGCTCTGTGATGGTATAGGGCATGTGAGGTTGGCGTGATATGGGACCCCTGATTCGTCTAAACACGATTCTGACACGTGACAGGTACGTAAGGATCCTAACTGATCACCTGCCCTCATTCATGTCCATTGTGCATTCTGACCGATTTGGGGAATTTTAGCAGGAAAATGCGACACCCCACACGTCCAGAATTGCTACAGATTGGCACCTAGATCACTCTTCTAAATTTAAACACTTCCGCAGGTCACCAAAATCCCCAGACATGAACAGTATTGAACATATATCGGATGCCTTGCAACGAACTGTTCAGAAGAGATCTCCACCTCCTCTTACTTCTACTGATCTATAGACAGCCTTGCAGGATTCATGGTGTCAATTACCTCCAGCACTACTTCAGACATTAATCGGATCCATGCCATATCGTGTTGCGACATTTCTGCATGCTCGTGGGGGCTTTACACGATGTTAGGCAGGTGTACCAGTTTTTTTGGCTCTTCAATGAATAATTAATTTTATTCGCCCCCTTTTTTTTGGTGTTTTATATTAATGATAATTAAAAAAAATATCATTTATATACTAGTTAAGTGAAATATTAATTTCAATTACAAATTTATGTTTTAAAAATAATATCATCCTAAAACATAAATTAGAACCTTATAAATTTCATTTGTAATTTCTTAATGAACTAAATTACACAAAAGTATACTATTTCCGAGTGTGCAATTTTCTTAAATAATTTCAAAGAAGGAATAGAAGAAAGAATAGAGAAAGAGCTCTATAATCAGTCTAAAATACTTCGGAAAGGTATGAAATGATTCATCAGGGGAGGAAGATATTTGCTGAAGTTTCAGTCTCGCCTCAACTCGTTTTCTTTTCTATTCCTCTTCCTTTCTCTAAGTGCTTTTTCTGTGTCTCTACAATGACTAGAAACATTTACAGTCAGCAGCCAGAAATGTGGTTCTTTTGTTTGAGACGTGAAATATTTTTTCCCTTTGTGTTTTCTTACATTTCGAAAAGAGTTAACTTTTTCTTTTAGCTTCACCGAATTTGTTTTTATAACCATACTTTTAAAATTAGCACATTCTTTTTCGTTCCACGAAAACAATAATGTTGTGAAGTACTGTCATTTTGTTAACTGTTTACATTAAGATCAGCCCGACTTCAAAAAACTGGAAAAGGTGTTATTTTAAAGCTATGTGCTTTGAATTTAAATCTGTTTAATAAATAAAAAATATACGAACGTTATGTACTTTATCCCTTTTTGTAATGAAATGTGTTATTTTTATACGTATTATCAATTCCGATTAATTTCCTAATGTTCCCTGTAACTTTAATGAAAATAATTACGCTAAAATAATATTTCACTGCTAGGGATTTGTTTTTATTTAATCGAAAAATCACAGTAATTGCCACAAAATATAATTAAAAATTAAACATAAAAATGGCATTTTTTTGGTTTGCATGGAAATCATTTAATGCTTGCCTTCATTATTTATATACAACAGCATACACCGATCCATATAAGAGAAAATTACAAATTTTGGACTTAACTTCTCTGAGTTTAAATTTATAGAATAGTTATATCTTTAGTGGTAGCGTATCGCGTTTGCATGCTACAGGGGGCTGTGGTAGTCTAGAGGTCAAGGTATCGGATCATGTCAGGCATGTCATAAGTTCGAGAACCACTAAAGACCCGCCATGTGGGGGAGCGATGCACGTTAAATATGTGGAGAGCTCAAACGTCCTCCCGATGGTGTGGTGTGGTATTTAAGAGACGGGGTGCTAGCTCAGGTGTCATCTTCGTCACTTGACCATGGTTCAAAATTACGAGGTCCGTCACCAAAAGCGCTCGTGTAGCTGAACAGTGCGACGTTAATATTCACTCACTCACTCATTCCATGCTACAGGACCGAGGTTCAAACTCCTGGCTGGACAAAGTCGACTCAATATTTCATCTCTTCAGTGGGTCGATAAATGAGCTTGAGCTTGATTGAGAGCTAAACACTGGGTGTTTCGCGTCAACCTGAACGGAACATCTGCTCATGCACCTCAGCACTCAAGGTCACAAAAATTGAGATAAGCTGTTGCACCACTGAATTTAGTTTAGATCTTTTGTGTTTTAAACATAAATAGACCACTCACAGAGAAATCTTAAAACTGTTTAAAAACCTGAATCCTTATGCAAAAGTAAACCCCTACGGCGACCCTTTAAGTAGACAGCATATAATAAATGTGCGTGACTCATAATCTCACAAACCTAGGCACAAACCGACTCGATCGATTGTCTTCCTTCAATTACGCGAATAATGATGACGTATGGAGGTAGGCCTGGCCTAGACTCGGACAAAACATAATAATGTAGTCTTGCTGCTGTTACCAAATGGCATATGGTACGAAACTTCCAGTTTTTCGGAGAATAAGTTTGGGAATAACATTTAACGGTTTAAATTATTCGAATCCTGATCTTATTGAGGCCGAATCGAGAACTAGATGAGGCCCCTGTTGGATCATGCCTTGAAACGTCCCTGACCGTGCATCGTTGCTCATTACCATTATCTCATCAAATACTATTATCTTAACTTGATCACTATATAATAAATCACTAAGCGATTTATCATCAAAAGTTTGTTGCGAAACTTGAGTGTGATTATATTTTAATGAATCTCTTTTTCTCTTTCTCTCTCTCTACTAAATAAAAATAAATAGAAATAGATAATGTATAGTATTTCATATTTCCATTTTCAATGAAGCCATTTTCTTCAACGACTGTGCTTGGTACAGCTGAATGAGAACACACGTTTAAATGACCATCGAAATGAGTAGGCAATTGTTTATTGTACGTATGAAAACTCATTAAGTATTTCGAAACAAATAATATAGACATGCGTTATTGGCTGTGTTAAGGACATACGCTAGTTAAATGGAAATAAATAACAGGAAACATTCCGAGACATAACAAAATGTATGTAAATTTCGAGTTTGCGGAAACAAAGAAAAATTTTTGTCAAATTTCAAATTAAACTTTCTTTTTTTACAAAGTTTTAGTACTTCTATTGATGTATTAGTTATTTAATATATCACTGAAAACTTTGTAAGCGCTTAACATTACTCATATTCAGTTGTTTTTTTAATTGTAGAATTTAATTTTGTTTACATTTTTTTTTATGATTTAAGTAATTTTTTATTATTCATTATTCATTTTTTCAAATTTTTTTAATGACCTTTTAATGAAACTTTAATAAATAATGAAATGAAGTAGTATTTCATTTACTTGGAGTATATATTCTGAATAAAGTATCCTTTCCATATTGAAAATAAAATGCAAATACGAAAATGATAGTATGTGAATATATAAAATTTATTCTTATATGGCAAAAGTCTTATTTTAAATTGCTTTTTACATTTTTCTCGATTTTGTCAAATTGTCTTCACGTTTTTTAATAAAAATTAGAACTTTTCTAGGAAACATTATTAATAACGAAGTAGGATTTCTGATTCAAATTTAGTATTGATGATTTTAATATTGCTAAAAAGGAGAATTATTTTTAAATTTAAAGGATACTATGCATGAATATATTTATTAAATGTGCTAAATTATGCATGGAAAAAAAAGCTTACGCAATGGAATATTCCTTTTAATAAGATCTTGCAAATTAATTTTTACATAAATCTTCGATTTTCGAAAATTTAACAAATCTTGCATTGCATAATTGCATTCGTACTTATATTTTGAAACATATTCGATGTAATTTGAATTATAATAGTAAACACAAATTCTCGCTACTAATTTTGAACATAATTTATAGCGTTAAAATATATTTAATATATATTGTATTATTACTTCAAATAACATTTTATTCCAAGTTACATAATCATTAGAAATATATCATTGTTTTTGGTATCAATGGAATCGTTAGTTATCGTTAAGTGGGGACTGTAACGTAGTGGTTGTGGTCCCGAAATCGTTGCCGCTGTGTCATGAGTTCAAGCCTAGTACCGCTAAAGATTTTCCAAGCGGAGGGCGCCGATGCATGTTAATTCTATCGAAGGTTAAAGGTCCTCTTGTTGGTGTGTGTGTGACTAATGCCACCTGCCTGATGGAAGTCCGATTGAGGCCCGCGAAATTCATCGCAGCTAAGGGCTAGAATTTTTTACGCCTGTCGTTCGCCTTAGCTTTGAGCACCGTGCAGGTGACTGTACGATTTGGCTTGTTCCCCCCCCCAATTTTGAGGAAGGACACCTGGGGGTGGTCAGGGGGCTCTCACCTCTCTTCCTCTTCCACCAACCACACGAGAGGACTTGCGGCTCGACGGCGGTTTAGAGTACCCCCATGCCACAAAGGCACTATACATTTACAAACATCCATGTCTTCACCGGGATTCGAAGCTAGTCCCTACGGCACCGCAGTCAGCGTTGCTAACCACTATACCGGTTGGACGACCCTCTTGTTGGTGTGGTGTGGAAGTTAGGAGAGGGGGTGCCAACTTGACCATGCTTGACGAACTCGTCACTTGACCATGCTTCGAAACTTCAAGGTGCGTCGCCAGTAGCCTTTGTGTTGCTTTAAGTGCGTCATTAACAAACATTCACTCAGATATCATTAATTGTTTTTCAAGTAGAAAGTTTATTACATAATACAAATTTTTTTACGGTTTAATTAAAGTTTCTGTTTGTTTTTACATCTTTCCTACATCTTCAAATTATAATCTTTTTCAAATAAATTATTTTATAATTAATCTTTTTCAATTATTTAATTTTTTCTTACATCAAAACTTCGAATTATGTATGTTAATTATTAAAAATCATATTCTGAAAATATTACTAGATTAATGTTTTATCAACTGTTTTCAGTATTACAATAATTTTTGAATTAAAAAAAAACATTTCTAATATTCTCTCTATAACATTATAAAAAAATATTATAAATATATTGACATGTTTACAAAAATCTATAATTTACTTCCTTACTAATAATAGAGTAATATAATTATCACCAAAAGCACTACAACTAAAAATAAGCATTTCACTGTAAAAAGGAATAATTGACCGATTTGTCGTTTTTGTTTCGGTGGCTCAGTGTTCGAAATATAGTGCAAATAATCAAATCGAAATTAACTTTTTAAATTAAAACTAGGACGTTGACAAACAAGAACGAAACAGGAACGATTCCCACGAAAGAATACTTAAAAAATATTTTCAATTGAAAATCTAATAGAATCAATTAGTAACAGCAACAGTTTTTTCTATTACGTGTCAAAAACACGTATCAATTCGAATTCTAACAGACAACGGGCGAATTTTCGATTGAGATTCATGAGAAAAAAAAGGATGCCAACTTTGCAATAAGACTAATAATATCAAACAATTAAATATCAGTAAATAAAATAAACATTAAAAAATTATAGT
Organism: Trichonephila inaurata madagascariensis; assembly: GCA_019973955.1. Lineage (NCBI taxonomy): Eukaryota > Metazoa > Arthropoda > Arachnida > Araneae > Nephilidae > Trichonephila > Trichonephila inaurata. The sequence continues at coordinate 110,869 of BMAV01018200.1, forward strand.
TATATAAATCATTAAATCAAAGCAGACGATAATAGTATGAAAAAGAGAATAATTTTTAACGTCGATAGATAAATTAAAAATTATTTCAAAAAGTGCATTTCATATTTACAAATTATATGTTTTGATTTGTATTAACGTGCTTTTATTAGCTTCACTTGTATGTAACGGAATATTTGAACTCGATTTTTACTCACTTTAAAAAGTCAGATTAATTCGAAATTTTTCACACTTGTCAAGGATCGATGAGAATATAGTAATTTAATAATTTTGTTCCATTGTCCTGATCAGAATCATTAGGAATAACGATTTCCCAAACCAGATTTGGCGGTTAATTCCAGATTTGGCGACTAAAAGATTAAGTCGCAACCCTAAAGCGAAAATGTTCATGGTTAATACAAATGTACAACAAACAAAAAAGATTAATTCTTTAATGAATAAATGATAGCTTAAAAAAAAACACGCTTTTATAGTGAATCGAACTAAAAGGTAAAAAAATAATTCTTAATATAAGAATAAAATGATTAACGTGAAAATTAATGCCATTGTGATAAAAGTGTGGGATGCTGAATATCAATTGTTTTAATTTCTTAGTAGCTGTATTCCGAAATGCAGAGTTAGTGTAAAAATGTAGTACAAAGCACTCCTCACGCTTTTACCACAATGACATTAATTTTCTCGTTAATCATTTTATTCTTATATTAAGAATTATTTTATATCTTTTAGTATAAAATAATATATATATCTTTTTATATCTTATAAAAGCGTGTTTTTTAGTTTTTTAAAGCTATAATTTATTCAAATATAAATTAACTCTGCGTAAGTTTCTTTTTTATATAGATAGCAAACTCCTCGAATCTAGGTAACAGGTAAAGAACCATAATATGCTGTCAATTAGTGCGCATTATCGCTATTTTTTACTTTTAACACATAATAAACGGGTCTCTAGTAATACAGAGGAATTAACATATTTTTGGAATAGTCACAAAAAAGTTAAATTTGTACATCACCTATTATATTATCAAAACAACAGATCATTTATGTGTCAAACAATATCACATAATAACATGTTAATCGTAGCATTTAAAAATTAGATCTCATATAATTAATTAGTACGTAGTGAAAAGAGAGGATATACTGAGATTAATACTAGAATTACCGAATATTTGAGTATTTATGCGAGTAATTACTATTCAGAACGTATTTCAAATATTCAGACTATTTTCTATTCAGTTTATTACGCATCTAAACAAATTCTGAATGCATTTCCGTATTCTATTCATATTCGTTTCGAATAAGACAGAATGATTTCATCTGCGATCGCGATAGAAGAGATAATTAAAATTTATTCTAATCCAAGATAGAGGCGCGCTGAGCCATTTTGCTATAATTGACTTTAAATGAAAAGCACGTTATGGGGAGGAACGTTTCGCTTTATTAAACGCAGAGGAACGCACATATTTTAATCAGCTACAGGGAATCAAACACTTTATTCGCTTAGATGAATACGTGCCGGATGAGATCTTACTGAATTATTTCAAAAAATAAAATAATAAAAGTTTAATTGAAGTTATTTATTTATTTCGTGATTGTGTCGATTGCTTCGTTCACGGAAAATTAGATTTGTGTTTGCCTGAGTTTCCTCAAACATGATGTTTATTATCAAAAATCATCATAATTTATCTTCTAACGACATCATCATACTATTTGGGCTATAATAAAAGATAATTATTACTGCCTTAATCTTATAAAAGCATTCGTGTGTGAAAGAAGGTATAAAATATTTAAATTTTTTTGGATATAGATATTTTTATGACTAAAATTGGAACAAGTATAAACGAAGCTTTTTATTTCGAAAATTTGGTCAGTTCGGTAGCATAGAGTGGCCGCGGTAGCCGAATGGTATAGGTATTGGATCGTGGCTTGCCTTGTCACGAGTTCGAGCCCGGTACCACTAAAAGACCCGCCGTGTAGGGCAGCGATGCACGTTAAATCTGTCGGGAGCTGAAACGTCCTCCCGTTGGTGTGGTAGTTAGGAGAGGGAGGTGCCAGCTCAGGTGTCGTCCACGTCACTTGACCATGGTTCAAAACTACGTGGTCCGTCGCCAAAAGCCTTCGTGTAGTTGAACAGTGCGACGTTAATATTCAATCAATCAATCAATCGGTAGCTTAGAGGTAGCGTGCCCATTTCGTAAGCCCAAGATAACGGGTTCGATGCAGGCTAAAATCATAGGCACGCATGTCATGATTATGAGGTATGTAAAAGATCCTTTAAATATCAATTTGGTTCTGCTATTTCCGGTAAAATTAATTCACGGTAATATTTAGCAGAGCTTGAATTAAAATTAATTCAAGTGTCGAAATTGGGTAGTGAGGGTCGCCACTAGATGGTGCCACAATGAAATTTATCTCACGTTTAAGGACTTGCCGTGTCTGCAAAGGCGTAGCTGCGAACATGCAGTCCATTGGGAGAATGTAAGATCTATGTAAGGTAAATAAGATAAAATATATATATTGGAAAAATAAGAGATAAACATAAGAAAAATTCTTCCTACAAGAATGATTTTTAAGACAAATAAATAAGAAAAAATTGAACAAATATATTTATAATAAATTGAAACAGAAAGAGAAGGAAAAGTCTAAATGAAATAATTTTTCACAAAAATTATATTCTTTCTTAAAATATAATTGTTTTCCTACAGTTCGCTAAGGGTGCGTGAATAATCACGATGGGTACGATTTTAACTACGAATAAAAAAAATGTGTATGTTTTTGAGCGAAAAGCTTCAAACGAACGCGTACTTCAATGAATCATCCCTAAAAATAAAATCTGAAATATTTGTATGAAAACTCATTCATTATATGGAAAACGATATTCTGAGATATTAATTTATGAAAAGGTGATTGGGTGAATTAAAATTGTAATCATGAAATTTTAAAAAGATCTCCATTTACAAAAAAAAAAAAAAAAAATAGCTACAGTTATTTGATACATTTTTTAATAAGAAACATCGCAAAGTATCTGTAATTATAGAGTGATAGTACTAAATTACATTCATTTTTTCTTATACTTGTTATATCTAATAATTTTTCTCGAGCTTTTTATTTTGTGTACCTTCTGGACGTTATTAAAATACTCAAACCTGCACTTATTCCGTGATATACTGTATACAATGGCCATCGGAAGACAGTAAGGAAAAATAAGCTCACTAAGTTAATGTTGCTGTGCCAATCGCCAATACTGTAATTAATTAAGTTAATTAAATACAATTGAACACAAAACATTTCTTTCGCACATGCATTAGCACCGGAAATATGCAAATTCGATAGTTGACAATGTGATGTACAATGCACGCATGTTAGAATTCCGGTCTGTAGAGATGTTTAAAGTGAATGTGGTTTTCGAGAATGATTAGTTATGGCTCAAAGGTATCATTTAAGGGAGGTCAAATTGGTGAATAATTGGTAGAATCGAGGAAGGCCAGACACAAATGGAGTCTCCCAAGTTTTGAATTTTATTTAAAAATATCATTTCAAGGGTTTGGAACCACTTTTTAACCACTGGATCACTTGATAGACAGCGTGGTCAAGGGTGATCAAGAGTAACAACTGCATCCGAAGACCGTTTTCTGTTATTGTCGGCAAGAAGAAACCGCGCAGTGTCTACAAGAAAGTTGGTTTTAGACTTTCGGACTGCAACAGGAACTCAATCGTTTTATTGCTTCACGTAGGATTAACGGGGTTGGACTGTATGCGATAAAACCAGTTGTTTGTATCCCACTTAAAGCACCAACAAGAGGGGACTGTTTTAATTGGTTCCAACTTCATTTTCAATGAAGCCAAGAAGACTGGGACCAAGTATTTTTTTTTTTTTTTTTTTATGAATCCATATGAAGTCTTAACACCAATTCTAGTCGTGTTCTGAACTGGGGAGAGGCAGGAACACGTAACCTGCCTTTTCTAGTCCGTGAAATATCCTGTCTCTGCGACTGCGATTTTATAGTTTAGGAGGAATGATGACAAATGGGGCTCTATCAAGCTGCATATTTTTAAAGAGGTTCTAAAGTCCCTCTGAGATATGTGGACGAGGTTTTAGAACCCGAAGTTTTTCTGTTTAGGGTTGGAATTGGCTCAAAGTTTTTGTTAATGGATAACAATACCCGGTCACATAGAGCATTAAAATATCTGTAATTAGAAGATATCTCTCGAATGGATTGGCCATCTTACTCACACATCTTGAAACTCCCTTTCTTCTCTCCTTTTTCTCAATATTTAAAAAAAGAAATTGCCTTTTTGGAAAATAATTTTTTTCCAAAAGTTATTCATAAATTTAGGTGGAATGGAGTCAAATAGTATTGTCACCTACATAGTGCTCAAAGCTACGGCTAACGACAGGCGTGAGAACTTGCCCCTTGCCTCGATGAATTTCGTGGGCTTTGATCTGATACCGTCGATCAGGCGGCATTAGAAACAAAAACAACAGCAACGCACAATATTTTATTCACATTTAAAGGGCTAAAAAAATCTTTAAATAGCTTATGCCATATTCAAATTTAATTTACTGCTTCATCCATTTTATAATAAAAATCAAGTTATAATTTAAACAGTTATGTGTAAAATACAGTGAACTACGTTTGACGCGAAAAAGTTTAAGACGAAATATCGCTTAACACGAAATAATACATCGGTCCCGACAAACTATTATATATTTTCTTTACTCAAAACGAAAATCGCTTAACACGGAAAATATTTCCCTCCTCTAGATGAAGGATATTGATAATGCGCCGACATTTAATGAAATGTTTGCCAAAGTTTTGGTTATTATTGGGCTATTCTACTGTATTATCGGAAGCAGTAGATGGCGATAATGTGTGTACAGCCCCAATTATTGCTGGCAAAGACATTTGAAGTTGGTTCATAGCTCAAAAGTTATAATTGATGCAGATTCCGACGACGAAAATGAAATAACTAATGAAGCTTCTGTTCTTACGTCATCTGAAATGAGGAACATCATGAAAAGTATGCGTAATTATTTGAACGCACGTTCCATTGGTGAAATGAATAAAAAAAATGGACGACATCGAACAATTTGATGCTAAAAAGACTATGCAAAGAAAATAACAATTTTTTTTTCCATAAAGTCAAGTAATGTTTCGTTTTTCAAAAAAATTGAAAATTTTGTATTAAATACATGCATATATATATCTATTAAATAAAATGTAATAAACTTAATTTTGCTGAATATTCTTTTTTTTTTTGCAATATTTTTTAACAAGAAAAAAATATTTCAATCCCCTCAGTTACGTGTTAAACGATTTTCACTGTATACAAATACACACGAATTAATTTTCATTAAGGGGACACAGTACGATTCAATTGACAAAATTCGGTCAAAATATCAAATCTAATTTTTTTAGCCGAAATTATTCTTTATATACTTTTCTATAAAACACACAAAATTTAAAAACTCTGAGCTTAAAAAACGCAGAATTGTGATAACTTTTACGTTTGTTTTTATTCACATCCTAATAGCAAATATAAATTTTAAGTGACTTATCTCAGAAAGATGAAATAACTAGTTTGTCGTCATTCAATATGCTAAGGCTTTTTTTCTAATGTGCCTAATACTTGGAAATTGTTTTCACTTGTTGCTAATAGTACATCGAATAAAAGTTAGCATGCATTTTTCTCAAAGGAAAACATTTTTTTAAGAAAATAATTGAATTTAGAATTCGCACATTTTTTAAGGAATTTTCAATAAGCCTTCATAAAAATAAGTATTGTATGAATACCAATCATGTTGCAGCAAAACTTATACTAATTGTTGTTATACATGGATTGACATACTTGTAAATCAAATTTCATATATGTACGTCAATTTTTGTAGAAGGAGTAGCATTTTAAAATCATTTCATAAGTTTCAAGTTTTTCCCTTAAAAAGAAAAGTGGTTAAGGTATCCGACTACGTTAGGAACCGTGATTTTGCAAAATGGATAATATTTGTAATATTTAGTGTCACTTAGATTAGAAAATGTACATAAAATTGTTTTAAGAATATTATTACAATAAAAAATTATTTAAGTACAATATTTTGACAAAAAATAAAAATAGAATGACCCATTTTCAAAATATTCTCCTTTTGTGAAAAATGCGTCAATTATGATAATATTTTGTCTGTATATAGCTCAGACCTTTGTACAGAGGCTCAACGAGAATTTTTGAAATATATAACTTAGAAATGGGTTAATCCATGTTTTACGATAACAGAGGGGAGAAATTTTAAGAAAAAAACGCCGATAATTATATTTAAATTGGTTGTAGCTCTGAAAAAAATGTGAAGTTTTCAAAAATCATAGTTCAGACTCTCTGGAGAAGTCTTTACTTTGTATAAACACACACACACACAGACACACACACACACACAGTAGTATTATTTTAGAAGCATTTTTTATAAATGGAGAACATTTTGAAAAAAATGTTATTCTAAGTTAATTTTTTGCCAAAATATTGTATTTAAATATTTTTTTTTTTGTTAAAATATCCTTACAAAAATTTTACACACGTATTCTAATCTAAGTGACACTAAATATCATGAAAATTATCCATTTATGCACTTTTTTAAAATCACGGTTCCGTACGTAATCGGATACCTTAACTTTTTATGAAAATTTAAGCACAAAATCTGTTTTACATCATACTTATACATAAGAGGCAACCAAAAGATTGTGAAAATCATTAAATTAAAAAAATTTGTGCAAATCGTACCATCTCCCCTTAATTCTATTAAGTTCATTACCGACAGTTTAATATTAAACGTCAAAATCATTGTGTTGTAGTGTATTAAAAATCAAAATTAGAATCCTTTAGATCTTTTTCTAAATAGGAAGTATAGAAAGGGTTAGGAAAAATTTATCCCTTGATCGCAAATAACTCATTGATTTTCCCAAAATATCGTTTCAGGCGATAAGAGTAGCTATATGTAGGGAAAAAAAATGTTCTTTTGCATATAAGCCAGATAATAATGGATTACAAAGCTGACTGGCTCAAATTAGATATTATCTAGACACAAAAAAAATTCCAACTAAATATATACCGTATGGATGAGTTATTTTAAGAAATTATTTTTCATGCACTTTTTTAACAAGTTGTTAGCCTATAAATATACTGTATTAATATTAGAGAAATAAATGACATTCACTTTGATTGATGAATATCATAAGACATTTCTTCAATAATAATGACTCATACGTCCTTGAGACAAAATATTTTTATCTAGTTTTGTTGATATTAAAGACCTTGTCATTTCTTAAACCAGTTATGGAATAAACGTTTTTTTCAATGAATTGTGTAGAAAATAGTTTGCAGATAAAAATTAGATCACATAATTTTTAAAACTCAGTTTCTCCGCCAATTTGATATTCTCATCAATTTTTTGTTTGTAAAACTTCTATTTATGGAAATTTTGGATAATTTAGATCTCTTTTGAAATATATGTTTTAAGTATCCGACTTCTTATGACAACTTATTTTATGAAAAAATGCAGATATGGGGGATTTTTTTTTTGGTGTTTTTCTTTCTTTATTTATTTAGTACATTTTAAGAAAAATATGCTAAAATTAAGAAGAGAAATTAATTATTATTTCGAAAATGGGAAACAATAGGTGAAAATTAACAAAAAATTACATAAATGGGGCCCATTCTGTACAAAAAGTTTAGAAATAAATTTTCAATTTTTGAATTTTGCTGAGCTGATTACTATTCATTTTTGAAATGGACTTCAGGATAAGAGATATTTTAATTTCTACAAAGGCCGGAGCCCTTTGTGAGCGACTTAGCCCTCAAGTCAAGTCACACCCTCTCCATCTTGCCTACCTAAATGTGTAGGAGGAACAAAAGCAGAACTAGAAACTTCCAAAATAACAATTATTTATTTACTCAAACACACTAACCAACAACACGTTATTCTCTAAGTGAATGTCAGAGGAGAAAGCGATGAGTATTAAGAAAATAGGAGTAAGTAATTAATTTAACTCATCCTAATCTATCGTTGATTATAAACCCCCAATCCACTAATTTAATACACTGGCAAACACCACTCTTAATCTTAAACTGCGAAAACCAACTTTACTCAATCTCACCTGCGTAGCGAATATAACAGCTTCTTAGCTCCTTCTACTACAATTACAAAACTCTGACTTCATATAGTCGAACTAATCTAAATATTAAGGTTTCTACTTGAAGGGGATGGCTGTGAATTAAACGCGAATGCTAGCTCAAAGGTTCCCCAAGAAGATTAGTTAGAGGTCGAGTATAGATTCTTCACAACTTTATCTTAATTATTATGAAATTTCTTAGAAAAACAGTGATTATATTCAGATAAGGGAATTATACTATTCCCAGAAATACTACTATTCCTACTATTATACAGAACATACACAAAAAATTTCAGTTAATTATTTTTAAAACTTTTTGTGCAATCGCTGTCCCCGCTTTTGAGCATTTTCTAAAAAACACATTTCGAGTAAAATGCATTTTAAAATATGACATCTTGCTTAAAGTCGTAGTAACAGCTTTCACTAAAATACTAGTAGTTTTTGTTCTAGTGTTTGGAAAATAATAATCTTGGTATTTTTATAAAGCTAATAAGATAGCCTATAAAATAAAATGATAAATTTTGTCAATTTTTGGCAAAATTCACAATTTTAAGGTAGTCGGACACCTTAAGATTCTGAAATTAAAAAGGTAATGATGTATTTAGAAAAATAATTTATTTAACGTTAATTTCAACACCACATTCCATGTGAACTCCTAGATTATTATATTGCTTACAGCTCAACTTAGATTTATAAATTTCAAATTCTAGAATACTAAATGCTATCAGTACGAAAATAATGCCGAGTGTGATATAAGACTGATTTTTTAGATAACCATTGTGAGTGAGAGAAAATTCTTTTTTCTGACTATTAAATTAAATGGTGCCATTTGAAAACGTACTAAAACATGTAAGTAATCTTGAAAAATGTTTCTTTTTTGGTTATGAGAATTTTTTAGAACTAGCATCTCGGTGGATTTAAAATTACAGTCGAACCTCTATGTAACGAATCTCTATACTGGGAACTTTTTCCTCGAACCTTGAACAGTTCACGATTTTCTTCGTAAAACAACCTCTCGATAGCGAAGTGCATTTTCTATATAACTGACTTTTTCTCTTGTGATTCAATTTTTCTTCTCCCTTTTTTTAAAGTACTTCCGAAAAAATTTCAAGTTTTTCTCTCTTTAACCCATTTTTTGGGGGTCATAAATCTTGAACTGGTTTTATTATATCCCAACTCGCCGAGAGCAATTGAGTCCTGGACGTTTCATCCAAGAAGAGCAATTTTTAACCCCCATTGGCCAGTTCACTAGAAACATCTTCGATATCCTCTCTCACCCTCAATGGAGTTCTCCCGTGTCCCCATATTCTAATTATAAAATAATATATGTTTAATATTGCTTGTATGGCTTAAATTATATAAAATTTCTTCAAAATTCATTAATTTTAGTATAAAATTATTTTATTTATATTGAAAATACAGTAAATTCTTTGACATTCCTTTTTCTTGTTTTCATTGCAGTTTTTCTTTCTTTGATTCTTTTTAATGGGTAAGATATATAAAATAAACATGCATTAATTTTAAAAAAAAGTGTGAATAATTACTTTTTTAATGTATAGTATTTATGAATTTAAAATTTTTGTTTTATGTGGTTTATAAAGTGCATTAAAAGATGAACCTGTATATATCTAATTTCCCATATAACGAACTTTTTCCGAGGATTTAGCGACTTCGTTATATAGAGGTCCGACTGTATATTAATAACTTGAGAAAAAACAAATGTATCAGAGGCTTTTAAGAGGCAATTATAGCCAAATTTTGAAAGACTAGCGGAATTGAAAGTGATGGCTCTAATCTCACCCCTTCAATGGGCGTGAAGTGCTTACTCGATTAATGTAACCAGGTTAAAAATTCTTAGCGTTAAGTGGATGGGAAAAGTGGAGTGTTAACTCAAGTATTGGCTTCCGCCGCCTGAGCATAGTTGAAGAGTAAAAGGTGAATTAATTGTTAATCGAATTTTTGAATAGAGCCCAAATTAACCATCAAAATATTCATATTGGAGAAAGAAAATGCACATGCTTCTGTGTTAGCATCATAAGGTTATCATAGATCATACAGTAAGGTGACCAACCGTTCTCCTTTAGGAAGGACAGTCCTCCTCTTATAGGTTCTTTCCTTCCTCAAAAAGTGTCCTCCTACTTGTCCTCCTTTTCAATATTTTAAAATTGATCTCTTAATATTTATTCAGAGGTGAACGAAATATGTTTAGAATATGTCGATTGATTGAATATTAACGTCACACTGTTCAGCTACTCGAGGGCTTTTGGCGACGGACCACGTAATTTTGAACCATGGTCAAGTGACGTGGACGACACCTGAGCTGGTGCCCCCCTCTCCTAACTACCACACCACACCAACGGGATGACGTTTCAGCTCTCGACAGATTTAACGTGCATCGCTGCCCTACACGGCGGATCTTTAGTGGTAATAAGCTCGAACTCGTTATAGAATATGTCGAAGAATGGATCACAGGAAGTGACAGTATACAATGGTGATTTTGATTTCATCGCAAGTAAGAAGAAAAGATAGGCAGATATAGAAAATTGCGTTGAGTTTTTGTCGAAAGAAATGCCTGATATTAAAATCTATGGCAATTGTCTGTTCGAATACATTAGAAGACTGAATGTATATTTAAATTCTAATAAATTGGAACAATTGGTAAATCAGCATGCTGAAATTAATAAAAGATGGGTGGGAATTTTAACCATTCAAAAATGAACACTTTCCATATGATAATTTAGTTATTCTTGTTGCATTTACGTTGTGCTGCCCTGGAACTAATACAGAAATTGAAAGAGTTTTTTGAGTTGGTAATGATTTTTGGACAAGTGAGAAATCAAGATTGAATGTGTTAATATATTAGCTTCAGTGCTTACCGTAAAATTCAGTATGAAGAATATTTTTTGCTCCGAAATTTGTGATGTATTAGAAATGATATAATGACAAAAAAAATTCAATGGGAAAATACTCGTTTAAGTAAATAATTAAAAAGAATGGAAGCGTAATTAACATAATTTTATTTGAATTAATAAAATGTTTCATATATTTACGTTGTAACTTTTTCTTAAATTTTTCGCTCGCGTTCCCTTTTCATTGTAAAAAAACTGGTCACCTTACATATAGGAAAAAAGAAAATTGTTGAAACAGTGGCAAAGTTACATGGCAATCAATCTCTTGCACTATTAAAAGTCCGATTCGGAATGATTGCATCCTTTACAATAGAAATTGCTTTTAATATTATACACTTATCTACGTACGCACGCAAATTTTTGATTCGTTGATGCATTAATGTCTCTTTAATGATATTTATAGTTGATCTTGAGTATTTATCCGCTATAATTAATCCTAAATATATCTATTTCTACAGATTAAACCTTGTAATAAAGTACTTTTTTCTGTAATATTATAATTTGTGCAATCTTTGAAGAAAAATAAAGTGTAAACCCTTTATAGAAAAAATTAAATACTTAAAAAAATGACAGATTAACACCAGATTGCCAAAGGAAGTAATTTTGACTTCTTTTTTAATTACAATTAGAAAAACAATTACATATATAATGCACAGTTTCTTAGAATTTTTTAGAATATATATTTTCCAAGTGAAGTAAATGTTTTTTATTGTTAATATATACTAATAACTTGTTATATGACTGCAAATAATATAAAAATATTACAAGTTAATTTTAAACAAATTTCTTTACACATTAATCATTCTTTCACAATGCAGTCATTTTGGCACTGTCGATTTGTAACATTTAAATTAAAATTCCTGAAAAATTTAAAAAATTTTGAAAAGATAATAAATAACTATTTTTTACTATTTTATTGAAGTAAGGCTGTTTTAGACAAAAAAAATCTCAAAATTTGGATCAAAATATGTTTGTGAATAAATGTTTTCTACTATGAACAAAATAAAATAAATATCACTCAAAACTAGCTGATGTGAACCTATAACAACCTAATTTTGTAGGCATTTGTAAGATCTAATCCTAATATGGATAACTTGGTAAAAAAGTAGTAATTCAAAAGCCACATTAAGTAAATACTGAGCATTTAATAATTATTTTAAATTAAATGATTCAAGTTACTCATTTTTATTTCATACCTAACCTAACTGATTGAACTTGTAAAAAGTTTATTAAAATAAAAATCTAAAATTGTACTTTCGTCTTCTTTGTTATATTATTTTTAAATTTCGACTACAAAGAATTACATTAGAAAAATGTACTGTTTTCGTAAAAATATCATAATAAGCTTATAAATAACATTTTTTTCACTTTTCCACATTTGTTTGTTGGAAAATTTGGAAGAGGCACGTTTAATTCTTTTTTTATTAAATAGTGGAACTCTTCCCAAAAAGATTGCCCACCCATGGTATATATGCTCTTAGACCTGTCATATGTGTTCCAATTACTGCTACTCACTATTGCCTGCGGTTAGCCAGGAATAGACAGCTTGCATTGTGAACACCCAAAAATGCGCTTGTGTGATGTTTGCCGGCTATTCCAGGTTTAACTTGCAGTCTGATTCTCGCCGGAGTTTCATATGTGGTGAGCGCTAGTTATCCATTACTACCAAGAAAACATCATTGAACGACATCGTTTAGGTGGTGCAGAATTGTTTGTTTGGGGGAAAGGGAGAATTAATTTGGGTTCCAGAACTGACTTGCATGCTCAAATTGGAACCATGGTAGGTCAAATCTATCGGAACGTCATTCTGGAACAACATATACGTTTGTTTCGGGGTGGTATGTGCGCAGAATTTGTGTTTATGGATGACAACGCCCGTCCTCATCATGCTAATATCGTAAACGAATGCCTTCACACAGTTGGAGGATATCACCCGTATGGACGAGCCAGCATTCTCGCCGGACTTGAATCCAATTTAGCATGTGTGGTACATCTTGGCTAACGAGTTGCAGCCAGTCAACCACCTCCTACATGTCTACCGGAACTTTGGAGAGCATTGCTTGATGAGTGGTGTAATATTCCCCAAAATCAGATCGAAAATTTGATACTCGGCATGCCTAGACGTTGAACGGACTGTATTGCATCGTCTGAGAGACATATGTACTATGTGTTAACCATCATACCAAGCATTTAATATTGGGTTTTGCAAATAGTTTTATTTTTTCGTAATTTACTCCAGGGAGAAAAAATCGCAATTTTTATTAATGATATAAAGCATATAGCATCTTTTTTGTTCTTTACATTTGTTTAATAAAAAGGCTTTATAAATGAGCCACATTTGTTTCACTTCTGACTCTTTCTTTGCCTGAACTTGCACTACCCTTAATTTATGGACATGAGTGTAGTTAAACAGAAAAGAATTGTATCATTGAGCAGAAATAATAAATTTGAATTAATTTACATTAGAATAAAAATAATTATTTTTTAAAAACAATTTTTTCCACAACTAACTGAGGGGATGCTACTTTGACAATGCATAACAAATAAAGAGGCATGATAATACAAAATATCATATAAATAGAAAAATTAAAAATAAAAAAAAAGTTTTGTTCATTCAGGTGGCTGCACTTAAAAACCCGAAATTCTGCAAGTTCTTCACTTCTCCTATAATTAGATTATTAATGTATTTTTTAACTTTCCCATTTGATTAACTCTTCTTCTAAAGCTGAATAGAACAGAAAAGTTTGGAGACAGCATAGGATAATAATTTTGTAACATAATACATAATTTCAAGTATATGTAATTAAAACTTCTTGAAAGCCATCCAATTTGACTTTGAATAAATTAGCGACATTTTATTAGATTATAAATAATTTTTGGCAGTTTTTAAATACAAAGAGGTTTCTTAATTTGTCAAGGGAAGTCTTTTTAATTGGAATTATAAAACAGGATTTTTTTTTATATTGATGCAACAAAAATAACTTAAGAGTTTAAGTTTGAATAAAGATAACTTGTGTTGTGTGTGTGATGAACAATTTCAATTTAGGAATACTTTTCAAACTCAAAAGTTAATCAAATTTAAAAATCAGGTTTTTAAAGCTTTTTTAAATTTATCTATAGAGTATAATTAAGCGCATTTATCTCCGCTTTCTTTTTCACTTTCAACAACTGGATAACCTTATTTATTTCTGTATCCGAGACAAAAACTTATTTTTTTTAAATAAAGTAGTCAATATTTTCTATATTTGTAATTGAAAATATTCACCAAACATTAATATTTGAAGTAGGATGAACATGTGTAATTGAAAAGGAAGAATCTTTTGTCTTTAAAACTAAAATAATTATATTAGTTTTATATTGTAAATGGTATACATAATGTATATAATATAATAATAATATGCTAGTATATTTTAATTTACTAGTTTCAATAGGAAAATTTAATGTGTGAAAGTCTGTTTCCACAAAAACGTTTTTAAATGTTGCTGTATCAAAAGATTTTGTCAAATGCACTAATCATTTTCTGAACATGAGCGGGAAGTTCTCTTGTATTGGCTGCATATAACATTAATAGGGGATTAAATACATGCACACTCAAACATTTACTTAGGCAAGAGGATTTTTTTAAAAAAATCATCAAAAATAAATTTGAAATTGTTTTTTGGTGGAAAAATGCTTAAAACATCAGCGATAGTTTGGGAACAATATGATCAACAGTGTGGATTTGTAGAAGTTACAAATATATAAACATTCAAATTTATACGTAAAATAATAGTTTTTCATGCTAATTGCAAGTGTATCAAAAGTGAAAGACTCATCTGTTACAACTTTACAAAGATGCAGAGCATATCAAATACTTCCAATCAAAACTTATCCAAAGTGTTATTTTTGAATTTTAAAAAGAATAGTAATTCTAGTTTATCTTTGCTTTCGAAAATGTTTTTCTGTAAAGGTTTTATATTCCCACACCTCCCAGTATTTTTCAAAATGTATTTAAATTTCTTTCAGCACAAATTTCATTTTGGCACTTGAGTGATAATTTGATATTTTGCATGTGATTCCAATTCACAGCTTGAAGCACCCTGAAACCAAGATTTTTATTGTATATAAGGCCGGTTTCATAGAAGGCAACCTTGTGTCAGTCAACTTGTTTCCTGCAACCACACTCCTCTAGTGTGAACTGGGAAAAGAGTTATTTTCTCTCGCTGACACAAAGTTGGCTGAAAATGGATTGGTATCGAAGTTCACAATCTCATCGGTACAATAATTGAGTCTGAGGTAAAAAGCTTTCTCCATTTTCATTACATGAATAGCCGCGTGTGAAAAGGGAAGCTTTCAAAGTGTCCTTTTAGTTGAGTCAACTAGTGTAAAGAAGTGCGCAGTTTTCGAATGCTTCACAGAAGAGTCTCAATTGACCACTTGTGAAGGGATGCATGCGATTTATATTCAAAACTAGCTCCCGAACGTCTGCTCTTTCTATTTGTGATACACTGTCGTGTGTATACGTGTGTTTGATTCGTGTGAAAGGGCTTTAAACCATTTACCATGATGTGTTGCTATATCATTCATGAATATTTGTTCCTTATTAAAATAGTAATCGATTTTAATATACTACTTAAACAAATGTTTCAGTAAGCTTGTTCCATTTATATTCTTTTTCTCAGTATATCAAAGACAGATTTTTAAAAAACTTCCTTAATTGTTGAAGTATGTGCATCTGTTCCATTTAAATATAAATGCGAAATATTTCCTGATTCGACATGTTTTTTTTATTTTTAACCAATGTAATAAAACTGGAGTAGGAGTTTGACGGCGTATTTCTTGATTTCAAGTTATGATGTAGATTGTGAACTTTTGCTTTTTGTCTCACTTTTTGAATTTGTTTGCTTAAAAACATGCATCATCATACCATAGTTCATTATGATATTTCAAATTTAATGTGACAGAAGCGCATTTAAAAATAGCAACAATATTAAGTGCATCAGCACTTTAAACTTTATCAAAACATAAACTTCAGTAGATAGGATAAATGCATGCTTATGATTCAAACGCACTGGCGTTTGAAGTGAAAATATCTCTTAGTAAGCGATTTTGATACAGATAAAGAGTGGCGATTTAGAACAAACTATCTTTTTTTATGTGTATGAACTTAAAAATAAAAATATATGTGTTTTTGATAAGGACAAGCGTACTTGATTCAAAAGATTTTTTTCCCCATCCAAGTGCAAGTTCCATATCTTTTATGTCAGCAATACATCAACACAAAATCATCTTTTTTTTGTTGTTGTTTATATACAGCTGAATTTGTCAATAATAACCAGAGAAGAAACGTGAAAAAGTATGTATGCCTTAACTTTAAAAAAAAATTGTTTTTCAGAGTACTAACTACTTTCAGAATCCTGGTCAAGACTATGTCGGTCCGAAATATTCGAGTTTATTTTCGGGTTCGATTTCTTTTTTTAAATAAGATCCTTAGAGTAGAGTATAATAATTAATAAAGGGTTAAATATAATTGAACAAAGAAAACTCCTCACGTTGGGTGACGAGGAAGATCGGAAAATCAGGTCACAACTTAGATGTTATTCTCGTCACTTAACCAGTGGCGTAGTGTACACCCCCGCATCTCGAGGAGGGGGTAAGAATCCTAGGGGACCCAAAGTCTGACTGACGCTAGGTACGTATTTAACCAATTTACAGGACATTAAAAACAAAACCTGATAATGTACGGGGGGAGGGGGTTAGTGGCGTAACGTACACTTCCGTAACCCCGCTTCTCTGGGGCTTCAAGATTCCAGGGGGGCCAAACCCTGATTGACGACAAGTACGTAGACTTAGTAAGGTGTGGATTAGGACCCCAAACCTGACTTTGCAAGGATGGCCCTAATGTTCTTCGCTACGCCACTGGAGGGAGCTAATATTCTGAGTTACGCCACTGCCACTCAGACCATACTTGATACACTTGTGTCAATTTAAAATTGTGTCCAGAAAAAAGGTTTCGACAGCTTTAATGCCACGTTAATACACACAATACGAATAAAAATAGTATTACATCAGGAAATAAGTTATCAAAAATGAGGATAAAAAAGAATAGAAGATTTTAAAAATATAACGTATAATAAAATAAATTAAAATACATAACAGTATGATAAATAAAACGAGAAATGTATAATAAATAGAGCATGTGTGCAATGAGACGTAAATAAACTTTTCCTTCTCTATTTTGAAAAAGAAAGAAAGCAAATACAAATTTAGAATTTTATTTGTGATATAAAAGACGTGATAGAGTTCGGTTGAGTTTTCAAAATCTTTTGATTGATTGAAGTGTAATATAAAATTCTGAAATCTGTTTCCAATGTACCTGTCACAGTGACAACTCAATTCAGAGATATATGACAGATTTTAAGGAAAACATCTTTTATCTGTCGATAGAAAGCTACTATTCTATATAAAAGAATGTTCTTCAAGTGTATATAATGTTTTCTAATGTATGACTCCGTATTGTGTGAAATACTGAAAGGGTTTTTAAATTTAGATATATTCATACATATTATTTTTAAACTGCACATCTGATGTTGCCATTTTCTTAGACAAAGATCATACTAATTAGAATACTAGGAGTGACACGCATGCACGCACACACACACACACACACAAAACAAGACTGGTGCAATAAATCATTGTACTTACAGAATTAGTTCTCCGCGGCATTATCAATTTCAAAGTTGTTCCCTTTAGCATTTACACACATATGCATTCGGTGCTGACATCGCTGGTAACAGTTCTGGAACGAGGTTTTGGAAGACCCTACAGGAGATTTTCCGTTTTTGCCTGAACCTCTTCAAATGAGGTGAAATGGGTGCCCTTTGAGCAAGATTTAAATGTAGGAAATAAAAAAAAGTCGCATGTGGCCAAATCATGTGAATAAGGCGGATGCTTTTTCACAGTAATGTTTTGTTTCGTCAGAAACTGATTGACAGATAGGACCTTGTGAGTAGGTGCATCGTCTTGGTGCAACAGTCATCCATCTTTCCTCAATTCTGGCCTTTTTTCCCTAATTTTTCACGAAGTCTTTTTAGTACAGTAAGACCCCGCTTAACTCTGTTTCGTTTAGCGCTGTTTCGTTTTAGCGCTCTTTTATTTCAGCCCGAGGATTCCACGAAATTGTAGGTTTCAAAATATGTACAAAACATAACAGAAACAGTGTAGTTGTGTTTCTTGTTTGGTGCGGTGCTGTACGGAAGCATTTTTTTATCATTTGAAACATTTGTTAACATTATTGTAAGCATAAATTTATGTAATACTATAACGATTAATACAGTGACAAATATTATGATCTTTAGTTTTTATAATGGGTGATAATGAAAAATAAGATAAGAAAGCAACCAAAAAAAGCATTTCACTGGAAACTAAAATGCAAGTGATTAGAAGATTATATTCTGGTGAACGTCCATCTCAAATAAACGCTGCATTGAATTTGGCCACTTCAACAAGATGCCTTCTTGACAAAAAGGCAGAAAATTGGAAACAAAGAATAGACTGAATGATCTGACTGACTTAGAATTTTATTTGTTTATATATATATATATATTCGTTTATATTGTTTTTATTTTTTTAAGAAATAAATGTTTGGTTTTATTTTTATTAAAAAAAAAACATAATTATTAAATTTAATACCTAACCCATTTTCTATCCATCTTCCCCTAACCCCATTATTTACTTGTTAAGATAACTTGGTTTAGCGCTGTTTCGCATTACGCTCTACTTTGATGGAACGTATCCCCCGCGTTAAGCGGGGTCTTACTGTACTTCTATGTAGTAGCGTTGATTAACAGTCTGACCACTGATGTGAGTAAGAACCCACTCATATCTCGAATTTCGGTAATGTTTTGGTCTGTAATCGCTGACTTTGGACGCCCAGCAGGTTCATCATCTCTCACACTGTCGATTCCCCCTGAAAAGCGCTAATGGCATTCAAACACGTGAGCACTAGACAACGTTTCATCTCCAAAGCATCGGTTAGTATTTGAAATGTTTTCTTGGCTGATTTCTTCACAAGAAACTTGATGTTGATTCGACATTTTTTCTGGCAGAATGCAGTTGAGCATGTTCACTAAATGACGCAGTACTTCCAACTGGCGTGATCGGTTAAGATGAAACTGGACACAAGGATAAAGGAGGTGCTTGGAATGACGTCACCAAAACAGTTCTTGCCAATTCCACTCTTTTTCCAAGCTACACACTTAGTCTCGTTTGTGCGTGTGTGTGTGTGTCTTCTAGTAAAGCTCTAGATTATAATAATTTTTTACTTCCAGTATAATTCATATTTTATATAAAAAAATAGATTAAGGTATCCTACTACGTTCGGAACCTTGATTTTAAAAAAGCGCATAAATGTATAATTTTCATGACAGTTAGTGTCACTTAGATTAGAATACATGTATAAAATTGCTTTAAGGACATTATGTCAAAAAAATTATTTAAATACAATATTTTGGCAAAAAATTAACTTAGAATAACCTTTGTTCCAAATGTTCTCCTTTTGTAAAAAAATGCTTCTATTGTATTAATATTTTGCCTGTATATAGCTCAGACCTCTGTACAGAGGCTCAACTATGATTTTTGAAAAATTCAAATTTTTTTCAGAGTTACAACCTTTGAAATAATTATCGGCGTATTTTCTTAAAATTTCTCCCTTCTGTTTTCGTAAGACATGGATAAACCGACTTCCAAGTTATGCATTTCAAAAATTCTAGTTGAGCCTCTGTACAGAGGTCTGAGCTGAATACAGGCAAAATATTAATACAACAGAAGCATTTTTTACAAAAGGAGAACATTTGGAAAAAAAAAGGTTATTCTAAGTTAATTTTTTGCCAAAATATTGCACTCAAATAATTTTTTTTGTTATAATGTCCTTAAAAAATTTTTATACATGTATTCTAATCTAAGTGACACTAAATATCATAAATATTATCCATTTACACGCTTTTGCAAAATCACGGTACCGAACGTAGTCGGATACCTTAATGTTTTTGCAAAAGGATTTCTTTTTAGAATGTATATTAAACGAATTGTGAGAAGGTGTAATTTACTTACAAAAGTAGGAAGTCAAATATTTCCTTAAATGTGTTTTCATTATTAAAAGTTAATTGATCGTTTGGTTCGCTTTTTTTGTCTCTTAGTGGATTATATTACATTTCATTTTCAGACAATTCTAAGTTAAATACTATTGTTGTTTGAAGTTTAAGTGATTTGTGTTCATTCAAAAATAATCTGAACATTAAGAAAGGAATTTTAAAATAATCTAAAACTTAACTCTCAATATAGAACATTTACTAGAAATGTTAAGGAACTTTTTAATAAAAGTGGAGTTTGTTCTAAAAAAAGAACTTCTTGCGCAAATTTTATTTTTGCTATCTTGAAAAATAATGCACCCAAAACAAATTTTTCACTACAAATTTCTTATCCAAATTCTATAAATTAGTAAAAAAATTTCTACAGAACTTCTTTAAGGCTACTGAAATTAATAAAATTTTCAGTTATATTTATCCATTCTTTTTCTCATTTAGCAAACATTTTTATTGAGTAATCATAAGCTTATCTTCTTAATAATTTTAATTAATCAAAGCTATAATAGCTCAATACTACAGAGCATAAAAATAACTAAAAAATCCTTTTCAAGTATGAAATATTTCAATATAAATATAAGACCTTGTGGACTTCATCTATCTGTTACTCTTTATTCTTTTTAAAGTATCCGACTATGTTCGGAACGGTGATTTTGCAAAAGCGCTTAGATGGATAATTTTCATGATATTTAGTCTCACTTAGATTAGAATACATGTATAAAATTATTTTTAAGACATTTTGACAAAAAAAGATTATTTAAATACAGTATTTTGGCAAAAATTTAACTTAGAATAATCTTTTTTCAAAAGGTTCTCCTTTTGTGAAAAATGCTTCTATTATAATAATATTTTGCCTCTATATAACTCAGACCTCTGTACAGAGGCTCAACTAGAATTTTTGAAATATATAACTTAGAAATGGGCTTATCCATGTTTTACGACAACAGAGGGGAGCAATTTTAAGAAAAAAAATCAGATATTTATTTCAAATGGTGGTAACTCTGAAAATAATGTGAATTTTTCAAAAACTATAGTTGAACCTCTGTAGAGAGTTCTGAGCTATTTAGAGGCAAAATATTATTATAATAGAAGAATTTTTCACAAAAGGAGAACATTTTGAAAAAAAATTATAGTAAGCTAATTTTTTGCCAAAATATTGTATTTAAATATTTTTTTTTTTCCAAAATGTCATTAAAACAATTTTATACTCGTATTCTAATCTGAGTGACACTAAATATCATGAAAATTATCCATTTATGCGCTTTTTTAAAATCACGGTTCCGAACGTAGTCGGATACCTTAAAATTTAGATGTTTAATAAATGGCAAATTTTTCAATTCAGTAGACAGTAAATTTTCAATTTCCTATGTTAAGGATAATAAATGTATATATATTGTAAACATTGTATAGAGATGAATAGAGGAAATACGAATATTATATTTAAGAAGAAGTACCACATAATTTAAGTAGAAATGTGTGTGTGAATAGATGCATATTAAAATATTCCATCCGCCATTTATTAAGGAAATTGAAATTCATATTAACATATAAAAGTAGTTTTTTCTGCGAGAAAAAACTCACACTATTAAGTTGAATAAACCTTAAATTGAACGTCAGTGGTATTGCATATTGTCAATATTTTTTTAAAAAATTATACGTATTATTTGAATTGCATTATAAATTTCGATTTTTATAGCAGATACCATTATTTAAAAGGTCAGGTTAAAATCTTCTGTTTATTTTATTTTTTGTACTAATTGACTTCGATGTATGGCCTTTCGGAACAATAGAAGAAGCTTTTACGCTAAGTCACCGACCTCTTTAATCAAGTGTGTATTTTTGGAGAAGAATGAGTTGTCACTTTCTTTTAAAACTATTTCTGACGGTTACTTCTAGCGAGCATCTTAACTTATTAGTTCTTGCTTACTAAAGTTTTTACAACTGAATATCGAATTCTTTTGTCTATTGTTAGTAAAAATAATTTATGTTAATGTGTGTTTTTATATAGTAAGACGTTACGACAAAAAACAAAACAGATGTTTTCATTTAAAGATTTGAATCTCGAATTGTCGTATTTAGGAGCTACAGGTTTCTAAAACAGTGCTACAAAATGTACAAAATGATACAAAACGTGCGACAGATAAAATTAGACACTGCAAAATTTCAATCTCGTCTTGTTTCCTAATAGATGCTCAAAGAAGATGCCTATATGAGGAATATAGGAATAGGAATATTTTTTTCTACCGCAAAATTCTTCGTAGCATGCTAAAAAAGTTTTCATTCTTTTTTTTTGTTGTTGTTTTTGGTGAAAAAATACGCTTATAGTTCCGAGTCTGTATTTTCTAAAATTTGTAACTCTTTCTCGATTAAACTGAGGCCTTCAGAAAAATTCCGAACCGTCATTCGATCTTTTGATTGAACTGAGTCTAGAGACTCAAGTACTTCTATGTTTTACTCTTGCTCATTGATTATCAACTCCTGGTTGCGGGAATCCAGCAATTTTTGAGCGTCATCACTATCTTTTTGTAAATTTATTTGCCTTGCAAGATCGATAACTTTTTCCATTGCATTACCAATTTTTTTTTCTTCTGAAACAAAAGAAGAATCGACAAGATTTAATAATTGCGTAACTCCTGGTTCGCTTAATACCAGAAAGACTGAAATTAGTATATACCTATATTGCCCAAAAGCAGTCAAAATGACTGCATTGTGAAAGAATGATTAATGTGTAAAAAAATTGGTTAAAATTAATTTTTAATATTTTTTATATTATTTACAGTTACATAACAAGTTAATAGTAAATATTAACAGTAAAAAAAAGTTTTCTTCACTTGGAAAAAAATATATTTCTAAAAAATTCTCAGAAATTGTTCATTGTATATGTAATTTTTTTCTAATCGAAATTAAAAAGCAATCATAATGACTTCCTTTGGGCAATCTAGTGTTAAGCTGGGGTAGCGTAAATCGTGGTATTTTTGTAGATTCTCAGTAAAGAAACCTTAATTGCATCAAAAGCTCAAAATCACTGGAGCACATATTGCTTTGGAATTAAAAAAGATTTGAAGCACTAGCCAAAACGCGCCTAGTGAAAATAATGCACTAAAAATATTTGCATAGAATGAGTGAGAATTTGATACATGATGATTTTCATGTTTTCCAAGAAAATACATAAATTGTAATTCTAGTATAAACGTATTGTTTTCTGTTTAAAAATTACACATTGTACAACATTAACTCATTCCTACATATTATATAGATACCAGCTGGTTTCGAATTAGTATAGTGATACATAATGTTGAAAATCTTGTAGAGAAACTATATTCAAAACTGTTGACACAATGTTATCTATAAGCGATGACACCTTTTACTTAATACATTGTTAACAAATGAGTATTTAAGCAAAAAAAAAAAAAAAAAAATGTTTATTTTCCAATCTTGCACTGGATACAACTTAGTCGAATTTGTTGAAGTGTCCAATGTGTTAAACTAATTGTAAATATTCAGTTTATTAAAAAATAATATTTAATAAAATCTGAAATTGATCGTTTTTAAACAATAAGTAAATAAAAATATTGATAATAAGATAACTATTTATTGTAACCTTACTACAATTTTATGTAGAAATAGCATCAATATATAGAAATGAAAGTAGCCTATTGCGTATGCAATATGAAAAAAACAGTGAGATTTTTCTCAATATTTATATTAATTCTTACTTTTGGTTTGACAACTATCACAAAAATATTTTTTAGCCTAATTATTTTGCCGCTCTTGCAAAAAGTTAATATTTCTGCAGAAATTTGTTATACTAAGCTTTGCTATTATAAAAATTTATGAGTAATATTGATATTTTTTTTATTTCGCTGATAAAAATAATTTCGATTGCTTTTTGCTTGTTTCATTAAAATAAACAATATCTCATGTTTTATTATATTAATATTTTTAAAAAATATTAATTAGAAAAGCAAATAGTTTACTTTTTTGTACACAAAAATTATATACATTTTTATATATAACACTAGATTGAAAATTATATATTCACATAATAAATACATGTGCATATTCTAAGATTTTGTTGTTAGTGTTGCCCATGTATTTATTATATGAATATATGTTTTTGAGATAGGGAACGTAAGCTCCATTTCGCATGTAATTTATATGAAAACCTTAAAATCCGACATATAGCGCTCACCGCCGTATAAAGCGCTTCCATACTTTCAAGCTGCAATTTTTAAATTTTAGGTATATTCGCCGTATAACGCTCACACCCTTTTTTCACGAAGAAACCTGAGGTGTGTGCGTGAAACGATGTTATGTATTTGAGTTATATATTCGAGGTATTATCCCACACTTTTTTGAAAAATATAGTACACTTCTAAAACTACAACTCTAAGTTTTTTAGGACTCTCATTTCTTTTAAATAAACAGTATTTCTATTTATGTAGAAGTCTAATTTTTTTCTATGCTCATCTTTTTTTTTTATTTTTAAAGTTCTTATTTTTAAAGTTTACGCGCACCCGTAAAATTCTATCTAATTTTTCGTGTCGAAAGTGCGCGTTATACGCCGGATTTTATGGTATCCATTATTTTCTTGGATAAGAAGGATTTCAAATTGAGTTTTCCGAAAACATTATTAAAGACAAAATATCTGAATCTATAGTTTAATTACTATAATCAAAATATTTGATTTTTAGAAATACGAAAAACATAGCCAATTTCGAATCTGTTTTCTTACTTGAAAATAGAGGACTATATTTAATTATTAGCTCTTAAAAATCTTGGAATTTTACGAATTCATTATAAAATTATTAAAATATTCGCTAATTCCATTATGCGCATTATTTTATTTATATCAAATGTTGGATAATGCACCAAACTTTATCCTTAACTAGAAAAATATTAATGTCAACTGTAAAAAAAAATTTATATAATAAACTCAAATCATCATTACTTTATAGGCACAAAATTCTATTCATTAATTGCTATTATTCATTATAAATTGCTTCTCCCCACCTATTTGGATACAATCCATATCAAAACAAACTAAGAAACGCACTTTAAAGAGAAACAAAAATTAAAATGGAGTTCTTTGAACCCCTTCTGTCTTAAAACTTGTACACCGTGCTCTTTTAGAATTCGTTATTTCAGGTCAAAACAGCAATAAAAACACTACGAAGTAGATTGGGGGAAAATGTTCAACATATTATTTTGCACCTGCTTCTAAGGTAGATTGAAAAATAAAAATATTTTCCTTAATACCTTGACCTATTTCGATTGCAAGTCATGGACACATTGAATAAAAAATTTAAAGGCATAAAATCTTTTTAATTCTGAAATGATTTAGAGAAATACAAAATGTTTACGGAAACTTTTGCGATATGTTGGAGAATTTGATAATTATAAGGAAAAATTTTATTTATTGTATTGTTAAGGAATTTTATTTATTTTGCTCTTAGTTGACCTTATTTGTAGTTACTAATTACTTAAATTATTTTTATTTATAATAAATACTGCAATATTCTATTAACACTTCGATGCAATAATGTACTTTCTGTTTGTAAAATTAATTTCTCTTCAATTATGTTTCAAAAGCATGAAATATAAAATGATTATGCGATGAATATCTTATGCCTTGTTGAATTTTAGGTATTATATTGTATTATGAAAGAATGCAATTATAATGAATCATTTTTAATGTGTTCAAATATAAAATTATTGAAATGATTTAAATACCTGCTCTTAACATTATATAAATTAAAAAAACTTAAGAAATATAAGTACCTTATAAAACATCATAAACATACATAATAACTAAACTAAACTCAGTGGCGCAATAGCACATGAGGGCCAAGGCCTTCTGTGCCCATCTCAGTATACGTGACTTTGGGCGCTGAGGTGTATGAGCAGATGTTGAGGTCAGGTGGTCAATCTGACGCGAACATTCATAACAGCCCGATATATATATAATATTACTGTCGAGTGTAATGATTAATGTCGTACACCTGGTGAGTGGTGGTTAACTCCTATTAAGACATTATTATTATCTTGTTATTCCACTTTATTTCACATTTATTTACGTAGGGTTTCAACAATAACAGAAGCGGACACAAAATACAAACCAAGCTGCAGCCGGTTACACATATTGCAGGTAGACAAAGAACAAGAAGGGTTGAATTCCCAGAGATTTCGCTATTTATGCTAAGAGGGAAATCACATGATATGAGTGGGTGGATGGGTGTAATTCAAAAGATTCCTGTTAGGCGGGTGTCTAGTGTATTATTTACACGCGTGTCTTAATGGTCAGGACCATTACAAATTAAAACATGTTGAAGATTAAATTACTGGGAATTCTTACACACACACATACACAACATATGTATGTTTATATATATATTCAACAAAATCCCAATACTGAAAACTTTCATGTAAAATATTTTAAATGAGTCACTATACAGCCCTTTTAATGTATGCAATTTTAAATGTAGAGTGAAAATCTCAACTGTGTCTAGGTGCCAAATGTCAAGTGATACTTGCCAGTATTGTATAGAAACTTTTTTTTGTCCAGTGAACTGTATTGACCTGGCTTTCATTCTATAATTCGTCGGCTGTCTTCTGAACAAATATTCAGCCATTCTATCTCTACTGCCATCCATTATTTCGAATGTGTTATGGTGTAGGGTTTTTTGCAGAAACTCATTCTACTATTATATCCCACATATGTGTGACACATGTGGGGGTCACATATTATATGTCCCACACATGTTCTACTATTATGTCCCACATACGGTGCACACACTGTACACCTGCTAAGTTTGGCGTCACACTCAAAACCTATCATCAACTTTTACCAAATGGAATCGTGATTCATCTGACCGTGCAAAGTTTCTCCAGTCTTTTAGGGATTCTAGGGTGCCATATATTTGTTGAAGAGCTTAGACGAGAGCCTGCGGCTGCGTGCATGTAGTTATTAAAGGCATTCGAGTCGCTTTTCTCTGCCATATCTCAACAATACTAAACTTTGCAGCACTGTCCTGTTGCCCACGTCTGTAAAACATTATTGAATATACTATTATGCAATTTGACGCCAATCTCTCTAATTTTTTTTAACACATCTGATTTCGGAAAGTTTTTCCATTTCAAACTTTTAGTACAGTAGCACTTGTTTTTGGCGGTTCTGTTCTGATGCGATTTTATTTTTGTGCGATCTTTTTTATGCTGTATATAAATTACAACGGCTTTGATATCACTGAAATTTTTTCTTTCAATGTAAATACATACACTTCAAAACTCTCTATTCATTGGTTATAAACAGTCTTTCGACAATGCACGTTCAATGAACTAAATTCATTATGGTCACATGATAACGGCAATCACGTGTTTCTCATTGATTAAAAATTGACATTCTAACTGTTCAACTTGTAAAGTTTAGATAAAGTTTAAAATTTGAAGATTTGGTAAAGAGTTCACGTGTTAAAACTCTTCACACAGTTTTCAAAATTAAAAAAAAAACACTTACATTATACGAATACTTTTAAATTAAGTACATTTTGTTTAGCTATGTGCATTATTATATCGTTGACAAATATGTTCCTAAAAGAAAGTTTCTGCAAAAAGCAAAAGTTGGCAACAGTGAAGCACATGAACTAATTGGCTGGAAACGCGTAATTATATTTATGATATAATTATGACGTCCATTAATTTTTTAAATGATTGGCCGAAAATACATGGCTCAGTTATCATGTGACTAATGACGTCACATGAATTTAGTCAATTGCGTTCTTGGAATGCACTAGCAGCACGCACTTCATTGAAGACGAACTTTCAATGTGAGAGTAATATTATCACTAATTTCATAGATTATGAAGACAGACACACACAAGAGAGTGGATAAAATATATACAGGGAACCAGCTTTCCAACAAATGAAAAAGTATTTTTTTAAAATGGACACCAATTGAGAAAAGAGTTTGAAATTCCAAAAAAAAAAGAGCTTCGATCATGCATATCTAGTTTTCGTGACGTTCACAACCAAATGACCAACCGGCCGTCGTCACAAAAACTTATCACTTACTTTATGGGGCCAAGAAATAAATCAATTGAAATTGTATCTTTAAGTGACGAAAGCGATTTTGAACAAATTCATCAGAGGAGGGTGCGCGCTTTGGACTACGATGAGTAGTAGTGAATTATGTATGTGTATTTTGTGAAAATTTCTCCATGTATGCAAGGAGAAATTAAATGTTTTTAAAATGTCTCCACGTGAAGTTTAGTTATTCATTTTGTTTGCAAGTACTTTCTTATAAATTTCGTGTAAATAATTGACATATTTTTTAAGTGTGATTTTTTTATGCGATTTTCTTCACCGCAGGAAAAATTTTTCATGTAATATGTTGACAAAGTTGTTAGTTATATGTAAGTATTCATGAAATATTTTCTCAATTTTTTTGTGCATTTTCTTTTTATGCAGTACTTATCTACCGCACAAAAACAGGTTTTACTGTATATATATTTGACCTGTAAAAATAAAAAAAAATTCTCTCTGAAAAATCAATTTGAATTTCATTGGGTGCATGCTCATTTGCGACAATTATTACGCTTCCACCGTTAAACTACGCACTGCTTAGCTGGGATTTCATTTTAAAAAAATCACTTTCATGACTATACTTCCTCTAACTACTTTAAAACTATTACCTTAATATAACAAGAGTTATATAGCTGATGCATATGATTAAACTAATATTGTAAAGTATAAGGCTAGACACTTTTATTTCTCTTGAGCACTTTAATCCACATAATTATCTTAAAAAAAGAATGTTCTCCTTATCTTAGTTCCAGTATAGCAGGGTGACTCGTCAAGCGTTATATTTCATTCGAAAATTGTACGTCTCACTGTCTGACAAATGTCGCATGTCCGCAAAAATCGATTTCACTCTTAACACGATCCCAGGTTCCTTGATTAAAGTGCTGCTACTTTAGTTGATAAGAAAATGAGTTGAGTATAATGAGAAAGTAGATTACCTTCGAAGTTTTGAAAAGAAAAGTTCACGGGCTTCGCTCTCTAAGATGGTTTTGGAAATTTGTGCATTTCGTTTTTTGTAAAATTAATCATACTTAATTTTTCAAGACCTTTCATTTAATTGTACTTTAAGTGGAGTTTTATTTTATTTAGTGAGTGTTTTTTATCATTTAAAATAATTTGTGTTCATTTATCATATGAGCCATCTAAACTGCTTGCGGAAAAGGTAGGTTTGATTAATTGAATTTCCTGAAGTTTGGAAGCTTTACAAAGTGCTGACTTTTAATCTTTTTATACTTGAAGTTAAAATTGAAGCTAAAATATATATTTGCCTATTAATTGTATATTTATGTATAACATATCTTTAATTTTTGTGTGCCAATCCTTGTTACCTCTCGTCAACGTTGTTTAAATTATGAGGTACGCTATCATAAGCCCTATGTTGCATCTAAGTGTGATGTTCATAAGCAACTAATATTCAATCAATTCATTTCTATACCTTAAATTAATAAATTTCATCAAAATATTGTATAACTTATAAACTATAATATTAAGGAAGTCTGATTTTAATCTGATTGATGTAAAGGTATGAATGCGCTTTTGATAAAAACAGTTCTAGTGGTTAATTTTATCTACTCATTGTATTATCTTAATCTTAGATTTATTAATCCAAATTTAGAATTAACCGAGAGAACAGTTTAAGTATTTTTTTTCATAAACTTTATAAAATGAGTGCACTTTCTAAGATCCATTCAATGTAAAAAGTGTAAGGTATAATTAGATGTGTTTCTACTCAAGTTAAATGTCTGATTGTGAGAGAATATTATTCCTTAATTATTATAAATTTGTGTATTATTACAGCAGACGATTTTAACTTTTATGATATATATAAAAAAACTTAGGTAAAATGAGAATAAATTTATTTCTTTTCAAATTTCTACTTGTATAAATGAGAGTTACAAATTCTCTTACGCGACTAGGTATTTTTAAGCGCAAACATATTACTAACTATATTCCCAACATTTCTAAAATTTGATGAGAATATCAGTTTCTGCTAAATTTAAAGCAGCAGTATATTATTTCTAACAAATAAATACTCTCATGCTTAATTATTTTTTGCCATTCAACAATTTATTAATCCAATTATTTCTAGAAGTAAACTATATTTTCTTTGTTTCAAAATTTTAATTTGTGACACTTTTTAAAATAAATAATTTTAATATCATTTAAAGTACCCATAATCAAATGCAATATTTTCTTCGATTGCTGAAATGATTTTCTTTCAAAACCTTTTTTCTTTTAAAAATAAAACTTTTTTTCATTATTAGTTCTACTTTATTTATTCGCTGTACATAATCTATCAGGTTTTAATTTTTTTATGCAATATTAATTTTACACTTGCTTTGTACGTTATGGACAAATCCTCTTCCGGGTTTTTTCGTAATGTTAAAAATAATTTTTAAGGATTTAATTTTGATGATGCAAGTACCAGCATTTTCTTTTATTCCTAACATATTTTTTACTTTGATTCCAATTTTTGCGAATGTTTTGGTTTGATTTTTAGGTTTGTCTATTGCGGTTTCATTTCTTTAAAAATGCTGTTTTCTTTTTGGGTGCTCTTTACATTATAACACAGAATTTCTTTTAATGAATTTAATTTTAGTCTAAATTACAGGAGATTTTATGTTGGAAGAAATCTGTTTATGTGTGTGGATTTAATTTCCGTATTTAATACTATAAAGTTGTACTGGTCTTAATATTAACCTTACAAAATGATACATAGTATATTTTATTATGTGGCTTCCTTGCGAACCTTTTCATTTTGATTAATATTCTGACATGCAATACTTTCTAATATGAGCAAAAACAGAGAAACTCATCATCCAAATGTAAAAGAAAAAAATGACTGATGTTTCAAAATTAAATTTTATTAAAAATATTTATTTATTTAGGCACAGGATTTAATTTTAATAAATAAAATAAAAATAAAATAACATTTTTGACCTAAAGAGAATTCGTAATGTATTCCGGTTCTACCGAAGTTTAATTCCGGTTTTAAAATTACTTTGGTAAGCAATACCAAAAATAATTTGTAACGTTGATTTTTAATAAAGTAAACTAAAATTTCAATGCACTTTAAAAGAAATCGGATTAAATTTCTTTTCTTCGGGTTCTGATTTAAAAGGAAAAGTTACTTTATGCTCAAAATTATGATTTAAACATATACCTTAACAGCATTTTTGCTTTAAGTTAAAATTTATTCACAATAGCTTTTGATTACTGATAAGAATAAACAAATTTGAACATATACTACTTTATTAACTAAAAACATTCGATACAGACAATGACTTTTATTAAATCTCTACTTCTTTTACCCAATCCTTTTTCCATCAATATTGTTTTTTCCCTTTCCTTTTTTTAGATTTGAAGGGGTTTTTTTACTATCTCTAGATACTTATAACTTAAATACGACTAAAATCTGAAAGGAATACACATTAAAAAAGGATATAAATATGAAATATATGTTTGAATTCGGGGGTGTCATAGAAATAAAAGTAATCCTACAAATTTTTCTTCTCGAAATGTTAAGGATCAACGCTTTCCTTCAGCGGAGCGTAACCGCATTGGAATAAGAGGATTCCTAGCGACTCTGGATCGTCCGACTGAAACAGTTTCGGTTGTATGAATAGACCTTGATACTCGTCATGTTTACTAATGAGCTTTATGACACTGATATTGAAAAAAACGTGAAGTTGCAATATGACAGATGATGTAAAATTAATAGCACTGCTCATATTTATTGACTTTTATCAAAAGGACTTAAGTCTCAGCACATTAGTATTTTTATACAGATATCTAAGTAATGAAAAGATATCCTGCAACTTTAAAAACCTTAAAAAAGAGATATTACCTTTTTTTGCATTGGGCCCAATTCAAGACGGTCACATGACAAATTTCAAAATTGATGTTAGACAAAAGTGATCGCTCCTGTCCGGAAGCTGTTACTGGCTTTTATTTAGATACCGCTGAGTTAAGTGAGTCTGACGACTTTTTGCTGCATCAAGTGAGTCTGACGACTTTATTGCATCAAGTGAGTCTGACGACTTTGATTGCTCTTTTTGCGGGTAGATGGAGCTACGACACATCAGAAGGTTTGCGTTTTTCTTTTCAGCCAAGGTCACCCATGTCGGAGATTCGAAGCCGTGACCTATGGAATCGTAAGCATGTAACATACCATTAAACAAAAGTGATCACTCCTGTGTGGAGGCTGTTACTGGCTTTTATTTAGATACCGCCTCATTACTATAGTGCTTGTTGTTTCATTTGTAAAATCTAGATAAAACTATTTGCTAATCGAGTAAAGATGTTTGAGTGCTATAAGATGATTCTTCAAAAAACTTTTCAAAATCAAAAGAATAATTATATTATATGTCTACTTTTAAATAAAATGCATTTTGTTTATTTATACGCAATATTGTTGTTAACAAATATGTATTACCTAAGGGAAAATTTTTCTACAGAAAGCAAAAGTCGGCTGCAGCGGAGCTCATGTGAACTAGTTGGCTGGATACACTTGATTTAAGTTATCATGTAACTGTGACGTCACGTGACTTTAGCCTTTTATACCAAGTAAACATAATCAATATTATGAAGAAGTTTCAAAATTGAAGCATACATTGTATAGTTTTTATTCATTTATTTTTATGAATTGATGCATGCCAAATATTCTCATCCCATAGTCGCTAATTAGAGTGCCAACTATTTAGAAAAATTTCGTGGAAATTTTAGTGCAAGTAACACGAAACACTGTTCGTCTTTCTCAACGAAAAAACGAGAGTTCGATGTATTTATATTTTCGCTTCACATCGTCTTAAGTAAATAAATTCTGTTGTTTACCAAAGTTTTCTGTGCACCTCCTTGCACAATAAATTAAAGGGAAAAGATATTGAATAATCTACCTCCTTTTGATTTTGATTTATCGAGTAATTTACTTTTCATAGTCATCTAAATTCCCAAATTAAAGGTTTTCAATATTATTTTTAAAATTGAATTTTTTAGAATTTTTAATAAAATAATATCAATTAATGCAAATTTCGAAGATAAAAATTGCAGAAGAGGAGGTAAAGATATATATTTTTTTTATTTTCATCAGATATCAGACATAAGAAAGTGACTCTTCATGAGACTTCTTGGATCATTTGACCTACAGACTCTAAATTTTGCACGCATGTTACTTTTGTTAAGTAGAGACCCTTTAAGATCGGATTTCGTGAAAATAGACTCTTAAGGGATAGAAAATAGACTCTCTTTAAAACTCACGTTTTTAAATTATTTAGCGTTCAGACTTGAAATTTGGCAAGTAAATTTATTTTTATTAGAATTTTTTTAAAAACGGTGCGAAAATCAATTCCCAATCATGGGGATGAGGGATTGCGGGGGTGTTAAAGATAAAAAAAATCCCCTTTCTAAAACTGTTAGAGAGGCATGCAATATGGTTGATATGTTTCTTTTGTTGAGTTGAGATTTTCAAAGATCGGGTTTTACGGATCGTGCTGTACAGTCTCAAAAGAACAGAGTTGCATGGACGTTAAAGGTGGGGAAAAAACCATTTTCAAACTGTTACACAAACAGACTTGAAATTTGACCGACATGTCTTTTTGTTGAGTACAGTTCAGCTAAATAGGGATTTTGTAAAAATCGACTCCCTGAGCAACTTAAAAAATAATATTAAAAAATTTGCTTTAGATAATATGTATATATCGGCTCATATATGAACCTGGAAAATACTGCATTATTCAGCTTTATTTATTAATTTTACTTTACTAAATAGCTCTTCCCTTTCGGCTTAATTTTGTGGCCGCTGTAGCCTAGTGGTCAAGGTATCGGATCGTGGCTGACTTGTCACGAGGTTGAGCCCAGTACCACTAAAGACCCGCCGTGTAGGGAAGCGATGCACGTTAAATCTGTAGAGAGCTCTAACTTCTCCAGTTGGTTTAGTAGTTAGGAGAGGGGATTTGCCAGCTCAGGGGTCTCGTCCTCGTCATTTGACTATGGTTCAAAATTACGAGGTCCGTCGCCAAAAGCTGAACAGTGCGACTTTAATTTTCACTCACTCATTCAGCTTAATTACAAATTATTTAATATTATTCAAAATATAAAAAATTGGGACCTCATTAATTTGTTTTCCTTCTATCTTGATAGTTATATTTTTTATTCACCGTGCGAAAAACGAATTTATCTGCTAGTTATATATATGTATGTGTGTGTATTTTCATTTCCGTATCTTTCTTGAATGACTTAGGATTCTTATAAAAGAGCTGTTTTTGAAATAAACTGCAAATACTTCGGAAAATTTTGTGTAGTAATGCGGTACCTGACAGTAAAAATACAAAACTGTAAAGAAAAGTATTTCATTCTCATACAGAAACTTATACAAATCACCTGATAAAATAACATAACAATAAAAAGTTTTCTTTGAATACATTATCATTTCCATAGGAAGCGAAGAAAAAGTGAGACAATCTTCATTTAGTTTTCTGAACCATAACCACACGATGATGTCATCAAGATATAGCAAACTATCAGACCCATAAATGAAGCGCCGGTACATTTACAAAGGTGTTTCCAGCAGTCCGTTTCCACTTTCGACCCTGACAAAGAACTCGGGGAAAGAAACAAAATTAAACCTCGCTACTGCCAAACGACGTGAAAAAGTGCGACGGACCGAATTTCTCATAGGCTAATTCCTCTTAGGAAGGATGCCAAGGTGAATTTACGAACCTTGATTGCAGTCGTAAAGCTCTATTCTCATCAGATGGGAAAAAAACATGCGAGTGGAGTTATTCCAAAAATACTCGAAGAGAATCGACGCTGCTTCTTAAACTTTGGCTTGTTTCTAAAATCCAAATATTCCAGTTCACTGCTATTTGTACTTTGATTTAATGATTTCAATTTCAATACCGTGAACCGTGATTTTGGAAAAGTGTATAAAAATGAAGAACTTTTTGATATTTAGTGTCAGTTGAATTAGAATATGCATATAAAAATTTGTTTTAAGAATTCTATTATAATAAAAAATTATTCCAATGCCTTTTTTTAGCAAAAAATGTAGAAAGAATGACATATTTTCAAAACATTTTTCTTTTGTGAAAAAGGCTTCTATGATAATAATATTTTGCCTATATATAGCGAAGGCCTATATACAGAGCCTGAACTAGAATTCTTGAAAAAACCAATTGAAATAATAAAAGGCGTTTTTTTTGTTAAAAATTCTCTATACTGATATAATAAAATATGAATAAATCTACTTCTAAATTATATATTTCAAAACATTTACTTCGACCCGTTGTAGAAGTTCTAGCTATGTGGATTAAATATTATTATTATAGAAGGATTTTTTCTTAATAGGAGAATGTTTTGAAAATATGTCATTGTTTCTTCATTTCTCGCCAAAAAAATTGCATTAAAATCATTTTTCTTGTAATGCTATTCGTGAAAAAAATCCTATATATATATATATTCTAATTCAATCGACACTAAGTATCAAGTCAGTCACCTAAAGCATCATTTTCTTAAAATTAATACCATCAAAAAGTAAAGAGATCCAAGTAATTAAGATTTAATTTTAATTGAACTGAGTTTTGGTTTAACTCAGCTGTTTAAATTCTTACTTATTTCTGGAGATAAATATTCCATTTCGCCATTCTATGGGCTATAATTTTAATTGTGCTTTTGTTTTCTAAATTATATACATCTGACATAATTAAGTAAAAAATACTCAATTACTTGAGCTCTAGCTTCAATTTAAGTTAAGTTTTGGCTTGATTCAGGCATAAAATATCCAATTTGATTTGGAAATACAAATATTCTCAATTCCGCTTCTATTTGCCTTTTAATTTTATGAAGTTCTAGTTTTATATTTATATTTTTATATATTACGCATAACAAAAGTTGTGAGTATTCATTTGTGGGGCAAAATTAGTTCTTAAAACAACAACGTACTTGAATTCGATAACTTATTGCAGAACTATTGAGTTGGCCTAGAGTGATAGTTTGGAGACGGGGATACCATCTCAGGTATAGTCCTCGTCAGTTGACCATTATTCAAAATTACGAGGTCCGTCGCCTATAGCTCTCATGTTGCTTTGTAGTGCGACGCTAATATAACTCTGACTCTAACGTAGAGAAGCATTGATAAGTATAATATTTAAACGTAGAATATTACAACAAAATTACCCGAGTAAAAAAGAAAAATGTAAAAATTATGAATTAAGTATTTTTTATCAGTAAATTT
Source organism: Trichonephila inaurata madagascariensis (assembly GCA_019973955.1). NCBI lineage: Eukaryota > Metazoa > Arthropoda > Arachnida > Araneae > Nephilidae > Trichonephila > Trichonephila inaurata. The sequence goes on from BMAV01018200.1 coordinate 147,359, forward strand.
ATGGAGGATTGCAATAAAAATAAATATATTTAGTACTTTTATAAGTGATTTCTTAGAATTTTCAGTCTTGTAAGTATTATTTTAAGAGGTGTTTGAAAGCTAGAAATCTTATTTTTTTGACAATTTCAGATTTTTACATTTGCTAATTGTATAAATTTTAACCTTTCTAAAAAAACCTTACTTTAACCTGTAGGTAATTAGAAACCCTTAAAACCCATTTTTAAGTAATCGTTAAAACTGAACCACGCCCATTTGAATGGCAAAAAATGTAAACAAAGTACTTCGTTTTTTGCTTAAAAGTTGAACGTCTGATATAAATCAACACATTTATCTTTTATTGTAAATTAAGCCTTTTATTTTTTTTATTTCCTAGCCGATTAGAAGCCACCATGTATACATTAAAATCAATTTATTTCAAAATGTAAATGTTGATGTTCGATGTACTTTTTCTGAGAAACTACTTTTTACAGGTATACAATTTTTTCATGATATATTTATAATGATGACTAATATATACTGAAATGAGCTTTCTGTAAAAAACTCAGAAATTTATTTTTTACAATTTTTTTATGTGAAAAATGGGTCAAATTTCGCAAAGTTTGATAAAATATTTCATAAATTATTAAAAATTCAAAAGTAGCTCAAAGCTTATTTAAGTATAATGAGAAAGGTGCACTTTAATTCTATGAAAATTTTCAAGCATGTACATATAACAGATTTTGAGGAAAGGTACATCGAAAACAGCCAATTTAACATTGTCAGTATATATATAGAGAGAGATGTCCAACTCCCCTTAAAGTCTTTTCATAAAGTATTTTATTTATATTTCAGTCTATTTTATAAAGAAGTCTGTTGTATATTGCAGATCATTTATATGTAAGCAGAGTCACAAATATTTTTCTCATGTGCTAATGTACTGAAGTAAATTAAAACTAAAAAAAAGCAAAATTATCTAAATGCATTTATCTAAGGTACACTAACAAAACTTATCTCTCAAGTAAAAAGACGGGTCAATGGGCTATAAGAAATACTTGAAAATTTAGTGCTTAGATGGGTTTATCTATGAAATAAAGAAGATAAGAGAAAAAAGGATGGAGTTAAAGAAGAAAAAATTCTACAAATGTAAAATTTTGTATTTAAGAAGTCTTTGGATTCACTTTGGATATGTGTTAAAAAACAATAACTAAAAAGTTTTCAACATATTATTATTATTGTATTTACAAGATTCATGAATTTTATATAACAGAAAGAGTTTGAAGTAAATTATTAAAAAAAATTCTTATTACATGAAGAAGTTATAATTTAGAAACATTTGTTGATTGGACACACTTTATAAAGAAATCAAAAAGATTAAGGTCAGAAAAATTTCTTTGAATTTTAGAACATTTCTGGAATGCTTGAAAAATAACTGATTTTCGTCTCAACACGTAAAGGTATCCAAATACGTTCGGAACCATGATTTTGAAAATGCATATAAATGAACAAATTTTTTGATATTTAGTGTTACTTGAATTAGAATAAACATATGAAATTATCTAAAGAATATTAATACAATAAAAAAAATTTTTAAATGCAACTTTTTGGCAAAAAAGGAAGAAAGGATGACATATTTTCAAAACATCCAGCTTTTACGATAAATGCTTCTGTAATAATAATATTTTGCTGTTCTATAGATAGACTTCTCTACATAGCCTGAAGTAGGATTTTTGAAAAATTCACTTTATTTTCAGAGTTACGATCAATCGAAGTAATAACCGATGTTATTTTTGATAAAAATTCCTCTATTCTGATGCATTAAAATATGAATAAATCCACTTCTAAATAATACAATTCAAAAATCCCAGTTCAGGCTCTGTATAGGTTTCAGCTATATATAGGCAAAATATTATTATTATCAAAGCTGTTTCCATAAAAAGGAGAATGTTTTGAAAATATATCATTCTTTCTTCATTTTATGCCAGAAAAATTGCATTTAAATAATTTTTTCTTATAATAATAACAACACACACACAATTTTAAACAAATTTTATATTTTACATTACAATTTAAAACAATGTTATATGCATATTCTAATTCAGGTGTTACTAAATATAAAAAAAAATCATTCATTTATAAGCTTATTCAAAACCATTTTCCAAATGTAGTCGTATACTTTAAGAAAAAGATGCAAAAAAATTTCTTATTTCAAGAAAAATTTGTTAAAGATAGATTTTTAAACATAAAAATACATTCAAAATCAATGAATTTTTTTAAAAAATCAAACTCTTGCGTTTTTGAACACGAGTTCTAGATCTTTTCTTTTAATTCACACTCTTAGGATATAATTGCTCATCCAAGGTTATGCTTTCTGCAAGTGATATCAAGAACTTTGATTAGAGTCATTATTCAGTTTTGAAACCGACATTATTAAACCAGAAAATTGGACACATTCCAAAGCACTCTGTGACTTTTGTTCCTCAAAAGCGTCACGAGCAGCTTTTTCTTTTATACTCTGTCATTAAATTTAATCTAAAAATAGAATACTATATACTTTTATTTCATTTTCACGACTACTTTTCACCTTTTTCTTGATATTATTTCACATTAAATTTGAAATTTTTGTCTTATCACTTTGAGAAGTCTCGTGAATAATAAAACAAAAAA
>BMAV01018200.1:155001-176236 GCA_019973955.1 Trichonephila inaurata madagascariensis
TCATTATTTTAAATATATAAACCTTATTTCAAGATAACAGAATAAAAGTATTTAATTTTGTAAATGAATAATCAAGAATTCTTATTTTGTACCAAGATTATTAAAACTTTTGCATTCGCTTATGACGTCCGAAAATGTTAAATGCGAAACAATAAGAAAATACGGCAAGAATTTAAATATTTACTGGTGGTCTTTAAAAAAGAATAATCACGCTAATACATTCGTTTTGTATTGAAATATATATATATATATATATATATAGTTCTATTTAAATTTCTTTTCTTTATTTTAAATTATTTTTAAAGTTCTATTTAAACTATTTAGCAGTTTTGGATATTGTTTAGGTTAAAAATTCGATATAATTATCGTCTGCTTACATTCAATAATTCATGGAACTCTAATTTATCTGATTACTTTATTTATTTGCTGATATATAATCGTCTGTTTTGTCAAAGTTATGATACTTAAGTTGACATCTTTTGTAATTATTCTATGTTTTTTTGGAGAAAAGAATTGTAATGCATAATCGACGCTGATTGAACGAAATAAGAAATTAATTTTTATATATTTTCGAGGTATTATTTATCTGGAGATCTTTTTGTTCATTCGAGTGATTACAAGGATAAAATGCATTCGTGGAATTAATTTTTCTACTATTAATCACAAAACTTCTGCCTTCAATACGAAATTCATTATCATACGAAATTTATTAGTATGGAATTAATTTAATTTATTTACTAATATGTAATCCTTCGTTTTGTAAAAGTTATTTTGCTTAAGTTGGCACCTTTTATAATTATTCTAAATGTTTTTCAATTGGAGAAAAGTTGTAATGCATAATAGACGCTGATTCAACTTAATATGTAATTGAATTTTGTATATTTTCGATATATTATCATTCATCTGGAGATCATTTTGATCATTTGATGATTATAAAGATAAATAGCATCCGTGGAATATAAATTTTGGCTAATTATCACAATATTAGTACCATTCGTTTGGAATTGGTTAGCGTACAAATGTTGATCTAATGTTCGAAATAATTGTTTTAGACTTACTTTATTTTTTAAAGTGAATATTTTGTTCAAATTATCTCTTATTAAAATTTTATTCAATCAATTAAATTCCGATTAATGTGACTGAATATTTAACAATGATTATCACTATATGTTTATCGAATTTATACTGTGGGCCACAAAAGTGTTCGTACACTCGCAATTTCCAATAAAATTTAATGTTTTCGAGTAATAAAAATTAATATATTGTAATTGTAATTTTTTTATGATATCTGCATCTTGTTCTAAATGGAATGGCATAATCAATTTTTTAAAAATAGTATAACTATTTTTTTAAAAAATTAAAAATCAAAAAGCTACTAAAAATTACGTTACAAAAGTCTTCGTACACCTAACGAAAATCTCAACTTAGCTTTAAATATTGTATTTCTTTTTTAATTTAGTATTTAGTAGGATATCTTTTAGTGTACACAACAACTTTTAAGCGTCTTGGTATAGATTTAATCAGTTTTTTGTAATTTCTGCATCGATTTTCCTCCATTCTTCTGTGATTATTGTTTTTACTTCACATTTTGTGTTTATTTGTCATGTTTTCTTTTTTTACTTCAAAATCTCACCAAATATGTTCTAAAGAGCTAAATAAAGTGATTGAGGATGTGTTTTCATAATTTGGGGGCAGTTATAGAGACACCAGTGACGTACATTGAGAGCAGTGAGCTTGGCGTCATTATCCTGTTAAAAAATGAAATCGTCTCCAATATCCAAATTTTGGGTGGATAATTTAAAATTTTTCTTTAAAAAATTTAGATAGATCTCATGATTCACAATACCATCAAAAAATACCAAATTACCTCATTCTAAGGCCAATTTACACCCCCACGCAAGAACACCTTCACTTCCATGCTGAAGCATGGAGGTGGAGGACTTCTTGTTCCACATAAATTCATGGGATTAAACTCCTTATTTTTTCATTTACAAGCTATTATATGCCCATCGGAATAAAAAAATGTTGAATTTTCTGTCATCCAAATCAATTTGGTGTCAATTTTGTATTTTCTGAAACAATCCCAAGAATCTAGTTTGATCAATGAACCATGGAGGTGGAAGTGTTCTTGCGTGGGGGTGTAAATCGGCCTCAGAATTAGGTAATTTGGTATTTTTTTATGGTATTCTGAATCATAAGCTCTATTTAAATATTTTAAAGAGAAATTTTAAATTATTCACCCAAAATTTGGATATTGGAAAGGACTTCATTTTTAACAGGACAAACACGCCAAGTTCACTGCTCTACTGGTGTCTCTATAACTGCCCCCAAATTATGAAAACACATCCTCAATCACTTTATTTAGTCCAGTAGAACATATTTGTTGAAATTTTGAAGTAAAAAAAAAAAAAAGAAAACATGACAAATGAACACAAAATGTTAAGTAAAAACAATAATCACAGAAGAATGGAGGAAAATCGATGCAGAAATTACAAAAAGCTGATTAAATCTATACCAAGAGACTTAAGAGTTATTGTGTACACTAAAAGATATCCTACTAAGTACTAAATTAAAAAAGAAATACAATATTTAAAGCTAAGTTGAGATTTACGTTAGGTGTACGAAGACTTTTGTGGCGTAATTTTTAGTAGCTTTTTGATTTTTAATTTTTTAAAAAAATAGTTATTCTATTTTTAAAAAATTGATTATGTCATTCCATTAAGAACAGGATGCAGATATCATAAGAAAATAACAATTACAACATATTAATTTTTATTACTCGAAAACATTAAGTTTTGTAAGAAACTGCAAGTGTACGAACACTTTTGTGGCCCACTGTATAGAGATGTTTTCTTAAGGAATATTGTGAATCATAGAAATGAAAATTTGTACTTCAGCAACAATAAACAGAAGCTAAAAGGACCACATTATTTATATGGTAACTGAGATTTATAAGTACAGAGATAAGTAGAGCAAAAAAGAAGTAACTATTTAAAATGCCCTCGTGGGTCCATTAAAAAAATACTTTAATAATACAAAAGTATTTTATTATAACTTACACATTAAGAAGACTTTAAATACTATATTTATGCATATATTATTGATTTAATTCCTGAATTTCCGCATGAAAATGACCTTTGGACACTGATAAATAGCAGATTTGTTCCTGCACGAGAATGATTAGGATGGCTTTAAAATTTGCGACACCAAAATATACTTGAATTTGTTTTCGAGTATATTGTGATAAGGTTACACGGAAGCTCTTCAAGAGAAGGCTTACCTGATGAATTTATACTCAAATTTATAAACACTTATCGTGGTTTGGAAGAGAAACGCATAGAAAGAGAGACAAACAATGATGGAGAGTAAAAAGGTAAGAGATTTCTTAACTCTGTTAGTGTTTCTACTATAAATTTCATGTAGTAAGCAATGTTTTATACCATATTTTACTAAACTGATTTAAACTTTTAAGAGTCATCTTTTATAAACATATGTAAATTTGATTAATCACACAGAAATTTCATAATAGATAAAATAGGGGGAATACATAAATATGGGAAACATTGTAAAATAGAGAATATAAAAGCTTAAGGTCATTTCTAAAGTGTTATCTACCACAAATTATCAAAATTGCGTACAAATTTATTTTCTAGAAATATTTAAAAATGCTGAATTATACCTCATGAAAAAAAAATTTACCAAAATAATCAAACATAATTTTACAATGATCAAAATAACTTTTCAGAAAGGAGAGGTTAAAGTATCCGATTACGTTCCGAACCGTGATTTTGCAAAAGTATACAAACGAATAATTTTTTTTATATTTAATGTCATTTAGATTAGAATAGACTTATAAAGTTGTTTTAAGAATATTATTACAGTCAAAAAAATTATTTAAATGCAATATTTTGGCAAAAAATGAACTTATAATTACGTTTTTTCAAAACATTCTCCTTGTATGAAAAATGATTCTATAATAATAATATTTTGCTTATATATATATATTTAAACTTCTCCAAAGGGCCTGAATTACGACTTTTGAAAAATTCACATTATTTTCAGAGTTACTACCAATTGAAATAATAAATAGTGTTTTTCTGTTAAAATTTCTCCACTTAGATGTATTGAAATATGGATAAATCCTCTTCTAAATTATATATTTCAAAAATCCTAGTTCAGGCTCTGTACAGAGGTCTGAACTATATATAGGCAAAATATTATTATTACAGAAGCATTTTCCATAAAAGAAGAATATTTGGAAAATAAATAATTCTTTGTTCATTTTTTGCCAAAATATTGCATTTAAATCATTTTTAATTGTAATAATATTCTTAAAACAATTTCAAATGTGTATTCTAATCTAAGTGACCTTAAATATTAAAAAAATAATCGTTTGTACGCATTTGAAAAATCACGGTTCCGAACGTAGTCGGATACCTTAAGCATTTCATTGCATATTTGATTCGTGTTATAGTGTCCATATACCCAGTGCTGCAGCTGCATCCACTAAGTTTTGATTATTTAACTTCAAGAGCTCCGTACACGAAAGATTGTGAATGGAATCCAACCTTACAAAAGGAGCAGTCTACATGATTCAAAACACTAGGAAATAATTTCAAACAGAAGCAATCAATTTAATAATTTATTAAGTATTAACCCTAATCAAAGTATTCGAGGAAGACAAATTTAATTAAATAATCAAAATCCTCTTGTGAGCTTGAAAAGATTAGATCCTAGTCTCCTAAATAAGGGAGGAAACTCCCCTTTTGGATTAGCATATTGAATCTGTCGCTCAATGAGATTTGTCGCGAGAACTTCTCACAATGGTGATCAATCTCAAAGTAATTGTCTGGATCTAAGCTAGGAATTGCTGCTTAGTTGATTGAATTTATAGCCGTTCAACTGCAAGTGAAAATATCAATAACTTTGCTAACTTTCATATCTCTCTCTTATTTACTTTAATACATTAGAACTAATTCTTATATCTCGTTTCTACTGTTTAGAGATAGCAGTTAAACTTTTAATAAAACTTTAAAGAATGTTACCTCAAATTAGTTTTGAGAGGAAACTTTGTTATAGATAACACCCGTTGCAATGTTTTAGGAAACTTCCAATAAAATTACATACATATATATATACATAGTAATATAAAATAAAAGTGAAGAAGTACTAAAACCTACAGTGCTAAAGCAGGAAGAAATTGGAATTCACCAGACATAACAAATGTAGATACATAAAAGTCTTTAGACTAAACTGGAGACCTATTATGACTTCTAAACCTGTCGCTGAATTAGGCCAGTGAATTAGGGTTAGCAATGCTTTATGGATCCAACCTTCCCCGTACAGCAGAAACTTTCGACATAATAGGAGGGGAAAAAAAAGAAAAAAAAACACCCCAAGTTTAAAAGTTAAGCCTAATACAACACGTGGAAGAAAAACCTGATAATATATTAAAATGAAGCTAAGAAAAGAGAACAATAATGAATGTCTCAAAGAGAGGAATAATAATAATAAAATCTTTAAAAAAATATGTATATATATACATATATGTGTGTGTGTGTGTGTATTTGGTGGTTATATTCCAGTACAGTAAATCTTAACACATAAACTCCTTTTTTTCGATATATATATGCGTGAATTCCTATTAAAAATAATGCATTTATTTTAAACAAGAAAATGACTTTATATATACCCACTAGGAAAAAAGTTCACAACTTTTCCTCTTTTTCATATTTCCTTTTCAGCATTCATTTTTTCCATTCTTTTTTTTTTTTCCATCGATGAAGAATTTGGAGAACTTAAAAGAAACTTTTACTATCTATCACTCACTAATAAATGGATAAAGAAAGTTAAAACAAAAACACTTGTTCAAATGAAGTTAATTAAATTTGTATATAATAAAACTTTAATTCAATTACTAAAATTCAATTTATAATTCGATGAACTTTAAATAAAAATATTATATGAATCTATGTTCATATGAACTGTTAATTTTTTTATACGAATTCCCCTAAAATAGGCTAAAAGCAGTGGAAAATATTACAGTTTGCACTGATTCTGATTGTTTTACGTGATACTTAAAAAAATATATACAATGTAGTAGAAATTTTTTAAGAGTATTTTATATTTTTGTTGATAAAATTCTTTTAATAATGATATATATGTTCAAAATTGAAACAAAAAAAGCCTATAAAATTCCTTTATTTATAAGCCATATTATTTACATCAAAATGGTAAAAAATTCAAAATGGCGTTAATATTTTTGTAGTAAAATTGTCGTAAAATAAGTAAATGAGAGAAATGTTTTTGCGGAAAAAATGTAAAAATATATTTGATTTGAATATATATAATTCAAATCTCTGTTTTTTCATTTGCTTTAACTCTATCATTTTTTTATTAAAAAAAAATAATTCGACATTTTCTAACTATCGTTTTCTTAAATCTACTAGTTTTTTTTTAAGAATATTGTATAGATAGGTATATAATCTTTTCTCCAATATTTTAAATAGATGTTCACTTTAAAAATAACAGTGGAAAAAATATTTGAAAAAAAAAATGTTTAGAATAATGCTGTAAGCATAATTACAAGATATACTGAAAAAAAAAAAAACTCTTCATTTAGAGAGACGACAATATCTACTTAACACGTGAAATTTGATTCAAAGGGCAATTGTTATCACAGTAAACTGACAATTTGCCACAGAAGGTTATTTAAACCTCACGGAAAATTTTGGACTTTGAGGAGTACATTGATAAGAATTACGGTATTTCGAGCGTTTTACCTAGTCTACAGTTCATTGCGAAGTCTTCCTATTGTGAAACTCCCCCCTCCCCCTTTTCCTTCGAGTTGATGATAGAACACATCACGTATTTACCTGATCTGCGTAATGACCGATATAAGTCGTTGACTTTACTACAAGGGCAAATGGAAAGTAATCAGCTACTCTACTTAAGGAAATCAAGTTTGGATTACTTTTTTTCTTTTATACATTTTAACTCGATATCGCTTACTGTCATAGAATTTTTCCGGAACTAATTTTAAAAATTTTCATTTTATATTATTGATGTTTTTGTGAAAAATATATAGCTCATATCCTGTTGTAAGATTTCCGAGAAAGGTAAATACACCGACTATTACCGATGTATTTTTCAGATTTCCGTAAAAAATGAGTTTTAGCGGCAAACTATACTTTAAAAAATAATAATTTTTTGAATGATAAATATTTTTTACACTTATAGGTTAGTGATTTAATCTTACTTTTAGATTTTTCATTTTATAATAGATTTGTTTCATACAGGGTGGGACGTGGAAACTTCCTGTTTTGAAAATGTAACAAAACTCACTGCATGCTTCATTTGACTTAATTTCATTTGACTTATAATTGTTGTTTTCCGCCTATCACACAACATTGGAAATCTGAATTTACACAGTTTTCAACACAATGTCTGATAAATGCTCTCTATTATCAGTACACTTATGCAAACGACTTCGAAAATTTTGACTCTCTTTTTCAAGCATATCGACCAGGGATATTGTCAATTTCGGCTCGGATATCGTTCCTTGGGTCTTCCAGGGTCTTAGAGCAATCTTTGTAAGCCAGGGATTTGAGATAAACCCACAGGAAGTAATCAGGAGGGGAAAAGTGTCAGGTGAGCATGCAGGCCAGGTTACGTCCCCTCGCAGGGAGTTCAGTCATTCGGGGAAGACTGCTTCTTATGTACCCATGAAGACCCTGGTCTGGCTGTGGCCGCATCTTGTTCCAACTACACGTTGTAAAGATCTCTTTCTTGGAGAGCGAGTAAGAATTGTTGGATCACTGTCACACACCGGTCTGAATTGACACACGAACTCGTTCCACATTTTCAGGTATTCTAACGGTCTTCGGAGGTCCTTTCTTTTTAGACATTCCCTGTTACTCTGAAGACATTCATCCACATAAAAACACATTACCAATCAGAAACATGACTTTGTGGAGGAATATCGAAGTGACGACGAATAGCATGTTGCACTGCAATCACTGACAGACTGTTGTGGAAATACGCCTCCTCAGCAAAAGCGCGCTTCTGCCTTGACCACAAAATGTTTGAGACTAAGAGATTGGAGGGAACACAAATATCGTAATCCACCCCTTTCACCGAACGCCTCTTCATGCTCCTCCCCTACCTACGAACATCACTGGAACGTGTTCAAAAATGGAAGTTTTCGCGCTCCACCCTGTATTATATGCGAAATAAAGTCAGACCACACAAATTGATTACCTTTCATAATTTGTATAACAGTTGAGTGCTTCCAAATTTCTTCAGAAAATAGACATAGAAGAGGACGCTAAACTGTGACAGTTATTTTTTATATTTAATTAAAGGATTTTACGAGCTTTTTTGTGGCAGCAGTAGCCCAGTGGTGATAATCACAAACTTGTAGCCGGCATGTCACGAGTTTGAGCCCTAGTGCTACTGAACCTGCACCGTGTAACCTGCTGTGCATTAAATGTGCCATGGCTCAAAGTCTTCCCATTGGTGTGGTGTGGTTTGTTTGGAGAGGGGGCTTCAAGTCAGAGGTGTCGTCCTCGTCATTTGATCATGGTTCAAAATTGCGAGGTCTTTCATTAATAGCCCTAGTGTTGCTTTATAGTAAGACGTTCATAAACTTTCATAAACTCATAAGATGTTCATTCATGCCACTGAAGACCCGCTGAGGCACATTAAATCTGTCCAGGCTCAAAGTCTTCCTTTTTTGATGGCGTAGTATAGTATTTTGGAGAAGAGGTGCCAGGGTTAGGTGGTGTTGCTTTATGTGGACGTTAATAATACACTCACTCATTCACAAGCTCTCAGCTTGAGAGGTAAGGCAAAAGTGAGGTTAAACTTGAGGTAAACAATTTTATCTAATATTTTTATGAAAAAAAGATAAAATATACGACAATCTAAATTTGTAAAATTAAATATTATCTTAGTCTAAAATTGTTCTACACCAAATTATTTGTTCGCAACAACCACAATTGTAGCTGTCGATATTCTTATTCGAAAATTTTTGAAATTAATATCCAACTAGACTTTTGAGGATAATAGAAAGTTTCGATTCAATTACAAATCGAGATCGGAAATGTTCACTTCAATTTTTTGTAAATGGGCAGAAAAGGAACATTACTGGCTAGAAGAAGGCTGTATAATAGAACATAATCTTTTACAAAAAAAGTAAAAATAAAATAAGAAAAACTTCACGTGTCTGACATAAATTTCTGTAGTATTCTTAAATTAACACGATTTAGTTCCGAATTAATAAAATTTGTTAAAAGTGATTTTTTACGTACTAAACATTTTTAAAGTAGTTAAAAAAATTAACGGCCACCAAACTTGAGATAATTAAATTTTTATCTTTTGGATTTAAAATTAGAAACTTAATTTTATTAAAAATTAACTAAATTTTACTTTATTTTACTTAAAAGTAAAAAATTTTTACGTATGTATAACGCCCACCTATACTTTCATGCTGCATTTTTTAAAAAATTTGGCATAATCGCCATATAACGCGCACCCCCTTTCTACGAAGAAATTTGAAATGTTAGTAAATAAAGCTCTTATGTTTTAGGATGTGCTTTATTGGTGGTATTACCTCAGACTCTTGAAAAAAATAGTGTACTTCTAGCATTACAACTTTTATAGCTCATAAGGCATGTCTTTTCTTTTAAATAAACTGTATTTCGATAAGTGTAGAAGTAAAAAAATTTTTTATCTTTTGTTATTTTTAAACCTAACGCTTTTGTACCCGGCGTATAACGCACCTCCTTAAATCTCGATCTTATTTTTTGTGTTAAAAGGGCGCGTTACACCAGATTTTATGGTAAATGGAGTAATTTACTATAATATCTCAGGATAAAAATTAAATAGGATTTTGTAAGATGCCCAGAATTAGACGTTTAATGTAAATAAAACCAGACAAGTTTTACATATTAAAATATTTTAAAGTTATACACTGAAGAATCATTACATTATGACCGCCTGTTAAATATGAAGTAGAACCATCTTTGGTCCTCGAAACAGCCAACATCTGGCTAGTTATTCCGAGTAAGTGCTCTCAGGTAGAATGAAGTACCTGGTACCAGGCATTCACCAACTAGTCCTACTATTCTCGCACATTGCGAGGTGGTAAAATTTGGTTTTCCAGACCGAATCACAATGTTTGATTGGATTCATGTCAGGTGAATTCGGAAGTAAGGACAAGATTTGATATTCACCGGAATGTGTTCCTCAAGTTACTCAAAACTCATATGTTATGACTCTCTGGCGTACAAGGTCTGTTCAAAAAGTATCCGACCTTGAATTTTTCCGCACGCGGTAGAGATTCTGAAACGGTGCCAATGTACACAGAGGTGAACATGCTTAAATTTTTTCCTTTCGTTTCTGTGTACTAGTCGCGCGTATCCTGCAGGCAGTCGAATGAGGTGCTGTTATATGTTTTCATCGGATTTTTATTTATCTAAAGTGACTGAACAATTTGAGCAGAGGTACTGCCTTAAAATTTTGTCAAAAACCTGGTGATTTTCTAAATAATACAACTCGTAAGATTCAGAGTTTGGAGACGAAGCTATGGGGGTCACACAAATTAAGATGGGGTTTAACCGATTCAAAAGTGGCCGCACTTCGGTAGAGAGTGACTAACGTTCTGGGAGGCCACAAAGCACCCGAAATCCGACTGTTGTTCAAAAACGGGAAAATGTTGTGACGGGCTCACGCGTTTTTTGCATTAACATGTCCTTTTGGGTTCTTTGGGGCCAGAATAAATGGCAGTTTTTTTCCAACCAACCCGAGAAGTAAAACGTGAATGAAAGATACAAATTAGGAAGCTTTTAAATAACAGAAGTTTAGAGTAAGCGGGGTGGGGCATTTGGGGAGTGTTATGATCTTCCGTGTTGCAAATGTGAAGAGTATTCCGAGAAGTTAAGTGATAGTCGAGAGAGGTTATCCGTGACAGAGAGCCTGTAGTCAAGGTAGATACTATTTTACGCCAGTGAGCCGCAACTTCATCTAGGATCAGATAGATTGCTGTTTTGTTGGACATTAAGGTAGGAGTTAACATCTTAATATTCGGACCGGTGTTTATATTGAAATTGAGCTTAGGCGAGTTAGTTATTGATAGGGGTGCGAGTTACGTTATTTCGGTATTATATATTGTGTGTTTCGCCCCCGTAGATTCTCTTACATATCATATTATTAACTAATCTGTTATTGGTTTAAGTTAAGATCTTAATAAAGTAATATTAAGATTATGACAGCTTCAGGTTCTTCATTTATTCCTACACCTCTAGCTCACGCTGATAATCTAGGAGAAGGGCACCAAAGGGGGACGCCCATACAATGTGAAATCGTTGTTTGACTACATGCGAGATGCCTGAACAAGCTGAGATCAGTACAGGTTCTGTAAATATAATTTTCAGTGGATGGTTGCTGCAAAATTTCTTCCCAAGCTTCTGTCGGTGAAATAAAAATAATTCCGTTTTGCAGATTCACAGGACCTACTGAACACCTTAAAAGCTGAACCTGGATCCTTGACTTTTGGCTGTACCCGGAAATAAAAATGCCATTAAAAGGATCCCGTTTTAAGATTAGAGATGAGATAAGGCACATCTCGACGCGGCAGAGTTGAACACCATTCCAAAACAGCCCTCCAGAAGTGTTTTCGGCAGTAGAAGGAATGCTGGGCTATCGAGTGTGAAGAGAGCCTACTTTGAATTTCCTTCGTATCCTAATCCCGCAAAATGACTGAGATAGTTTTTCTAGCCAAAGGTTTTAACAGACATTGTATATTATGTCACGTATTTAAAAGAACATCTCAAGTAATTATGAATCAATTATATTTTAATTTGCTTTGATATAAACCGATTTTTTTTAAAAAAATGTTTTATTCTTCGTAACACTAAAACTATATGAATTCATTTAATCCAAATATAGGCCCAAAAATCATCTTTGTTTTAACTACGCATTTCATTATTTATATTCGTATGGTAGTTTTTCGTGATTTTATGGACACTATTTTTGCTGTCAATTACATATATTTCATCAAATTAACCCCGACAAAAGAAATTTTGAGAACCATTCCATTAAATAATTATATTTTTTTAACATTATTTCCAATCACTAAGAAATAATTATCAAATTCTTTAGAGCTAAAACACAGCTTCTTAAGCTTGAATTCTGTTAAGCAGAAGTTAAAAAGGAAATTATTTTCTAGGCATCTACTTGATCTGCATTTTCTAAGAGTTTTCTATATACATAATCTAATTATTTTCGCAAAAAATAAAAATTAATTCACTTTAATTTTAGTATAAAATGCGAAATCAGTAAAGACTAATAAATGTTAGACTATGCTCTCTAAATTTCAATTCCTGAAATATTTTTCTCTTAAAATAAGGCTTTTCCTTTTACTAATTATAAATGAAACAAAATATATGCACAAGCTAATTGATACATTTGCCATGTAGCCTTCAAATCAACATATAAGTTGAATTGAAAGTTTCTAAACCTAATGAATGAGAGCACTATTAATAGCTTTAAATGACATTGAAAGTTCGTCTTTTTAAGGGCTACTTTTAAAAAATACAAGGTTAAGCTTGCCATTGTAAAAATGGATTTCATTGAGTAGTTTGTGTAAATATGTGAGACGCTTCGAATAAGAGGAAATAAAACGCCAGTTTCGCTTAAGAAAAGGCCAATTGATGATTATAATTAAAAGGGACAATTGCTGTTTTGTTGTTCTATTAAAATTACTAGTTGTTATGAATGAAAGAAATTTTACTCTTAAGGATCCCATGCTAATTAAATACGAAAATAAATTGGAAATTTTCAAAAAAGAGAAGTTTTATTTTTATCACAAGTATGATTTCTATTATATAACTTTTTAACTCCAATAAGCTCTAAGATTGTAACACAAATTAAATTATATACCCAGAGAAGCAGATATACAATTTTTTTTTTAAATTTTAAATAAAAAAAGGGTGAAAAAGAACAGTATAAGATTATGTTATCTTAAAACATGACATAGATAACAAGTTTATCGCAATAATGTGTTATCTTTTATTATTTTAAAAAACTTTTTCTTTTCAAATAAAGTTTTTTTTTGTATTGTTCGTTACAAAAATAATAAAACTCTGTGTTTGCATCCGTATTCTTTAAATAATGAATTTATTCACCTCTGCATTTTAAATTAAAAAGGGCTACTGCTTTTCAACTTTTTTTGATGCGTAAAGTGTAAATAAATCATAAATATATTAATTTTAACATTCTTTACATGCTGCAAAACTTAAATTTTTTTCATCTACATGACATTAAAATCAAAAGATTTATTGGAAATGTATAAAATGCTGAACATTAAGACTTTTTTCTAATTTTATGCAAAGTAATATGAGATTATATATCTTTTTAGATTAGAAATATTGAAGTTATAAAATAGTTTGAAAAATCAAACACTATTACATTTTTGTTAAATTTATGTAACAGTGTAACTACTCGTGTTATAATAATTGTAACAGACTGTCCCAACCAGCAGAAGCGCTCTCTATCGACTACTCATCTTCAGTACAGTCCACGTGAGGAGACAACGTGGTGGCTATGAAAAAACCGCCCATGTTCTTCTCCCATTATTTTTATTAACGATATGCACTGTCTTAGTTAAACCTAATTTAAATTAAATATAATTTATACACTTATTGAGACTTCGAAGAACCCATCCACACGAATTTACCACTATTAATTTAATTTTTATCGTCTAACGCTATATAAATAAAAATTAAGCGTAGATTGAGAAAAACTTGAAAACATTATTGCTATTTATTTGTATGCTCAGGGTATCTAGAAGTAGAGAAATGTTCTCAAAATAACTCTTTATGGGGTTTTTTAATTTAACTTTCCTTTTGAATTACCTTTTGTTTAATTAAGATAATGTAAAATATCGATAAATCAAGCTTCTATTATATAATTCCCATTGTTGAAAAAAAACCAATAATTTGTACGAAGACATATGCAATCCCATAAATTTTTCGCTATTCTTAGCAAGGAGCGGGATAATACACAAAGGCCTTTGATATTTGTAAAGCGCTGAGGGGGAAATGAATAAGTAGCCGTGAAAAGACGTTACTGACAATGTATGACCAAACAAAAAAGAGGGCCATTGACCCCATAGTAAAAAACATGGTTTATGAGACACGTGAAGCTGAAACATACCTTAGTCACTTATCAAGAAATTCTGGTGGAGCATATCATTTTATTAAAAGCTCAAATAGTTTATACGGCTTTAACTTGTCACGTCACAATATTATGTAATCAAAAGGTTACAATGTATATTTTTTTCACTTACATCATTTTCATAAGCAACGTGGAAATAAATGATAAGATAGTGCGAAAATTATATCAAATATAAATGAATGACATAATTCTGTTTCATTTTTAAACAAAGGAATCACGATTTTATCAGATGCTCATGATCAAAGGTTTTATAAACTGTAATTAGTTTGACAAATTAGGACTTCCACTGATGTGAAAGTTTTCGAGAAGATAAGCTTAAAAAGCAGTCTTCCAAAAAAATTTGAATTAAAATACATTTTAGTTCTAATAGGATGTTTAAATATCCATTACAGATATATATAGTGTTTTTAATTGAACTATAATTTCTATCCATGAAAGTTTTTGTTATCAGTTTCGTTGTTTAAACTTCTTACGTTTGTTAATTTATAAACTAAAGTTTTGATAATCAAGCAAATTATCTAGGGTAAAATTTCAGAGAAACACAATTTTATAACATTAAAAAATGGATATCTTCTATACTATAAGAAAATTAAAAATATTTTGAGAAGTGAAACATTTATAAAAATGCATATACAGTCGGACCTTTATTTAAAGAAAAAAGTTCGGTATATATAAAATTCGTTAAAAAGAGATTTCTCATTTAATATACGTTAGAAACCACATAAAACAAATTTTAAATTCATAAGCATTGCATATTTTTTAAAAAAGTAATTATTCACACAATTTTAAAAATCAATATCTATTCATTTATATATCTTATCTTTATATATTTTATCTCTATTCTTTACATATCTAGTTTTTCTGCAAGAAAAACAAGAAAGAAATAACATCGTCCAGAAATCCACTGAATTTTCAACTTTAAGAAATAACTTTATATTAAAACTAATTGCACTTTTTAACAACTTTTTCTAATTTTAAGCCTACGGGTAATTTTAAGCGTACATTATTTTATGGCCAGTTGTTTTAAGCATACGCTACCACATGCGTCCTTAAATTTAATTACTGATAAAATCTGTTAGTTTTATTTGAGTTTTTTATGTGAAAAATAAGGGTCTTTTCATTGCTCTAGGTGAGTTAGGCACCAGGTAAAACCAGTTCAAGTTCACTGATCACCATAAAATGTGCTAAAAAGAATAATTTGAAAAATGCCCTGAAATATTTTAAAAATAGGGGAAAAAACGAATTACAGGAGAAAAGAAAATGCACTTGCTATTTGGAGGCTACTTTACAAAGAAAATAGTGAATTGTTCATGGTTCCAGGAAAAAGTTCGCAAAACAGAGAAATTCGTAATATAAAGGTTCGTTATACGGATGTTCGACTGGTTCGGAGGTTCGGATGTATATTATATTTTGCATAATTAAGTACGTTTACTGTAATATCGTAATTCAATGCATATAAATGTACGATTAAAGTAATGAATGCATAATTAATGCAACTAATATTTCAATCATTTTAAATTTCATTTTTGTGTATATATCATTCCTGCTGTAAATTGGAATTACAAAACGAAAGGATGTGAATTTTTTTTTTTTAAAAAAATAGCAGGATTTTTTTTTATTTATTTTTTATTATTATTTTACAGATAACTAGAGATTCACTACATTTGACTTAATAAGCAAATCTTTTAAAGAGATTCTTATTACATTGAAAATTATTTCATTTGAACAAAGAAAGGAATTTGTTTTACTAAAATATAAATACGGCACGTATACAAGTTGAATACAAAATGCTTCTTTGAAAAACATGTCAATTTTATCTTGCAACTGTGAAATTTCACATTTAAGTTATATATTTAGTATTTTAGGAAAATAATAATGTAAATTTTAAATTATTTAAATGGTAACTTGGTTTAAAAATTTGTTTTCTTGTTTTCAATATTGGATTGGAATTATATAAATATTCAACAAAACGTTTCAAAAAAAATTTCAATTTCTAAAAAGATAAGTAAATAATCAGAGACATTTTCCATGACTCTAAAAAGAAGGGCTCTTTTGTTTTAATTTTTTTCGAAGCAAAAAGAATCAGCGCATGATCCATAAAAATATATTTTACGATTCCTTTTTTGTTAGCTTTTTGAAAGTTTAAATAAGGAAAAAATTTTATCATCACCATGAAGATAATAATAAAAAAATTTTTTAAAAAAAATGTTGATTTCTTATTTAATTGTAAATTTTCAGTTCGGTTTTGATTCTTCAAAACAAAAAGTTTGCTGTTCCATTCAGTAAGTTTTCTTTTCAAATCCTTCATTCTTCATACTGCAGTCAAATTTCAAAAAATCAAATAAAAATAATTCGTGCAACAAATAATTAAACTATTACTTAAAATAATTAAAATTGACTTTTTCCCAGTTGACTTGGAGTATTTAAGACTTATCCATTACAACCATATACAGGGTGTCCGGGCTTAAAGTATCCAAAAGTTATGGCTTATTGTTTCGGAACTACCCATCAAAATGCAATAAACTGTTGTTCATCCGTTTATTGGAAAACCCTCCGAGACTTTTTGTGTCTAGTCCGATTGGCCACACGTGCGTGCGTTATTCGGCAATCGCAGACGATAAATTTATTACACTGATTTCATTAGTAATGAGGTGGATAGCACAGCAAAAGGTGAAGTGCGTACTTTGGTTAACGGAATTTAAATCAGCCACGCGTGTACAGCGACGTGTTCGAACAGAATGGAAAGTCGTTACTCGCTTGCCTAATAGATTTATCAGGACTCCTACAAAATGAATTACGCACACGATCAACAGTATCTTCTTCTACCACAAAAACTTAAGGACACTTGCCAGTTTGGGATACCAAAGTTCCCGTCTCCTTTGAAGTTCTTTCCAATTGGTGTATAGATTTTGATGTCGGAGGATCGACATTCCATTCTGTTCGAAAATGTCGCTGTACACGCGTGACTGATTTAAATTCCATTAGCCAAAGTACTCAATGTGCCTTTGCTGTGGTGACCGCATGTTTACTGATGGAGTCAGTGTAATAAGTTCATCGTCTGAGATTGTCGAATAATGCGTGCACATGCGGCCGATTGGACAAGACCCAAAAAATCTCAAAAGATTTTCCAAATCACAGATGAACAGTTTATTACATACTGAAGGGTAGTTCCGTAATAAGCCATAAATTTTAGATATTTAAGCCCGGACACCATTTATATCTCGCAAATACACGTAGCCACGGTAACCTAGTAGTTACGGACTCGTGGCTGACGTAACATGTGTTCGTGCCTCTGCAAGTTAAATCTGTCGAGACTCAATGTCTACCCGTTGGTGTGGTAGTTAAGAGTGGAGGGTGCCAGCTCAGGTGCCGTCATCTTAACTTGACATTGGTTCAAAATTACGTGGTCCGTTGCCAATAGCCCTCGTGCAGCTTTATTGTGTGACGTTAATATAACTCTTTCTCTCATAAATACTCACTGCAAAAAGCTAATAACTTTCCCTAATTGATACTTGTAGATATGATATTTATTTGGGAAGAATACCTATTTTATGAGTAAATTATGAAAATAATCTGCTTACCCACACATGAAGATTTTATCGACCCATTGCCATTTTCTTGAATTTAAAATGCTAAAAGAATATTATTATTATTATTTTACTTCTATTATTTAAGTGTCTTCTGAATTTAATTATTTCAAATTTATTTCAACTATTATTGGTTATAAAAACTTATATTTATTATTATTTTCATTCTTACAATATGTTCGTGGAATTTCTGCTGACATAGTAATCGATATTTTGCCTTTTATTATACTTTGTATTAAAATTTGTCTTTATGTTTGAAATTTGTATGTAACTGCCATAATTATCACAAGTAAAGGTACATAAAACTATTATTAAATTTTTAAAAAAATCAATTGAAATTTTTTGAGTTTATTATTGTCGTGAGTCCTCAAGTATATCTAATTTTGTGCTGTATATCCATTAAAGATTTCCCGAATTTTGAAATTTAGATTTATTTAATAAATGAGAAATCATATGAATTTTGTTAATGAGAAATTCATAATGAATGACAATAAATTCTCTTTTAAATTAACCAGTCTTTATCAACTAAATCAAACCTTTGACCGATTGAACTGTGAATTGTGTGTAATACACATATTATATTATGATAATTGATTAGTAATAATCTTGCATTCTGCTGTCACTAAACAATAACAAAATTTACATCCAAATAAATCCATTACTCATCTGAATAATTCTCTTATCAAAGAAAAAAAAATGCCGCAGTAGAAATCTTACTGACTCACTACTTAAGAAAGGAAGTCACAAACAATGACGAACGTGTCTACAGATTGTAATATGTATCTGATATCCTTTATGCTCTAATTAAATTTTCTAAAATTTTATGAAGTATCCTTTCATGAAACATTCTAATTTCCTTAGAAATGAAGAAGCATATTTTTTTATTGCTATTTTTTTCACTAGGAGCTGTAAAAAGCGATCTTGACCACAGGTCTAATAACGGCTCAGTGGTAACAATGGTACAGTTACAAGGACAATATATTGGCTCGGGGGGGGGGGCCAATTGTTTTGGCTCGAGGGTTACATTGCGAGCATGAAAGATAACGAAGTGTCGCGCCTTTTTTTTAAAAGGATTGCATTCATTAGTTATCCTTGCATCTCAGAAAAGGTATTTGTAACAGGCTTCTACCAATCCTCTTGGAAAAAATACTCTTTTTAATTGTGATTTTAGCTGAAAACCGCTTTCCGTAGAGAAGATTTGATTTTATGTAAATGCAAGCTTCTATTTAAATGTTAGTCGTGGATTAGAGAGGGGGGTGATGGTTGAAAATCGATCCGAAGCGGAAAGCATAGTGTGAGCGACCGGTGGTCCAAAATTCCAAAGGGAAGGATCCAGAGAAGGGTGGAAGTCTTCCACCTTACCGTTGACGATTAGGCAAGTTGGCAGCAAGAGCGTTCAAGAGAATTAATAAGATAAATGTTTATATTTATCTAATAGGATTAATAAGTTTTATTGTGCTCCCCGGGTTTAGTTATCAGAGTGCATTCTCATTAGTTCTCATAAATTCTCATAAGTGTTCAAAGCTAAATAAAAGTGGTTAACTTTAAATAATGCCTGTTTCTTACTCGAACCCTCTCACACCCGCGGTTGTGAAGGACCGCGACATATTAACTGTGCCAAAAAATCGATAAATATAAGTTAAATAAAATTGGGGCAGTTTTATTTAATTAATTTACTGTGATGGTTTCATGGCAAGCATATTTAATTTTAGAATCAGCTTAATGAGACTAATGTATCCTAACCCCCTTTCCCATTTTTTTAAATTTTTACTATTGGCTCACAATTTCTATATATTTATTTATATATTTATTTATTTATCTAATTATTTATTTGGGTGAAATTTTCAATCGTTAATAAAACACATTTTAAAGCGCTTAGTTGGGCTGAAATTTTATATACAGGTTTATTTTGGATGGCAATACAATAATATAAAAATAATTAATAAAAATTAATTGATTAAAACTGGTTATTTAAAGAATTATCAATACAACCACGTTGGCATCCTTTTTGGTGACTTAGCGACTCTTTTGGCGACTTGTGTCAAAACTTGAAAAGGTTTTTTTCTCACGCGTTAAAGTATTCAATTGAAATGAAATTTACATACACTATTGTTTTGGATGACAATGCGATACTTTAATGATAATTAATAAAAATAAATGACCACTTAATGTTGTGATTCTGTCATACGTATATACATATTTATATTAATTGTATCTATTTAATAAAAAGGAGCTAAACTAAAAATTTTCTTTGTTGATCTAAGTAGGAATTGACTTAAAAATTTTTTTTATATTACTTGTTTTAAATCAGGAGGGGGATATTGTTTGTGTTGAAATTCTCATCAAAAACTGCTAGCTTACGTCAACGAACTTACATCTCAATTTGCTTTCTTTGATCTTCATACAAGTAAAACTTTTCTAACAAATATATATCAATCCAAATGTAGAGAATATTTTTTCAACAAATATCTTCATAAAGTGAATTTTTTCCGCAAAAGTCATCAATGTATTGTCCTTTGTAACAGTCAATTAATGTTATAGCATTAAACATTTCTTTCACACTGTGATCTGCCTACAAGTCAATAAGCTCCAGCTGTAGCTTCTCAGGTGCTGTATCAATATTGTCAATAATGGGATAACACAGCAAATTGAATTTAGGCTCAATTTTCTTAAAATCTGGAAATATTCTCAAGATCTCGTCATCCATACTCTGAAGATTATCTCTAATCTTAGCAAAAACACTTTCAGGTACTTTTTTTTCCTAATAAAGCAATTCTGTTTTTCTAACAGGGTAATATACAAGACGAATCTTTAGTTGTTCATGGGAAAAAACCTTTGTTCGAAGCTGATTTTCTGTCTTGGTGGACTGCTATTTGCCCCTACCATGTATCAGTTAATACTTTCTTCTGCCATTCCACATGTGAAAAATCATCTTAAGAATTTCAAGTCTAAAAACTGCGTATTGAAATTTTTTGAAAGATCGTTATAAGTCATTTTAATCAAACAGCATGAAGCATTCCAAAGTCAAAATTCATAGTATATTTAGAATAACTTACGTCATTCTATAAGCGATTAAAAAAAGATCTACTCATTGTTTCAAGTCCTTTTCACGTTTTCACAACGGAAGCAATAAACTTTCAAGAGCAGACGCATAAGGATTCTTTTTTTACGTCGAGATATACCAGATAAAGGAAATATCACTTTGTCGTTAGTGATAATGTTTTCAGATTTCGATGAAAAATAATGCCATTGATAAAAAATTTCATTGGCGCAACCTTCCATATCTTCATTTGTCCAAATCAAGTTTGGACTTTCTAACTATTTGAAGTATTCATTCCATGTACCTGGATTTACTACGGAAAGTTGTATATGTTAGAATTGTGACTCATTTTATTGTAGAACAAAATGCA
>BMAV01018200.1:185271-197208 GCA_019973955.1 Trichonephila inaurata madagascariensis
CACTCGTGATTCAGCCCACAAGACTTTCGGACTCACTGATTTAACGAGCACGTACTCCATGTGTACTCGAAGGGTATTTGGTAAAATCGGGCATCGAACCCAGGCCTTCCGGTCTGGAGTCCGATGCTATAACCACTACTAGGTGTAAGTCAGGTTTTGGGCCCCTAGAATTATGGTCCCCCATCCCGGTGATGTGGGGGTTGCGGGGATGTACGTTACGCCACTGCCCCCCATAAAAGTAGACTGTGAACGCTTTTATAGCTGAAGCGTGATCACCAGTGCCGAATTATCCATGGGGTGGGTTTCAGATGGGTTTCAGATAAGCTGGACTTAACCAGATTTTCTGGTGACAAATTTCGATCCTCCAGTGCCAAGGGGGCATGTAGATCTTCTGCGCCCAGGGCCCGAAATGAGCTTAAATCGGCACTGGTAATCACAACTGTAAAAATTAAAAATCTGTTAGTTTGTGAGAGGTTGAGACCCCGTAATCCTTGTGTACGCCACTGAATGACTTGAATGAAATTAGTCTGTAATAATACAATTAAATATACGGTAGTATACCTGAATTTCCATTAAAAATTAATTTTATTACATAATACCAGTGGCCTGAATATTTTTGCACATAATGTATTTTTTTATCAGGGTTTCATTTTGTAACAATAAATTTATTTTTTAACTCCCTTGAAACAAATGACTCAAAAACTTCCCTTCACAACAACCATTTATATAATTTTATAACCATTAGCAATTTTAAGTCATTATGCATTTCCCCGTAACTTTTTTTTAATTATTCGGTAAGATTACTGTGTTTTTTGTTATTTTACTACTTTATTGTAAACTCATCATCATTTCTAAATGTATTATGAGTATTTTGATTTTTAAAAATCATCTTCTCTTAGCAATAATAACCAAAACTATTATTTTAAATGGATAATTCTATTCTTTTAAACAGATTTTATTTCGTACCAATAATGTTATTAAAGCATTTGTAAATGAGAAACATAATCGTCGAACATATAAAATTATCCCTCGTTCAAATCGATAATGAGTCACATCTAATTTTAATCCTCTTATAGCTGAATGGCTAGTTATAGCGGAGATTTTTCTTTCTCTTACTCGGTCTTGGTTGACTAACTTGACTTACTTTAATGCTTTTATAGGCAATGAGATCACTTCGATTCATGTGGAAAATTACCGGCGTAAAGGAAGAAGAATGAAAAAAAAAAAAATGTTTCTGTGAAAGATTTGTTTTCGTTACTTTCGAAAATGAAGAATTTTAAAAAGTAGTTTAATAGGACTGTTTTTAAATCTTCCTAAATTATTGCTTTCATTATTTGTTATCGATGAGATCTGTTCTCGTTTCTCGCATATTTTATGAGATTAAACATATCGAAAATAATTATTTCTTTTTGCAATTGTTTATGCTTTGTGATACTACTGTTCGAATTAGAATAGTTTATACATTTTTTGAGTCAGTTTAAGAATGTTCTAACCTGCATTTTGCAATCCATTACTTATTTTGACATGTTATTCTTTGTTTAGTATTTACATTTATTTTAAAAACCTAATAGTAAAAAAATATTTTATTTTTATTTTTTATTTAAATATTTTATTTTTTCTTTCTTTTTTTATTTGAATAACTGATTGTGATATTTTTTTTTTGTGGTTTTAAAGTATATTTAGGTTTGTAATATAAAAGAAATAAATCTTGTGAATGTATTTCTTGTTTTATTTTATTACCTTTTGAAAAGTGGGAGTGGTAGCCTAGTGGTTATGATCCTGAACTTGTGGCCGGAGTGTCGTGGGCTCAAGCCTTAGTGTCATTGAAGATTCACCGTGTAGAGGGGGCCGATGCAGGTTAAATTTGTCGAGCCAAAGTCCTTCCGTTGGTGTAGTAGTTAAAAGAGGGGAATGACAGCTCAGGTGCCCTTCTCGTCACCTAGCCGAAGTGCAATTATACGAGGTCCATTGCTAATAGCCCTTCTGTTGCTTTATAGTGCGACGTTCATGTAACTCTCAGTCACTACCTTTTAAGAATGTATTACGAGCCATATTTATATATAAAAGCATTACAATAGCACACGCAGGAATTTTTCAAGGGGGGTTGAGGGTCGAAAGTTAACTGTTCTCGTATCATACCCAATACGCCGCCAAACGTATTCTTTTGACTGTATCGATTGTCGGGAACAAAAAATAGTAAATAATAATTTATTGTACAAATAATCAGCATCAATTGATCAAATAAATTATTAATAACAAACAATTAATTAAATTACCAGAAAGCACAAGAATCCATGTATATATTTACTCTTCTCATAATTCAAAAATAAAAACATCAAAGCGAATTCATTATTATAGAAACGGAAGAAAAAGAGGGAAAAAAATTGATTTTTTAAAATTTATTTATTAGTTTATTTATTTCATTTAATTCATTTCATTTTTGAAATTATTGTGACCTTTGTAAGAAATTATTTTGCGTACTATATACATGGAATTATAATCAATCAAAAAATTAAATAAAAACAAGTAATATAAAAAAATAGTTTTTAAGTCAATTCCTACTTAGATCAACAACGAAAAATTTTATTTTTTAGCTACTTTTTATTAAATAGTTACAATTAATATAAATATGTATATACATAGGACAGAATCACAACATTAAGTGGTAATTAGTTTTTTTAATTATCATTAAAGTATCGTATTGACTTTTTAATTTCAGTCCAACTGAATGCTTTAACACGTGAGAAAAAAACCTTGTCACAAGTTTTGACACAAGTCGCCTAAATGGTCGCTAAGTCACCAACGTGGCTGTATTCGTAATTCTTTAAATAATTAGATTTAATCAATTAATTTTTATTAATTATAATTATATTATTGTATTGTCATCCAAAATGATCCTGTATATAAAATTTTAGCTCAATTCAGCGCTTTAAAACGTATTTTATTAACGATTGAAAATTCCACCAAGATAAATAAATAAATATACAAATATATAAATAAACAATTATATAGACAGTGTGAGCTAATAGTAGGAATTGAATAAAGGGCGAGGGCGGGTTCAGCCCGCCCCCCCCTGGCTCCCCTCTTCCTTGTATGCGCACTGAAAGCACCGAAAATGTTCATTAAATTGGGTTATTTTAAGCAAGTATAGTTATATATCAGATATTGTTATATATATATATATCAATGATCATTATAATTCTTTCAAATTTGCTTAGAATAATACCGATAAAAAAACTAACCAAAAAACAGACTTTTCTTAAATTCTTTTCTCTTCCACGCTAGTTCATTCATTATATCAAGCAGTTATATATTATTTAGCTCTGTAAAACGTTTTACACGATTAACAATTATCATACACTTTAATACATATACTAGGAATTTTTATTAAAATTCATGCTCTTTCACAATCAAAGTCCTTACCAGAAGACCGGTTTTGTAGTTCTAATCCCTTGCATAAAAAAAAAAAAAAAAAAAAAAATATCAAACTACATAAACAATTTTTAGACATTAATTCAATGCGATGATTATACAACTGATTACTCCTGACACACGTTTGAAACAGATCTATATATTTCTAAAGCACAAATAACCTGCAAAAAAATTTCCCCATGTTACAAGTTTCATTTATTAGAAATGTGACATCGATTGAAAATAGTTTCCCTTGTCAAATGTCACTTGTATGTAGAATGATTGAATAAATCGATCTCAGACGAATAGTCCTCGGTACTTTGACGGTTAATCGATGAATAGTTTGGATAGTTAATCATGGAAGATAAAGTTATGTCAGGATTTTAATATGTTACTTTCTTTTACGAACAATGAATATTTATTGTGTGCGGAACAGTTCAAATATTAGTATTGTACTGATTTTGAACACATTTTCGTGTTTAATATTCAGGATGCTTGAGTATTTAACGACAGTTTGTATAAATAATTCGTCTGTATCTGAATAATAAAATATTTCTTTGATATTTGGTAGCCGTTACCCTCCCACTTCACGGGGCGATGATGATGTATGACTATATATTATTTGTGTTATTGATACCTAAGACCTATATATATATATATATATACATATTGCATTGTATATATATATATATATGTAGTCTTATTCTCAACAAACAAGAGATAACATCCAACAATCACATTCGAAATATATATATTCCATATATATATAATCCATATATATATGGAATAGCATTCCTATAGCCTTCCCCTCTTAATTTAAAAAGTACAGGACTTGAATTTGTAAAACAGAAATGCATTTATCATTTACGCCATCACGACCCCCTTCGGAGTTGATTACCACAAAACCTGTACTTAGTAGATTTTTATTCAACAAAATGAACATATTTGCCAGATTTCAAGTCTGCATGTCTATTACTTCAAAAGCGGGATTTTTTTTTTACCTATAGCGCCCCCCTCTCAACTTCCCTACTAGAATAGATTTTTGTAGAAATCATTCCCTTTTTAGATCTATTCGATAAAAGAGACAATTTTTCAAAATTTCGAGTCTGTAGGCCTAGTAGTTCAAAAGCGGGTTTTTTCCATCATTTACCCTCACGTACAGTCCCTTCTACTTATTGATCGATTTACGCAAAACTTGTTCTTGGCGGATTGCTGTTTAACAAAAGAAACATGTTTACCACATTTGAAGTCTGTAAGTCCATCAGTTCAAAAAGAGAATCTTTTTATTTATAATGCTCTCACAAACCTCCTTGGGGTTGTGCTTCCACAAAACTAGCTCATAATGGATCGTTACTCAATAAAAGGAGCTTGCCTGCAAAATTTCAAGTCTGTAGATCTATTAGTACCGGAGATTTCGAAATGGGTGAGTGAGCCGTTTTTCTCCTTTATAAATAGAGATAAAAAAAATTATAGAATTACATTGTTCTTCTTAACAAAATAACTATTTGCACCAATTTCTCTATTGTAAATATAAAGAGAAAGGAGAAACCGATATCGTAATTCTTATTTGATCAAGTGACGAGGACGGAACCATTTTCCTAATTTCTGCTCCAAGTTCCGTGAGAACTTTGAAGCTCGGTTATTTTAAAGTAGTTTTTGTGAAGAATATTCCTCAATATGAGAATTTAGCGGAAATGGAATTCGAACCTATGGCTGGACTGTACAATCATCACCCATAACACATGTGACCTAATCACCGAACAAAATGCAGCTAAATTTTCAACCTTGAACTAAATGACGAAAGTATTCAAAATATTACAATGTAAAGTATTTGAATGTATTCGACTAATGTATTTATTCGAATCTTAAAGCAGTATATCTCTGATATCAAAAACTATTTGTAATTTCAAAATTTTGGAATGAGAAAATTTAATGTGGGTGATTGTATAAAAGGATAAATACTTAAATTATACTAAATATATAATATAAAGCGTAGATACCTTTAAATTGCTTACTCTTTTGCAAATTTAATACTATTATACCTGACTTTTTCCATTTCCTTTTCGTTCATACACCATATAAAAAAAAAAACCCTCTATTGTTAAATATGTCAATACTCTGACTCAGAAAGGAGAGAAAAACTATAAACACAAGTAACTCTTTATATGAAATGTTTGTAAACATTAGCATGTTTTAATTTTTAGCTTTATTTCCATCTATCTTGCAAAATAAAGTAAAAATAAAAAAAATCAATTTTTTCTAAGAATTATTCTAGAATACAAATCAATGAGGAGATTATTGGGAATTAATCACAAATTATTGGGAAAAAATGCATATTTGTATACAAATACATAGTAAATGCAATAAAGAATATGTTTTGTTAAATTTTGAAACCTTTCCTATTTCATTACCGATAAAAGTATTACCTCACTTTTAAGATATGCCTTGGAAAATTCGTCACAATGGCAAATGCTTTCAATTCTTTTTGCCACATTAGTTGCGATAAAATTATTTCACAATCAACGAAAGCCAAATTGCTCTTTGTTCAATTCACTAATGAATAATTCTAATAATAGCCATTCGAAACCGATGTTGTGAAAAATGATGTGATTGAAATATAGATCGGAGAAATTTTGTATTATAAAAAAAAAAATTGCATTAAAAAATGCAATAATTAAAATTTATACAATTTATTTATTTTGTGAGATTTATTTTCTTTCTATCTGTGCCTTTTCCAGTATCATCTTGTCACTCTTTGTACTGGATTTTATTCTGATAATTAATATTGCAATTTTCTTGTTTACTTAACCTGTAACAATTCGTGATTTATTGATGATTGTTAGAGAATTTTATTTCTTAAATGTATACATAACATAAAACTTGCGCAAACAGACAAAAAAAAAAAAAAAAAAAAATTTATACTCCTCGTAAAATAAACTTACTAAGACTGGGTATGGTTTAATTACGTAATCATCTCTACTCATATGTACATAATTCATTAATATTACGCAGTAGACTGCACCTGCCCTTCGATTTATACGGACGATCGATTCCTCTCTCTCCCATGAAAAAAAAATCGTGTTTTTGTGTAAAACCCCGTACACGTTGTAATTATATCAAAAGGTATGTAATCTGGTTCGTAACATATATGATTAAATTTCCTTATTTTAATGCAAAATATGTCAGTAAATTGTAAAATACTAACGCTGTTATATATTTATACTTTTTAATTCATGGCTAGGGGCCCAGTTATGTATTTGCTGGAGAAATTTCCAATTCTAGTTAAAATATATAAATTAACATAATTCACATATAAAACAAAATTCCAGCTTCTGTAAATAGATTTAAAAAAAAACAAAACGAAAAGCAATATCATTTTTTTAAACATGGAATTGATGTCATTTCCGAGCTTCATAAAGGTATTAATTACTACTAACTGCGATATTCAAAACTACGAAGTGACAAAAACACACAGAGTTAACATTATTCTTCTAGCCTCCACACCACACCACATGAGACCCAAGTAGTTAAAATGTGCGTCATCTTTCAGGATTCCATTCGACGGTTTGGTGGAATCGAAACTGAAAATGTGCTTTATTTTGCTAGAATGAAGTATACCTACAAATACCTTACTTTATTATACTCTGTGTTGTGTAATTCAACTAAAAAATGTTCATTACAGAATTAATTGACTGGCAATTATCATTTTGGCCTAACTATTCTGAAGCTAAAGTCTTGTCTTCTTTCCGCATAGAAACCTTTTGACATTCCTTGCTTAAAATACGTGCTTATTATTTATTATATACCTTTATTATTTATTCTTTATAATTCTTTGTTGGGTGCTATATGTTTTTAAATTTAAATAAAGTTATTAGACGACTCAATAACTGATTTATTTTCGTGCTAATAATATAAGTTGCTTAGGGGAACATTATAAGAAGAAAATAATTATGTTGTTTTCTTGACAGTTAATTCCACAAATTCTTAAAAGAATTAGAACTTCTAATGAATAGAAATCTATACTTAAAAATATAATTATTAAAATGAAAAAAAAAAAACTGTTAAATGTATTTATATTTAT
Source organism: Trichonephila inaurata madagascariensis (assembly GCA_019973955.1). Taxonomy (NCBI): domain Eukaryota; kingdom Metazoa; phylum Arthropoda; class Arachnida; order Araneae; family Nephilidae; genus Trichonephila; species Trichonephila inaurata. The sequence goes on from BMAV01018200.1 coordinate 192,764, forward strand.
ATGTACACATTTAAATGTCATCCTTAAGATTTGGACTGCTTCCAACTTTTAAACATAACAAATAATGTTGAAAAAAAAAGCATCAATAAACGCTCAATATAGGAATTTTCTTCCATGAGATGTCTCGAAGGGAAAAAAATAAAAACAAGATAAAAACTTCTCGACAATGAGCATCGACGATGAAAGGAATAGTTAGGAGAAAAAGTGGTGCCAAAAATTTTCAACGCATTCAACAGATGGCGCTGCTGATGTTTCAGGTCATAGCAAGAGTTAGATTTCGTGTTTTGAGCAGCGCTAGCTAGCAAGTGACAGATACAGTGGTTGGTGATGTTGAACGAGAGATGCTGCTTCCTATTCTTATATTTTCCTAGAAAATTATGAAATCTCTCTCCAGAATTAGTGCCTTGTTTTTTGTACCATTAATCGATTCACAGGGATTTTTCTTATGATTTTGGATTTTCAATAGAATGCGTTTCTCTGTTTCTTCAAAAGAAAAGCTGAGCTGTCCTGTGTACATTAAGTGTGTATTTTTATTGTTCATTCTAAAATCATCTCTTTTTACCCTTTATTTGTCTAATGTTCAAAAATAACTTAATTTGTCCCTGTTGAGCTGATGGCTTATATTTTGAAATTCGAAATTACTTTGTGCTTAAATGTTCAATTACTTTGTGTGACCTCAATTAAATATCGCTTTGTAATTTGTGAAATTCATGTCAATTTAAAAATTAGGCAGTTTCTCTTTCTTTTATATTTGTACTAGGAATATGATTCATCAACATGTGAAATTTATTTATTCTTGTATTCATAAACCAGCTACTTTTTCTTTAATTGAAAGAAAAGTGCTTTTGTAATCATATGCAACAATGTTGCAGGATATAAATTCTGTTCAATTTGATATTGCAGAATTAAGTAAAATAAATTATGTTTGATACTTTATGAAATGTTAGAGGTAAGGTATTGTAAGCCATGACAACTTGTAAGAGCTGTTTTTGAAAACTATTTTATATTTCATTTATTTGTATTTCCTCTTATTCTACTTACTTCTAATTTCTTCTTTTTATAACTTAAAAAAAAAAAAAATAAGAAATCATAATAAAAGTGTTGAATATTTCTTGACTATTTGTTTTTCAAATAACTTTTAAATATAATAAAAAGGTATTTGGGTAAACTGTTGTTAAATTTATTCAAATTTTGTAATATTTTTTGTGTCATTTTATGTTTGTACAAATGTTGAAAATCATATTTTTTAAAAATTCATTTTAATATTGTAATATTTATATTTTTTGTTACAGACCAAAAAATGTTGGAGTTGTCACTTGCCACATAACTTGAATAGATTTTGGATCATGGGACAGTGTATAAGCGTTCCAGAACAGAAATTATCACTAATGAGGGAAGGTTCAAGTAAGCGTTTTTACCGTTCCAAAAATGGTAACCTAAGTGCCACTTTTCATGTGCTGGATTCAGACTTAAGATGGGATTTACTAAACATAAATTCTGCAACAGAAGAACAACTGATGACCTTGCCTGGGATCAACAGGGTCACTGCAGAAAATATTATTGAGTATCGTCAGCGGATTGGTGGTTTCAAAAAGGTTGAAGATCTAGCCTTAGTTTCAGGTGTTGGTGCTACTAAATTAGAGCAATTCAGAACAGAAATTTGTGTTGGACGCCGAAAAACATACAATGGTAGCTATAATTCCTCTCTTACTCAATCACTAGAATCCTTGCAAGTGAATGATCCTGGTACGACGAGGACTTCACCATCCAAACTTGTTAATGTAAATACTGCAAATGTCTTTCAATTGATGAGTGTATGTCGTATGACTCAAGAAATGGCAGCTAACATTGTGCACTACAGGGATCGCAAAGGTCCTTTCAAGACTCTAGGGGATTTATCTAAAGTTAAAGGATTACCTCCAGATAGATTAGCTATTGTGAAAATGTACCTTACTACAGACTCTTCTATAAATAATTCTTCATCTGTGAATAACAAATCATCTCAAAATTGTATATATGGTAGACGTCCCATTGGACACCGTAGAACAAATTCAGCTCCTAGTGGTTTATCTAAATTGCGTTCCTGTGATCCTAGTACAAAGGACTTCTATGAACTAGTCTCTTCTCTTGTTACAAGACCTCCTCTACCAGAAGTTTTTAATTTCACTAACTTAAATAGACAAGTGGTAAGGTTAGCTTCCTGGAATCTACAGGATTTCATAATACAGAAAGCCAGGAATCCTGGTGTTCAAGAAGTTATTTGTAGGACTATATTAGAAAATGGGTGAGGTTATTAAATTTTTCATTAGTAGTAAAATTGTTATCTATAATTTTCCTGTTAAAATACTTTTTAACTCTAAACTTTTGAGAATTTCTCTGTGTTTTTGATTGATAAATTTATTGAAAAATATGTTAAATTTATAAATTATCTAAATTCAATTTTGATATTGAAGCATCTGAAAGTCTTATACTTGAAAATGATTTATCTGAAGTTTTCCCTATGTATGTGGAATTCCTACATTGGAAATTGAGTTGCTGAATATTATAGTGAGTCTTTAAAAAAAAAAATGTAAAGTTGTCTAAAATATTTTTAATTAACAAGAAATTACATTAGTCACCACTATCTATTAGTCCAATATTTCTAAAACATACATTATTGTAATACAGCTGTATTATCAAAAAAGATAGTTTTATTATTAATATCACTAATTATAAATCAGAAATTTATTTTTTATTTACTGAATATATTTCAAAGCATACCAGTCATTGCATTTCATTCAGATGTACTTTGTGATTCATTTCAGAAATATCATTGTATAAAATTGTAATAAGAATTTGTTGTTGTTTTTGACTACACTACTGACATATTAATAAAAAAATAATAATTTAATTAATAAAATATTAAACATGTATATAATTAAGCAAATGCTATAATAAATCTAATTATTATATTTCAAATTAAAATTTAATAGCCAAAATTATTGACTCTATCAAAGTAATAATGTATTGAATATATATTTTTAATGATTTTCTAATCATCATTCTCTTCATTGCTAAAGATTTTAAATAAATTGTAAACTTGATATTTTTAATGAAAATAGTAGTAAAACCATAAATTTTTTATTTGCTATGTAAGATTAAAAATATTTTTTAATATTGCAAGATAATTTCTTCAGTATTTGAAAATGTTTTTTCATGAGAATCACACACAAACAAATTTATTTCAAGCATCTTTTATTAACATTTTTGTATATCTGAATTGATGGTCAAATATTAAACGTATACTTTATTTTTTGTGAAATTTTGTGGATTTATTATTAATCATACAGTAAGGGCTAAAGGACATTAAACAAATACACATTTAATTTTGTAGAATCTGAATTTAATAAGGTTTTTATTCCCTTAATATATATATATATATATATATAAACTTTGATTTATTTTTTAAAATTAAATTTTTTTTTGTTATTGTGTATTAATTATTTACCTAAAATAATAGTTAAAAATATAAATAAATATATTCTTTTTTTTTTCTAAATTGCATTATAAACACATTGATGTTTTTTATGATAATTCCATAAAGTGACATAATTAAGTTTTGTTAATGAAATAAACAGTACTTTATTTTTATTCTTATTTTTTCTCTTGTAATGAAACATATTTAATTCCTTCACTATTAATTACTAATTAAAGTTTTATTGTTCTTAGTTTCAGTATAGTTGCTGTGCAAGAAATAGCATCTCGAGAAGCTTTATCACTGGTAATCTTAATTTTCACTTATTCTTTTAATTCAAATCTCCAAGTTTTTAAAATTGAAACTGACAGTGTTTTACAAAACATGTAATCAAATGTTTTGCTACTATAAACTGTAAAATTTAATTTAGAATTAAAATTAATAATGAGATATAGGTATATTTCTAAAAACTGTCAATTAAAATGTTATTTTAAATTGTTTCCTATAATTTCAATAATTCCCTTTAATATGTTTTTACTGAATAATACAGCAGTTGCTCAATGCAATTCAAGAAAATAGACATGATTTTGTTAAATTGATATTTTCCTTAAGAAGTGAACTGTTATGAAGAATTTCATCTCGTCATTTTATCATTACCTGAACTAAAAATTCAAATGTAATATTAAAAAACAATGTTATATAATTTATGTGTAGAACTTAGTATGGAATATGATAAATAAATATTAATAAACTACAAATAATAATTTACAAATTTTTTATTGGGAGAATTAGCTTAGAAATAAATATTTTGAAGGTTTTTATATTTACGAAAAAGTGTTGTTAAAAATTTTTAGCGAATCTTTGAGTTATGAGCTGTTGAATAGAATACAATTTTTCATATCTTCTGTACTAAAAGTTATGTGCTGTGAATACTAACAATTGTGATATTATCCTTAATTATATTTATACATAGTTTGAATATCTGTCATAG
>BMAV01018200.1:197741-222353 GCA_019973955.1 Trichonephila inaurata madagascariensis
TTTCATTGTCATAAGAACAAGAATTGAAGCAAATAAATCTTTTTACTTGTAGAATGCAACTCAAAACTGGGTAACATACTTATTCATTGTGCATAAAAAGTTAAAGCATTTCTCTTTAACAAATAGTTATAATGGATAGTGTAATTTCTGTATAAAGATACAATATATACCTATAATATTCTTTTAGTACATATGTAAAATCACATTAACCGTGAATGGTAGTGCAATCCTAGTCAAACGTACAGCAATAAAAATACATCAGTGATCAAAAACAGCATCTACTGGCAACATTTTTCTGGTCTGGTGAAAATTATGAATTGAAATTTATGTAGGTTAAACTTTGTAAGTTTTTCATATATTATAAATACATATTATAAATAACTTTTATGCATTATATTTTAAAAATATAAACTATAAATAGTTATTTTATAATAGTGGCTAATATAAAGGATTTTTTGATACAGTCTGTTTATTATAAGTTATAAGTAATATTTCATATCTAAATAGTAAAAGTAAACTAATTAAATGTTAAGAATATTTTTAGTTTATAATAATCATTGTAAAATGAAAATTCCCAGGAAGTTTAAACCATATTGTTTATTTAATTCCCAATATTACCAGAAATTCAAAAGTATGTCAACAGATAATATACTTTGTTTTTACTTGCTGTATATTCTAGTAATTCTGAAACACATATTCTATGTCTTTTATAAATAGTCTCATATATGATATATTGATTTTCTTTGTACTAGTATTTTGTTTGCCTTTATTGATTTTTTAAAATTATTTATATCTATTTTGGACTTCTATTTAAATTTTTTACAATAACTTTGCGCGAGTTCATGAATTTAAAAAATACTCCATTTTTTTCAATCACAATATAAACAATTTAAGATGTTTATTAGAGCATTTTTATCTAAATTAATTAAGATTTGTATAATTTTGTTAATTTATCTTATTTATATCAGATTTGTGCAATATTTTAAAATTAGTATCTGTTGGAAATTAAATCACCTTTACATTTTTGATTATAGTATCCTATTGAGGGATAATTGTATAATTTTTGGTTTATCTTATTTATAATTGTTAAATTAACCTAATACAATATTTCATAGCAATTATTCATTGTTAAATATTCCATTATTATTTATTCTTTTGTCATAAGATATATTGATTATTTTACTACTTTCCAGTCTTTCTATGTAATTTGTGTTGGAAAAAAACTTTGTCATAAAAGTCTCTTTACGCTTATTTTTTCTAAATTCTGGGACCATTTTTTCCCCTGGTCATTGTTAAAATGTCTCAAATTATTACTGTACTTGTATAGCTGTATATAGTTTATTAACAATAAGATAATTTTTATGCCTATATATATGATCAATTCTTTATAGCTAACTTTAAAATATATGCATCTATATCAAGCACTATTTTGTGTGTGTACTCTTACATTGAGGAATTTTATGGAAACTGTTTTTATTTATATTTTATGTACATCTATTACTACTGTAATTTCTCTTATATATTTATACTTTGAAAAATTTTCCTTTTAAGTAGTAAAATTGTTATTCTAATTTTCATAGATTGCCTCTGAACTTAATGAACCAAAATTATATTCTGTACAATCCTGGAAAGGTGAGCGAGGCAAATGGCATAGTTTGGTTCCTTCTCATAACAATAGTGATAATACTTGTCATCAAAAAGTAAGTAACATTTTTTTGTTATTTTTTATATTTATGTTTGTAAAATACCCAAGATCATATATTGCACATTATTATTTTGCTTTGTGGTGTAAAAGCATGTCATGTTAAATAATAGAAGCTATTTCAGATTACATCAGGAATTGAACCTTTAAATTCTTGCATGATGCATTATGAAAATAGGAAAGAAAATTGTTAAATAAGAAACATATTACTGAAATAAAATATTATGACACTTGGTCTTTATTTGTAACTCAGTAATCAATTTTTATATCATTTTTTAAAAAAATGGAAATGAAAAAATAGAGTGAAATTAGTTGTATATAAATTTTATTTGATTTTGACATGTCTTTTTATCAAAAAAGTTTATCTTTTGTTTAGTACAGAGTAATGTACTATATAATGAGTAATTTTTTTTAGTATATGTAAAACTTAATAATAGTTTTTCAATTATTTTTAATGGAGTGTGAAAAAACAATATTTGTGTTACTTGTATCATAAAATTAATTAAAAATTCACTTGTACTTGATTCATTGATAAAAAGGTTCTTAGTAATTCATTAATAAACAATGCACAGGTCCTAAAAATTTAATTTGAAAAATTATGGATTTATAAATACTAATATAAAATAAATGAAAAACTAACCAAGAGAAATATGATTAATAACCTATTTCATGTTGTTTAGCATTATTATTATTATTATTATTATTATTTGTAATTCTATTATTTTATTTAACTAAGCAAGTCTTAAATTGTTTTCAATATAATTAAATGAAATGGAATGGAAAAATTATTAACATTTAGGTGTGGGCTTTATTTTTTAGCATTTTAAATTCAAGTCATCTTAAATATGTCATTTAACTTAAGTCATGTTTATTATATGTATATCCACATTTATGCATGCATGTAATGAAAAAATAATATATTAATATTCTGTATTGTATATGTTAAAATCATTTGAGTCATGACTTGCATCATTTTTTCCAGTAAGCATTTAATACATATTCAGCATTTTGTAATTACTTATTCTTTTCAATACTCACAAATTTATCTAAATATTCATTTGGATGTAAAACAGAGGAATACCTGAGATTTTTGTAACTATTGAGTCTAGTTAGTCTTATCTTGTTGAAAATTTGAGTTTTTATGTTGTACTTAATGAACAAAATTTAGTTTGAAAAGTAATGCAAAGCTTTTTATACATTAGTGGTCCAATATACATTGTCATGTTATTTTCTAAAAAGCCCACATTAATTATTAATTAATGAAATTATTATGTACATTTTTGTTTTATGCAATAATTGATAACTGCTTTTCTTTGCTTATGTAACGTTCCTAACCTAAATAGTTTGTAGTTTACTGTCATTTCAATCTTTTCAATTCTTTGATTCTTTCCACATCTCTTCCAAATGTTTGCTAAATTATTATATATATCCATATTTCTTTTTTTTTTCAAAGACTAATTATTTCCCCCAATTTCTTCTTTCATTTTACATAGTAAATGTTGCAAAAATGTGTTTAGACATACACACACTTTCTTATTTATAATTCATTTTATACTAATTCTTGCCAAAACATTTTTAACTTATTTAGTAGAATAATTTTGCTGTTTTTAAAAAGTAAACTCTTAACTGACATGTAAATAAGTAGGATGACTTGCATATACTTCATATAGGTCCAAGGAAATATAAGACTGTAATAACAATAGTTTATTACTTTTATCAGAACTTTATTTATTTTAAACAAAGTTGGAGAGGAGGTATATAGATTGTTGTTCCTTTTCTTTTCAATATATACTATTATGTTTGGAATGTTTATAGCTTTTTCATTGACTAACAGAAATATTTGGAAATATATCAGATGTGTCCAGTTAAATTTAGATTCACAGCATATTGTAATGTTAAATTATATTTACTTTTCATGTTTCATTAGATTAATAGATAATTTTTTTAAAATAAATGGTCAAGAATGATGTCAAAGTATGTTGTGTTTCTTGATGCATTTTTGTTGCAAGTTAATTAAATTTTTATAGTTACAACTTAAAAAATGCTTTAAACTGATTTCATACATTTGGCACTTATTTACATAAACTATCTGTTGTAGTCTTATTGTATTATATTTAATTACCTGGGTTATCAATGAATAATTTCAAAAAGCAACTGTACTTATCAAAGTTCTGAGGCTTCCAAAAATATGATTTCTTATATACTAACCTTTTCACTGCTGCATAAAATTTATTCTTTTTAGCCTTTTATTACAGATCTATGCATAGATAATTTTTATGCATTTTGATTTCCAACATCCTCTAACTGTTTTCTTCTCCACAGCTATTATTTATTATTTATATTCACAATGACTGGAAAATAAGTAGATGAAAACTGTAGTACTTGTTACCATTACATTTTTAAAAAAATCATGAAGATTGTCCTTTCTTCTACTTTCCATATTTCATTAGCTCTTGGTTCCTAACTTGTTTTTAGGTCTGGTTTCATAAAGCAAAATATTTTTTTTTTTGCTCTGTAGCCCAACTTTCTACAACTAAATTCATTCTTTGCATTGCATATGTTTGTATGCTTTATACTTCAGTTAGCTGTTCTGTTTGTCACATTGTCTAACAGGCAAAATATACTTTCAAACATATAAAGAAAGTTATAAGGAAAAAAAGGAAATAATATAAGGAAACACATATAAGGAAAGTTATAAAAAGGAATTCAACTTTACTACCCCCCCCCCCCCGAAAAAAAGGAAGTATGTATTTTGTGATATAAGTTGAACTAACATGTATTTCTTGTGGTGGCCAATATAATATTGCCTATGATGTAAAAACTATGTAGCATATCCCAAATAAATTTAGTAGCAGTTGCTCAAAATTGAATTTTTTCCCAAAGATAATGTTCTGTTAAATGCAATAAGGGAATTACTGTTTATATCTTTTTTTTAGAATATAATACTGTAATGTACCTTTGATTGCTGTAGATCATGCTATTCCTCTTTTCAGAAAATATTTCTAAAGTTAGAGCAGTGTAGATGTTGAAGGACTGTAAAACATTTGCAGTGATTAGTAAACAAGTTTTTAATTAAAAAAGAGTATATGATTAAATTAATGAAGTAATTTTCATTTGCATCAGCATTTGATGACAACATTGATACAAATTATATTCCATTATAGGCACGTTGATCCTGTAAAATATCCTATTCAAAGTGGACATTTGCAGTTCTAAATTTGATTGGGATTTCCACTAGAGAAAGTATTAGTCAGTTCACTGTGGATGAGTTTTAAAAAATGTGAAATAGTTTTTAAACTTTTAGTGTCATTTATTGCAGATAATGCTGCAGTAATGGAAGGGAAAAAATGGAGTTATATTCCCTATTTAAAGAAAAAAAATAAGAACTGAATTATGTGGTGCCCATGTCATTTAATACATTTGTCATCAGAAAAGGGTGTGCTTCTTTTTTGCCTTTAAAAGTTTGAGGATTCTTGTAGTATTCTTTTATTTATAAAGCTTTCAAAATTTGCACATTAAAGAAGACTAAAAAATTTTACAGCATTCATGTACTTGATGGATATTGCTTGGTTGTAGTCTTAATATCAACTTATTCTAACTTGGTTCTGAACTTCTGTATGTGTAATAATTTTTTTTAGGTTATTATTATCAAAACTGTATTTTTTCACTTATTTTTCATTAAATTTTCTTTATTGTGAAGTTATGTTTTCTTATATAACTATATACATGCTTTTTTAATATTTACCTTAGCGTATAAGTTTTTTCCAAATCAAGTTTATACAAAGGTTGAGTTTTGTATGAGTAACTTGTTTATCATATATTTTGTTATTAATTTTTTTTCTTACTTTATTTTAAAAATATTTATATATTACGCTTTATCTTATAAATTTTAAAATGTTGGTTATGCATTATTTTAAGAGTTAGTTTGAAATATTGATCACAGGTTATTTTAAGCGTTATCATTTTCAAAAGTTGGCAGGTATGTATTAATTAAAGTTATATATGTTCAAATTAATTTTAGCTGTGTAATATATTAACCATATGACCATTGTTAAATTTATTTCAATTGTGTTAGTCAAAATGTTTTCAGTAGTAACAAAATTTAGTCGGAAGTGGAAATATAATATTTTAAGGTGTACACTTTTAAACTGTTATTTCATAATCTGTTTTGTTCTCTGGTTGCATGGTAGCTAAAAATGTAAAATGATTTATTTTTTGGTTTTATTTTAAAAGCAAAAAATTTATAAATTATATATGTTTGTGAATGTTTATATTCTAAATACCTTTTCATATTTTATGAAACAAAATTTATTTTTAGTTTTTTTTTTGTATTAATTTTGCTTTTTATTTGAATTTTAGTATAAGTTTATATAATTCATAAATCTGTCTAAATAAAATTGTGCATATTTTGAATTTTTTAACTCTTTAGAACAATTTCTAAACCTTATAGCATATTATGATTGTTGAATTTATTAATGAAATATTTTTATTTTATTTTTCTAATTTTCAGTCCCTTGTGAATGGATTTTTGTATGACACAAGTCGTGGTTTGCAGTTGCAAGAATCCGCTGTGCTATACATACCACCAGAAAAATTATCAGGCCTTTCTATACCCTGTCAACCTTTCTTTGGATCTTTTAAAGTAATTTTTTTTTTTAATTTTTAAGATTATTAAGCAAATTTATTGAATGTATATTATTGTAACTGAAAAGTTTTGTTTTATATTAATAATATCAAGTGTAAGATAAAAAAAATATACACTATTTGTATGACAATATGGTGTCCACATTTAAAGTACTTATTCATACATGTATTGATGGTTTCAAATTATATGTACTTGATTGATATATTTGTAACTTTTATTTTAATTTTGAATTTACTTATTTTAATAGATATATTTAAATATTCTGTAGTCATTATATAAAAAATGTAATGTATAAAATCTATATATTTAAGTGGAAATATATTTTATTGCTTACTTTTATATCTGCTGAAAATGACATTATTGAAGTGAGCATTTGTTGTGAATGTTATGTATATTAAGTTTATCAATATTTTGTCTAGTAGTAAGTTTTATCCCCTGAATCAATTCTTGGGTATCTCAAGTGAACCCCTTTGATAATTAAGTTGTTAACAATGAAAATCTTAACCATTGTTAAAAAAAATGGACTATATATTAGCAGTTTTGTAATTTCAAAATCAGTTGACTTGATTTTATTTAGAAGTATGCTCATCATGTAATGTAGTATCTTTTGCATTAGTGACTAATAACCAAATTGATTTTTTTCTTTCTTTCTTTTAAGTTTTAAATATATGAATTGTTTTTATGGACTGCTCTGGGCTTATTAATCTAGTTACAGACTTTATAATAGAATAAAAGCAATTTTAAAATGAATAATGTTTATTTTTATTTTACTTGACACTTTGTGTGTTTAAAATAGTAAGCGATCTCAATTTTTAAACATTTTTTTTCAAAAATGGGAATATTTTGCTTCTCTGCATAGGCATTCTGGTTACTTCTGAATTTTCTTCATATGTGTTTAAATGGCGATGACATGTTGAGGAAAACTTTCTAGATTTTAAGCTTTTGATACTTGTCATAATAAGTCCATAAGTTTCTTTTGACAGTTTCCTCATCTTCCTTTTAAAAGTAACCCTGAAAATTCATAATTGATTTCTAAAAATATTTATTTTCTTCCTCAAAACTTGACTGTATACTTAATTTTAAAATATATGCAATTGTGCAATATAAATAAGTTTTGCCAGTAAAATGTAGGTCTTGGCATATATGTTTTGAAGAACTGTATAATTATATTTCTTAGAAATATAAAGCTTTTTTCATAAGGAAAGTTTATTTATTTCTTTATATTTCTTTTCACAATTCACATGATTTATACTTCACTTTAAAAACATTTTCTTCCTAGAACTTTAACTATTATTTCCAAATGTACTCTTTTTATTGTTTTATTGGATTGAATATTAAAAAATACTCTTTAACAATATAGACAATTACAGATAAATGAACAATATTTCATTTAAATTTGAATGAAAAATAATTTTTTTTAAAAGAGAATTGTATTTTGGGTGTATCATTTATTCAAAAATGAATGATAAAAAAATATATTTTTAACATTTGCTTTCAAAATATAAAACACTAATGTTTACTGAAAGTTTTATTTTACCTTTGGAAAATCATTTCAAATTATTCTTGTAAAATGTTTTTAAAAAATTAATTTCTTTAACTGAGAATCACTAGTTATTATTTGTGGGTGGTAGTGAAATTTAGAAATCATGAGAATTAATTTGTTTAAATTAATAAAACAGTCTTTAGTGTTCTGAGATGAAATATTTATCTATTTATAAATTCATAGCTGATTTTTTTAAAAAAATTTCTCACTTAGTTTGTAGGAAGTAGTTTGTGAAATAACTAATAAGAGCTAATATTTGTGCAGAATTTTTTGACTGTATAAATTATCTCTTTTTTTAAGATAAATATTAATCAATGGTAAAGAACAGGATGCAAAAGAAGATGACATTTTAAATGGAAAGCATAGCACTTAAAAAAATGATTTGAAAAACACAAGAATGATTTGACTTAAATGGAATAATTTAGCATTTGAATTGGAAATTCGTTTTTATTAATATGAAAGAATAAATGATGTAAGAGATTAAATGTGTCTTAAACTGAGTTACATTGAACAACATGGGTCTGAAGCATCTTATCCGTGTAGGGCAGCGATGCACGTTAAATCTGTCGAGAGCTGAAACGTCCTCCCTTTGATGTGGTGTGGTAGTTAGGAGAGGGGGTGCCAGCTCAGGTGTCGTCCGCGTCACTTTGTCCATGGTTCAAAATTACGTGGTCTGTCGCCAGAAGCCCTCGTGTAGCTGAACAGTGCGACGTTAATATTCAATCAATCAATCTGAAGCATCTTATATCGACACGGTATAAAGATACTTTTCTGAATGGAAATGAAAGATTATGATTAATTAAATGTAAATAAAGGCTGGCAATGCATATTGTTGAGGAAAAGTTTTGCTCCAAATTTAAGGAAATATTCGTACAATATTAAAATATGAAGTAAATGATGTTTTTGTTTTGATCAATAGCTGAAATAAATTTTGCATTGCCATTATCTTTTTTATCCAGTAAATAATTATTGCATAATTAACTTTTCTTGTTTTAGAAACAATGTAGTGATTTTTTTATAAATGTTATGATCTTTTTTTTATTTTTATTTCTAAAGAATTACAATAAAAAAAAAAACTGGATGTTAAAAACTATTGTGCATAAATCTGGATTTTTGATTAAGTATTAACTGTTCACAAATATTATATTTCTTTTGTATTTGTTTTAAGGAGTTCATAATTATATTTATTATGCATTTGTCTTTTACCTACAGTGCATATCTATTTTTGTTCTTATGAAATATCTATTAATTTTTTCATATTTTAAAATCTAAAACACAAAACTGTCTAATTTTCATCATTTTACCTCCCTTTCTTTTCAAAACATCTTTTTTTTGTTAAAGTTACATTTAACAGTTATTATATAAATAATTTCTGTAGTTATTGTATCTTTTATTTGTAAATTTAATTTTTTTGTTATAATTTTTTAAATGAATTCCTAATGCAAGCTGAATTTTTTTCCCTGTTTCAAAAATTTATTTAAAATTTCCATTTAATTTGAAAATATTTTTTAAAAAAAAGTATTACTCTGCACATTTTCAATTGCTGTAAATTTGTGTTTTATTGTTTACATTATTAGATAGCATAGAATTGCTTAGATATCTATGCATTTGAATGCTTAGAATTTTTTCAACCTGTACTTTTTACAATAGGATTCATAAATATAATCTCAATTTGTTGTTTTGAGTATTAAATTATAAAATTTAATTGAAAATTTAATATAAATTACAGTATTTCTTTTTTGAACTTTCAAATTAAGCTGCCTTACAAGCTAACTTAAAAATACTCTTTTTTAATGCGAGTATATTTTAATAATTCTTGTATATTTTACTTTCAAAAGCCCTTAGAGTCCATGTTTAATTACAAAACTTTGCTGTTTATAATAAATTTGTTCTGCATAGTTAATTTCCTTGTGTATTTATCATAACTGAGCTTATTTACATATAATAAATGTTTTTCCATGTTATTAAAATACCTTATTATATGAATTTAATGTAAGGTTAAAGGAAAATAGTTCTAATTGAATTATTCTTTATTATGTGCTTAGTAGTTCAAAGAAATTTTAAGTAATCAATGTTGAATTGTGAACTAAATTTTAATTTGTATTGGTTTTCAGGTTAAAAATTTAGATTTTATAATTGTCAACTTTAGCTTGATATCTGAAACATGTGTAGCAAAGTTACTTCCTTCCATTCTAGAACAACTAAAAGAGAAAATTCAAGGTATTTTTTTCCTCTTTATTTTATTTGTAAGATTTCAGTTAAAAATTTTATTAGTGTAATGGGATAATTTGCAGTAATGCATGTTTATTTACAACAAAAAATTTAAATAATGCTTGTTTGTGTTTATTACAGTGCTTTTAAAATTCATTTCTTTTTGAAAAATTAAAAATTATGTGCTATATCTATGCTATGTGTATGTGCTATGTAAGTGTAATTTGTTCTTTTTCTTTACTTATTTACATATCCTTTTTTTATCATTGACATTATGCTATTATTTTAAGTTTTTAACATCCTGATGCACACACAAGTCACATATGTTTATGAAAATTTTGGTTTTATTAAGTTTATACTGTTATCTATATTTTTTTCAAAAAATTTAAACTGTTAGGCATATTACATATCTAATTTATATCCTATATATTTTTGTTTTACTATATTACAAATTAAAAATATTGAAAACCTGAAAAGGAAGACACAACATTGAAAATATTGTTATACATTATCTGTAAGGAAAGCTAAATATTTTTTTTAGAAAATTTTAAAACACATAATAAATTAAGGCTTTTAGAGCTGTATTACCCTGTAATTTCAAACTATGGTCAAGTGACATGGACATAGTTGTTCTTGTACATGGTACTCCTTGCTTCCATGTGATGACTTGCACAAACATTTAATGTCAATTCTATTCACTATACTAATTTTTCCATGTAAAGTGTGACGGAATTATTTAAGTTTAAATTCATATGGCTAATATTCTTTTTATTTTTCTTCTTTTTTTATACTTAATTAAGTAATATTCATATTGATAAGACTAAAAATAGTGAAACATTAATTTATGTTGCAAAAACTCTTTAATTTTTGCGATTATATGTGTAGCATTAATTATTTTAAAATGATATATTTATCTGCATTTCAAATGTCAGACTAAGCAATTATTATATATTTTTAATGACCACCTTTCTTTTTTCAGTTTTTTTTTTATTATCTAAATTTTATTTTTATTATTTTAAACCTTATATGTGTTTTTAAATTTTGGATTGTTTGTGTGTTAATACAACTTTTATTTTTATTTGAAAAACATTTTCTGCTTTTTAAAATGATAATATTTAACTGTAGTTCAATAAATTAAAATTGGATCAACATTTTTTTTTTTTTTTTTTTTTTTGCAGGAAAGAAAAATATTTTTCTAGTAGGGGATTTTATATTACCTCCTGGTCATACAGGTAAATAAACTCTATCAAGACCTATACAATAGCTTTTTAAAATTATAGTATATAGTATTTAAATTATTGGTATGTTATTTATTGTGTAATTATCAGTTTTATTAAGAAAGAAGTCTATTTAAGGCTGTTTCAGCTTAATGTTAAAGAATAGACGTGGAATTTGGAATATTTTTTCAGATATAAAAGAACTAAAACATTAATATTATGTTTTAGTTTCACTATACTATAGAAAGAGCAACATATTTTATCATACTTATCTTTTTAATCCTAGTTGACCCATTTTTTATGGCATACAATGTGTTTCTCCTATACCATAATGCTAAAATGAACATCGCTTTAAATATAAAAAGTCAAAAATAATTATTTATGGAAAATTTCAAATTTTTGCTATACGCTACATTATAAACAGGTGCACAAATTACAATGTTGGAAATTTTCATGGAAATCGAGACTTTTTTCTGTTTGAAAATAGACCCTCGTACATTTACTCAAGACAGCCTTACATTGTTAATGTTTAGTTTTAACAAATAATTTTTGAAATAAGGTAGACGTTATAGTCTTATTGATACCTAACTTTTATACCTAATTGAATTTATTGAAGAGATGCTCTGAATTTGTCTTCTGTATTTTTATTCAGGAATAAATGCATTAATTCTAAATAGTTAAATGAATTTTAGGTGCACCAAATGAACTTTTTCTAAGTATTTCTATCATTTTTTGAGATTGTGGAGAGAGAATTCCTTTCAGGTGTATAAATTTTATGAGTTTTGAATTCTTGCAGTGTAAACTTTCCTTACATATGCTTCATCAATACATTTTCAATGTTTTGTTTACATTATTTGCTTGATTTTTATTAAATATGAAAAATAAGATAACATTAGATTCATAACATTTCGTTCAAAAATTCCTGAGTGAATTTTTAACTACTTTTTAAAGTTTATATCATTGTAAGAAATATCACATAAATGTTCATAAACCTTTTCTGGCAAAAAAAAAAAAAAAAATGTCCAAGAGAAGGGATCTTTACAAGCACATGCTTTACATGCTTGGAAAAGACCTTTCATCTTTTTAAGCATAAAATAACTGAATTAAACTTGAAGAAAGAAATAATAAATAAGGTATTTTAATTACTTATTTCTGAAGTGTGTTAATTAATTTAGTGTTATTAGTTATTTAAGTTATTCATTTTTATTAAGTCTTATAAATGTAAGCTAAAACTATTTTCTGAAGAGTATCCTAATTGTAATATATTCTCTTTTATTTACTGAAGTTAATTCTTTCTCTCACAACTTTAAATTTATTTATATTATCTAGTTATATTTAAAAATTAAAGTCTTAATTTATATTTATGTTCATTAACATATTGTTGCTTGTATAGCTAATTTTACCATTGAAGTTTGTTATCAATTTCCTTTTTAATAAAATGTCTATATTTTACTTTTATTTATTTCAGATAATTTTAAATCAACATAGTTTTAATTTATCCCTTTGTCTTAATTTTTGTATTTCCTTTTTTATTGCCAAGCATTACTCTAAGAATGTTGTATTTTTTTTCTGTGCCTTTTTTACATTTATTTACATATTTATTAAAGAAATCACTATATTTCCTACATTTTACTATATTTTAAATGGAGTTATTTGATTGAAGTTATCATTTATTTATTCTATGTATTCTTAAATTTTTACTGTTGTTTTAGTGTTTGAAGTGCTTTGTAGTCAAGGTTATTCTAATTTGTTACCTGTTGAAAATTCGACTCTGAGCCACAGCTGGTCAGAAGAGAGCCATATATGGTCAAGTTTGAGTGTCAGAAAAATATTTTCTGGTAAGTTTTAATATTATTATATACTTTTAAAAATTCTTATACAAAATTAACTTTGGTAAGCATTGTTGATTCTAATATATATTTGTTGCTGATATAATTACACATATACTGATATTAGTGATGCTATTAACTCATTTATTTTTAGTCATTTGAAATAAAAATCACAATTAAATTAGAAAAATATTAATTGTGATCTTATGCTAAAATTTACATCATATAATTTTGCTTCACATTACAAAAGAATAAAGTAAAGGTATCCAACTTCTAAAAAAATTATCTCAAATGTGCTGTTAAAATGCCTATTCAGCATTTATTCATTTTACTACACATTATTTATGCCATGTGTTGTTTTGTTGATACTAAAATAAAAGTACATTTAATTTTTATAAAAATAAAATATCTTTAAAATTTAAATTCTCTTTATATATACTCTATTCAAATCCAAGCTACCATCATTTCTAAGCTGTACCTCACATTCTCCACATATTTTTGTGAAAAAATAAAATAGTGTAAAAGGTTTATCGATATGATATTTGCAAAATTAAAATAAGTATTAAACTGAGAAATAATAAGTGAATAATTAATTTGTTTTACCAGTGTTTAAGTTTTTAAATACATGCATGGACATGTAATTGCTGTAACAGACAGTATCATGTTCAATTTCTCCCACCCAATGAATTTTCCTGCCTTTGATTCTAAGCTGCACCTGATTTTCAGTAGCATTATTATTTCAAAAAAGTATGGCTTAGATTCGAATAAATATGGTATACTTTTAGTAAGCTGAGACTAATAAGGTAAATAAATGCTAATGGGGTGAGACAAGTATAGTGAAATACGTTTAGCCTGAAAATGCTTAAGACGCAATATTGGTTAACATGAAATAATGCAATGGTCCTGACAAAATACTATGCTTTCATGCATGTTTTTTTTCTCTTAACACAAAACAAAAAATTGCTTAACACAAAAAAGTTCCCTTCTGGGAGAGGAAGGATATTGAAACTTAACAGACACTTAATAAAATGTTTGAGAAAATTTCTGTCTATTGTACCATCAGAAGAATTTGTTGCAGTAGATGATGATAATCTGTGTACAGCCTCAATTATGGCAGACAAAGACACTATGGAGTTTGTTCAAAGCTCAAAAAATATTGTTGGTGCAGATTCGGACAACGAAAATGAACTGAATAATGCAGTTGCTCTTCCCACGTTGTGTGAAATGAGAAATATTATGAAAAGTATGCATAGTTATTAAGATGCACATTCCATTGGTTAAATGAATAAGAAAATGGATGACATCCAACAATTTGACTATTTGATGCTATTATTTTAAAACTCAATAAATGTTTTGTTTTTTAAAAAACTTGAAAATTTTGTATTAAATATCATTAAGTTTTTGTTTTATTGATTTGTATTAAGTACGTATCTGTGTAAATAAAATGTACTCTAATAAACTTAATTATGCTTAGTATTTTTTTTACAATATCCTTCAGTACAAAATTCTTTTAACTTAAAAAATATTTCAGTCTCTTCCATTTTGTGTAAAACGATTTTCACTGTATTATTTTAGAAGAAATATTTTTAGCTAATTTGATATTTTTTTATAGGGCGGAGTGGTGTTATTAGTGATGGCCTTAGTCATTTAGCCATACCAGATGGCTGGAAGTGGGGTGGTACAGTAAGCAAGCATTTTCCAGTTTGGGCTGAACTTTTTATTGAAGAAGAATCAACTAATTCTAATGTTCCACCGCTACTGAATGGTATTAAAAAATCACCCCTCATCAATACTGATACTGTGAGTGAGAAAATGCATGCATTTGATGATTCAGAGAAAGGAAAATATAAAGGATTTTGGGAACGTAGCTGGCCTTGGAGGCATCACAAACATAACATTGTTAGTGAGACAAATAGTGTCATTACTAAAGAAAATGGCAGCCTTTGATGTTTTAAAGTTGTTTTTTTTTTAGTGTTAAAAATTTTGACTCTGCTCACCCTCTTTTTTTTATTATTATTGGATATACTGAATGGAAAAATTTGATAAAGTACAGTTCTTATAGAGCGGATTACTTCTGTGTTTTTAAATTTCTTATAAAAAAAGGCCGATAAAAATATTACAAATTGATTCATTTATGTAAAGGCTAACATTTATGTTAAGACTAACTTATTTCATTAGAAATATAGTTTTATATATGTGTATGTGTGTGAAAAATGTTAATGTTATCCTTTGCAAATATTTCCAAAATATATGTTAATTTTAAAACTTGATGTCTGTTTTTAAGTAATAGATCATTTATTTTTATTTCTTAAAAATTACTTGAGAAATCACAAGAAACAAAGTTATAATTTTAACTAAATGAACTCTAAATTTATATTGCATGTGTTTACCTTTTTCTTTTGAATTAATCATTACATAAGTTAGAAAAGAATTATCACTTATGATTTTTATTAAATAAAACTTCCAATTTAGCTATTGCTATTACTTAATTGAAAAGAAAATGTTCTAAAATGATAACCAATTGATGAAAAGGGAGGATAAAATGAATTTGAAAATGTGGTCTTTTTAATGTGCATTATCAACAGAGTTCATTATAGATCTAAAACCTTAGGATTATAAGTGGACATGACTATCTCTTGAAACACCTGTACTGATTTGGTTTAGCAGATTCCCTAACTTATCCTTTATGCAATGCTATTGTAGAGACCATTTGGTCTCTTTTTCCAAACTCGGCAACATAGCAGCAGCCATTACTATTTATTTGTTTTTAAACTGTACCAAAACTTCAAGAAAATCAGCTTCATTCATGTTTTCTTAAATATTTTTCATTAATAAGCAATAATTTTTGCTTAACACCATGAAAAATGTTTACACTATTGTGCAATTGATAAATAACATAAACACATAAAGTGAAAATAAATGTTTAGTGTACTGGTTAAGACCCTAATATAGTCAAAATGAGACCACACAATATATATATAAAAATAATATATATATATATATATATTATTTTTCTAAAATGAACTCTGTTGTCAGATATTGCTTTGTTTCTAATCTGATATGTAAAAGCAATATAAAAATACTATGGCTTGGTTAAAATTTTCTGTAAGTAACAATGTATAGAAAAAAAATATTTTTTAAATTTCTCACAATTTATTAGAAATAGTAAGGTCTAATGTTTGCTCATTATCAAAAGTGGCTTACTGGCTAAAACTTCAAATAATGCCATGTATGTGGTGCTCATTGTTTAAAATCTGAGAGAGTAAGGAGTAGTATTTTATTTTCACTTTGATAATATATATACTTACTACTGGTACTTAAGTGTTTCAATTTTATGTAATATTAGTATTGAGAGGTTTTTGTAATGATGTAGGAAATGGACATGGAAATAATTTGTGATGTGTATGTAAAAGTCATTTTCACCAAAACTTATTCTATTTTGAAATGGCATTCCTTGGTGTGTTGATATTCAACGATTTCAGTATGCATAAATGTATGTATTGCCTTGTTAAAGGAGCCATATCAGATTATTTATTTTTTTATGTGTGATTCCTTATGTATAGTCCTTACCTTAGTTTTTTTTATTTGTATTTATAGTTTATTTATCAATCCTATGTCTTGAAAGAGATTTCTTCATGGTCATTGCTTGTAAAGCTTCATATGTAAGGAATTGATTGCATCTATGCATTTGAGGAAAAATAAAATCTGAGATATTAAAATGGATATTTTTTTTTTAAAGTTTTGTTGCTCGATTTATAATTTTAATAAATTTATGTTTTTGTTAGTTTATTCACATTCATTTTATTTGCTTTATAAACATTGTTATTTAATAAGAATTAAACTGAACTTATTTATGTGTTTCAGACTTTGATTGTTTGTTAAACCTATTTTATTAAATTTTTTAAAGTATTTTCTTTAAGAAAATATGTGCTTTTATAAATTTAAGTGTGTGAATTCTTTTTTTTCTTTTGATCATGTAATATTTCTTTATTATGGATAAAATTTGATTGTACACATTTTTCAGTTATAGTTTTGTTTCTGATATGTTATTGATTTTCATTTTATTTTTCCAAAAAAAAATTCTTATTTTTAATTATTTGTTGATGTTTAAACGTATTATTTACAAAAATTACTATTAATATTTGTGTTATTTTACATACTATTGATTAAATGTGATGAAAAAAAGTGTGTAAAGATGAATCATTTCTTTGTATTTAAACTTAAAAGAGCCTAAAAAAACTTTCTTTTCGTGTTTTTTAAAGCTTCCCATAGAATCTAAATTTTTCATTTTCAACTTTTAATATTGATTGATCATGTATATTTTTTTTACTTATCATGGAGTTTCTAATATCAGATTATTTAATTTTTATTATTCTTCTTTCTTATTTTTAACCTTTTTAATATTCATTCATTTTGTTAAAATCTGAATAAAAGAACTAAGATATATTTTGTTAAAAAATATGTGTGAAAGATACGCAAAATAGTAAATATATTTTGTTTAAATAATATTACAATTATTAATTGAAATTTTGTATTTTAAAGGAATGTTGTTTTATGAAATTTTATTATAACATTATATAAATGTTTTTTATGTGATTTATTTTGAAATCTATATATTATAGATATTTTATTATAAGCTCAGTGTGTTTTATTTGAAAAGTTATTTTAATTTTTTGAAAGTACATTCATTCTAGTGTGTTTTGATTTCACTACTGACAAATTATTTGTTAAGAATATCTGTTTCTATGCAAAAATTTATACTTATGAATAATTTCACTTCAATTTTAATATGATTATGAATAATGCTTCTTTGATGTTCATTTGAAATTTAATTTGTTATGAATGGATCATTTATTTTTTTGGTTGTGAAATTTGTATATTATTGTTATTAATTTAATTTTTATGCACTGCTCATTTTTACTAAGATGATGTGATGTGAATGTTTAACTCATGGCATAAGCTTGTAGAAAATGTGCTAGTTTGTGGTAATGTACATGTATGTATGTTGGTGCCTTTCTTACAGGTCAGAGCTGTATGGTTTTACAAAACTATTGCCATGCTTACCTGTTTGTAACTGTAAAAAAATATATATATATTGCAATGTGTGTGTGAATTTATATGTTTCAAAAATATGTTGCTCAATTTAATTTAATTATGTTTATCCCCTGCAAATGTATAATAAGAATGCAAAGAATGAAAAATTGTATTTAATTTTTTTTTTTCTTTTGTGTACTTTTCAGGCAGTTATATATAACTTACAATTCATGATATTCATATGAACACTTAAAAAAATTGACTGCTAATAAATTTCTGAGTTTTATTCGGAAAGTTTGATATCAGATTTTGACTTGATGTATGTTATTGCTTATAATTAAAAGGATTGTATGTTTTATAATGAAAATATGAAGGGTATTTTGTATGTCAAGTTACCAGTTTTTATCTTTATTTATAACATTTGTTCTCTAGAAAAGAAATATTCTCTTATAAATTGTCTAGTTGAGTCATAATTAATGCAATTCTTGCAATAGATTTGTAGCTTTTAAAACAGCTGTTATTAGTTTAGACACTGTAAATTATGAATTTCAAATAATATATGTAAAGTTATTCATGAATTGATAAAATCATATTAAATATTTGCAAAAATATAAAACTAAATGTTGTTGTATATATATTCCAAATGATAATTTATATATGGAAAAAACTGAATTTTTATCTAATATATATTTAGTCAAATCTGGATAAATATCGTTATTTTTGTATTTAATTTCATATGAATATCTTTTCATTCTAGAATACCATTAACAACATTAAAAATTTATTTTAAAGTGAAAAAAAATTAGTCATTGTATTTGCATATCAAAAATTATAACATATCTAAAAATCCATTGAAAATTATCAAATTATTTTGTAACTGGATTTTCTGATGAATTGTTAAATTATGATCAATAATTCAAATATCTCCAAAGCAGTTATTTGAAAATTTAAAATTTGTGATACTCATTAAATAAAAATATGAATAAATATCTTTTGGTGTAGAATTTTGTGTGCTTGTTGTATGTTGAAGTGAATACAGATTTATAAATGACTTTGTACTGTTTGTGAAAAACTGTTTCTGATTACATACTTATATTTACAAACAGTCGTAGTATTATTTTTTTAATCTAAGTATTCATATTAAATCTTCCAGATTTCTAGAAGGATAAAAGCTGTTGATAATGTTTGTAGAAAAATATGTCATATTTGTTTCTTCATATGTAAAATTTATCTAAGCAGTGAATGTTCATCTTTTCATGAATGAAAAACCATATTTGAGGATGTTCATCTAAATCATGTATGCCATATGATAATAAAAATATCATTAGAAATGCTATTTTTGTCTTTTTTAGAGTGTTTTTGAATTAAAGTTTTTATTACATAAAATGAAATTCAAAGACAAATAGGTATACAGTGAGGTCTTATACTTTAAGCTCTTTTTGTAACGATTATTACCTCATTTAAAATATATTTTACAGGGATTTCTGTTCCCATTAGTTATTTTGTGTACATTAAAATGTTTTTTTTTCATCTAAAATTCTTAAAGGATTTTATTTAAATTTCATATTTTGTATATTATTAAACTTTAAAATTTTTAATACTGTACAGATGTTATATGATATACCTTTAGTTAAATAAATGATAAAATTGTATTGGAAAAATATTTTTTTTAAAAAACTAGGGAATAGATAATTATTTGATTATTTTTTTAGTATAATATAATTATAATCATTTCTGTTTTTAAATATCTGTCTTCAGGAAGATTTTTACATAACTTTAAAACACAATCACTGTATTCTCGAGCAAAGTTTGGTAAAATATTTGTATGCAGACAAGATTTATACTTAAGTTTTTATCTGTCTAAATACTCTTAGAAGGAAAAGAAATACATGTGAAATGTGTATTGTGCATTTTCTTTCTGGGTAAAAAATTTCACAGGTTATTTTATTAACTGGAAGATTGAATATTCCCTGTGTTTAAGAGTAATTAAATTGGAATGAACACTCTTTTTTTGTTATTGTTTCTCTGACCAATTTATTGTAACCCAATAGCAATGTTGTAGCTTTGAGTATTACTTTTATCTATCATCGTGCAATCTAAGAAAGCTGAATACGGTGTGAATCCAACTGAATTTTAAATTCCTTTGATTCCTTGAGGTGAAGATTAAGGCTTTCTTTGTTTAATAGGATCCATACCCAGAACACACACTTATATATAGAAAAATGCTCAAAAATAATTTTTGGGGATTATGATATATACATCCATTTACCATACTGTGGCCTTAATATTTTGAAATATTTTATAAATGCTTCTTTTCCTGTATCAGTAAGGTAATGTTTAACATTAAAATGTAGGAATTGTATGAAATGTTGTTACTTATTTCGTAAAGATAAATAATGGTTTAAATCCATTAAATGAGTACTAAAATAAAATATGCTGTTTTTTTTTTAATGTGGGCTTATGAAATGAGAAATTAGGGAACACATTTTTCTATTCTAAAAATATGTTGAGTTTATCTGTATATATGTTTTAGTTTTCAGCATTGAGTGGAAAACAAATTATACTTAACATACTGTTTTTGAGCAAGATTAACAGTTTTTCACCAACATTTTTTCATGGTACTTAATACTAATAATACTTAATAAACATTAAAAATACATGCATTTTCTATAATAAAGAATTAACATAGTTCATAGTTAGTTAAATATTCCCAAAAGGAAATGCATTGGAATAATTCAATATTTAATAGGAGACCCCTCCCCCCTTATGAGTGCTGAATGGCTAAGTAACCATGTGTTACTTATCCATTGAGTACATTCTAAGTGAAATGTATTGTAACAGAGGACGATATAACAGCAAGAAAAGACTTTATTCTTTATTTCAGCTTTTTAAATTCATTTTTAGTAAAATCTAGTTAATTACATATCCTTGAGATGCATCCATTTTGTTTACATTATATTACCAAAAAATATATCAGAAAAAAATTGCTCTAAAATTTTTTTCCAAGCGAAACTTTTTGTATAACAATTATTAAAAAATATATTTTAAAATTATTTAATTTAAAAAAATTGCTATTTTTAAATCAGTTATATTTTTTTAAATTCTGCATAAGTAAGGAAATTTATTTGCGTTATAATAATTTTGACTGAAGGAAAGTTAAAAATTTGGAAACTATTTTGTAAAAATTCTCTAAGCTCTTATATATACATAATACATATATATAGGATAATTAAATAAGATCTAAAATTAAATCCCCTGTATAGCACTTTACTTTTATTTTCCGTTACATCTTCAAGTCTTAAATTAAACACCCAATTATTTCTCCGAACAGATGGTCCAAACAGAACACACTTCTAATTCCAGATCATAAATTCTTATAGTCCCATATATGTCATCCTTAACTTTCAAGTATCCTTAACTTAAAAGTTCTGTACATAAGTGATAAAGCCAATTAGACGTCACTTGGCGTTCTTTTTCTCTTAGCGACAGACATATAGAGTGCTCGTTGAATAAAACTGTTTTTAAAAAAGCTTGGTGTTGACTTGAAATATCACACACACACACACACACATATATATATATATATATATGCTTTACTATTTAAATGCAAGAAGCATATTGTGGGTTAAATTATTTATTTAGCCCTGAACATAGTTGAAAACGTGATCTCCTTATAACTCAGTTTCATAATAGAGCATTGCTGCTTGCATACTAACATTCTTAGTAACATAAGAACATAATGAATTTTTTTTCTAAAATTTCTTTCATCTGAAATTTATTTTTGAAAATTAAGCTTTTTATTATTATCTAAAATATTATGGAAGAATATTTTTCAAATTGCAGAACTTTATGTTCATATCCGTATACACACGCAAGCGCACGAGCACAAAGAATATATATATATATATATTCATGTATGCATATGTGTATGTATGTATGCATATATTCAAAGAAAATGGTCCTTTAAAATCATAGCATCATCTATTCCTAGTTATATACGTTATAAAGTCAAATTAAGTTATTTCATGAATTGCATAGTCGCATGAGAACTTATAAAAGCATAATACGATTTCGAATGGAAATCTCATACTAATTTGTTGAAAGTTGAATGGTGTGAGTGAATATTAACGTCGCACTATTCAGCTACTCTAGGGCTTTTGGCGACGGACCTCATAATTCTGAACCATAGTCAAATGACGAGGACTTTTGTGGCGTATTTTTTTATAGCTTTTTGATTTTTAATTCTTAAAAAAATAGTTATTTTTTAAAAAATTAATTATCATTCCATTAAGAACAAGTTGCAAATATCATAAAAAATTTACTATTCCAATATATTAATTTTTATTAGTCGAAAACATTAAATTTTACAAGAGATTGCAAGTGTACGAACACTAGTGGCCCACTGTATACATATATAACTCAAATTCGTAATGATCTTCGAAGTAAAGAAATATTTCAATACCAATTTCAAACTCTGATTTTACTATTAAAAAGAAAAAAGTCTTACAATTCAATAATTCAGTTTTGTACGAATAAATCCATTTCTCTTGTCTTTTTACTATACCTTCCATTATTTCTTTTACTAGACTTGGAAGCTAAATGGTTTTTTAACTTGATATAGTAAAGCAAAAAATTGTTATTATTGATAGAATATTTTTTTCTACATTTTAAAAACATATGGTAAATGGACATGTATTCCCAAATAAAAAAATTACTGATATTTAACTAAAAGTTTGTTTAGAATATGATCCTGATCTTTTATAACGAGACAGAAAATATATGTAGAATAAGTGTTTTTTTCCCCATATACTTCAATATTATTAAGTATTTGATATTTTTTAAAAAATTATTAGACGTGACCAATTTTTCTGTACTTTGAAAAATGGTATAAAACCAGGCCTAATTAAAAAAAAAAACTATACATAGTTTTTTCCAAAATAACAAAAATATATTGTGAATAATGGTCTTAGAATTTAATTATATATCATTTCAATTTAAGTTCCATTCCTTTTATAAAATATAATAAGCTGTTAATATTCTAAAGTTCATTCGATATGCTTTGTAATGCAAATTTCAAATTATACAATTATTATAAAGTGTATAATTTGTTCGATATAAATCATTTTATAAATAACCAAAAAGTTGGAAATTCAATAAATCGTCTGTAGTTTTAAAGGGGAAACATAAGCTAAAATCATATAATTTTAAAAATTCATTACAAATGTCTTCTGAAATCTTACTTATATTTGTAAGGGTTTTTGGTTCTATATTTTGTATATTTAAGTAGTTGCCCACATTTTTTTCGACGAGTAACTATTTTTAACGAGTGTTTGTTCAAAGATTAAAGAATTTCTGCCAAGTCATTTTTTAGAATAATCAGTTGATATTAATTTGTATTCACATCATCTTTATTTTTTTGCTGTAAATATTTGCATTGTAATCATTTGAAATGAATTTAAATTTCACGATTTCTTTTTAATGTATCATAATCTGATTAAAATTTATTTTTTTAAGAAAGTAATTCGATGTAAAATTCAGAAGAAAGCTTTAAATGACTGTTTTACATTTTTAATAAAAATATCTGGCAACACTCTAAGCCTGCAGATTATAGAATAATAAAATGCGATAACTGATTTCTTTTCATATGTTTTCAATATCCCATTCATATTTTCATTGATTCTTTTCATATTTTTCGTATAATCGAAGTTTTTTTTCGAAGCAATTGAACGAAGCGACACTCTAATTGTATTTTCTCTGCTGATATGGAGTTAGAGTAAGGAAGCTATTTC
Organism: Trichonephila inaurata madagascariensis; assembly: GCA_019973955.1. Taxonomy (NCBI): domain Eukaryota; kingdom Metazoa; phylum Arthropoda; class Arachnida; order Araneae; family Nephilidae; genus Trichonephila; species Trichonephila inaurata. The sequence goes on from BMAV01018200.1 coordinate 221,712, forward strand.
TACAGAATTCACAGAATATGTGAAATATTCTAGCTTAGCTGAATAAACAATATAACAAAATTTAACAATGGATTATTGCGACATACTTTGTATTTATCAATCATATTTAGGATAATAAAGTTGCCTAAGTTGGAATCTGATTCTACAAATTTCCACATATTAGGATACATCAAGAATTATTTGGGGATTTTATTACACAAGTAATCTAATATATATATAAATATTATTCCGCTTTCCAAATTTTACTTAAATCAAAATTTTACCCTACGATCCTATGACAATTAAGCTTATTAAAAATAGTTAGTTAATAAATTACTGTAGAGCTCTCTATACTATTTGTGATCTTCTTTTTTGTTCAAAATAACACATTTATCATTATGAAAAAATATCTAACAAGGGGAGGGCACGACTAAGGAAATTCATTTGAGATCGAGACTTTGTGCAATAGAAGTACTCCTTTAGGGTGTTCACCCCTCAATGTAATTCCGTCGAATGGTCAGTCCATTCGGAGAAATCAGCCTTTGAAATTCATGCTTAGCGTTCGTAGCTTGATTAGTAAATCGTCTGCTTGCTATGCTGGAGGTTAGGGTTCGATTCCACGCGATCAACTTTTTTTTCATCAATTCATTTAATTATTTTTTT
>BMAV01018200.1:228498-240667 GCA_019973955.1 Trichonephila inaurata madagascariensis
ATATATAATGTTGTCACACACACATTGAGATAACAAAATAGACAATTAAAGTATTATAACTATGTATATATTGTATTTAAAATTACCGTATTTATTCGAATCTTATCCATTCTTTTTTCAATTCCTACTACTAGCTCGCACTGTCTATATATTTATTTATTTATATATTTGTATATTTATTTATTTATCTAGGTGGAATTTTCAATCGTTAATAAAATACATTTTAAAGCGCTGAATTGAGCTGAAATTTTATATACAGGATCATTTTGCATGACAATACAATAATTTAATTATAATTAATAAAAATTAATGGATTAAAACTAATTATTTAAAGAATTACAAATACAGCCACGTTGGTGACCATTTTGGAAACTTGTGTCAAAACATGAAAAGGTTCTTTTCCAACGTGTTAAAGCATTCAGTTGGACTGAAATGAAAAGGACAATACGATGATACTTTAATGATAAAGAATAAAAATTAATTACCACTTAATGTTGTGATTCTGTCCTATGTATATACATATTTATATTAATTGTAACTATTTAATAAAAAGTAGCTAAAATAAAATTTTTCGTTGTTGATCTACGTAGGAATTGACTTAAAAACTATTTTTTTATATTACTTGTTTCTAATGTTTTTGCTACTGAAAATCGATTCAGCTTAGACTCGAAGGTGGAAAAATTTATTGGATATGAAAAATTGAATATGGTACTGACAGTTAGAGCAATTACAGGTTCATGTATATATTTAAAAGTTTTTAGTATTGGTAAAATAAATTAACTATTCATTTCTTATTAGTTATCATTTTAAATTTTTTATTTCGTAAATACCGTTTATCTATAAACCATTTTGCATTCTTTTTTTTTATTTCTTCATAAAAACGTGTTGAGAATTTGGGGTGTGGCTAAGAACTAATGGTGGCTTACAATCGAATACATACGGTATGTCATTAATTTATCGAAACTAGAATAATTTTGCAGAAAATATATTTGTATTTGTTTTTAGGCTAAACAGTTTGTATTTATTCCGATTACTTAACTATTATATTAATTATTACACTCATATCAAAATTTATAATCAAACACTCTTAGTAAATTTGAGGTGATTGACTCCGCTCGAAACCGTGAATTTGAAAAAGCGTATGAATGGATACTGTTTGGATATTTAAAGTCAGTTGAATATATATATATATAAAGTTGTTTTAAGAGTGTTATTACGAGAAAAAAAAATTTTTAATGCAAATTTTTTGGCAAAAATTAATGACATTTTCAAAACATTATGCTTTATGAAAACTGCTTCTACATTAATAATATTTTGCATATATATATATATATATATAGCTTAGACTTATGTACAGAGCTTGAACTAAAGTTTAAAATTTTCAAAGTGGATTTATTCATATAATTATTATATCAAAGAAGAGATATTTTAACAAAAATCTCCCATTATTATTCAGTTAATCGTAACTTTAAAAAATATGTGAATTTTTAAAAAATTTAAATTCAACCCCTGCATAGAATTTCTAGTTATATATGTAGACGAAATATTATTACTATTATTATAATAGAAGATTTTTCATAAAAAAGAAGAATGTTTTGAAAATATATTCTTTCTTCAGTTTTTGCTAAAAAAATTGTATTTAAATAACTTTTTTCTCCTAATAATGTTCTTAAAACAATCTTATATGTAAACTATATTTCACCTATGCCATTTAACATAAAAAAATCGTACATTTATAAACATTTTCAAAATTATGGTTACTTTAACCACAGTTTTGAAAATTCCTGTAAATGTAAATGAAATTGAGAAATTATCTATTAAGCTTTATTGTATTGAAAAAAAATTCCTTTCTTTTAAATTGATTTCTTATACTCACTAGTTAGAAGTTCAAAAAATAAATTATAATGCAAAAAAAAAACAACTTTGAGTTATATTGTTTTTAATAATTTGTAAAAATTTAATATATTCAAATAAGTTTTTCTATTTGAATATCACAGTGAAATAATTATAACCTTGTGTGTAACACAGATTCATAAAAGAATTTTGAATTTCTTCATAAAATAATTTAACTCTTGGTTTATACACTACTTTTCGCACTATTCACATTATTTTTGCACTTAATATTAAAATTCCTAAATTGATATTTAATTATTTTTGCATATTGCAATCATTAATGTTTAGAGCTAAATTTCATTGGAGCAATAAAACAGAACAAAATTAAACTATTTGCTTTTAAATCTATAGTTAAAATCAAAGAATATATTTAAGATATTTTATACTTTTGTATTCACGTACAAGAAAGCATCAATAAAATCAAGTTTTAGATTTATATCACACAATTCTCAAGTAGAAAAACAAATAGTAAGAATACTAAATCTAGTTGTGCATCAAAATACTCTCGAACGTTTCAGAAATATTCCATTTTAAACATTGTATAAAAAAATATCTATCTACCTATATACAGAAAAAAAAAGGAAACTTAATTGCATATATGTGATTTCCGAAATATCTATCTTTCTACAAGGATCCCTTAAAAACGATACTCCATCATCACATTTTAAATGATTGAATTTATACATTTTTAGAATCACCTCAGGCAACATATTTACTCGCCCTCTTCATCATTTCCCGCTTCTTCAACAGAGTGTCTAAAATTAGTATAAGCAATACTCGATAGCTGATGTGAAATTTATGATATCAATTTAAAACGAGCCGAATTATTTTCTTTTTACTAGCAAGAGTCACCCCTACAAGAAAACTTGAGTGGGAGAGGTAAGGTTTTTTTTTATTGATTCTTGAAATTATATACGTGGTAAGTGTATACCCAGTTTTCAGACAGTGATTTTATTTATCTACGTAATATCATAGATTCAATTCCTGTTTATCGACTGTTTTTTTAAAAATAGTTTTTTTTTATGTTGAGGGGGGGAATGTAGCTTTTAAAGAAATATTTTTGAATGAATGAAATGAAACCTTATTTTTTTGTTGATGCTTTTGAAACATTACCTCAAAGGATTGGAGAGTTTGAGGGAAGATAGAAAAGATAAAATATACCAGCTCAGTTTTCGCATTTGTCATATGATCGTGCTTTAAAATTGAGAAGTTTATTGCCAACTTTTTTTTGTAATGGCAGACCTATCAATTGACTAATGTAAAAATTTTGTTTTCATGTAAGTATATCGTTTTTTCACTCTGTGAGATTTATTTCTCTTTTAGAATTTTTTAAACAGAATGAAATTTCGTTATTTAATTAGTTAAAAATCATAATTGCTATTGTAAATAATGGATGCAAATTGAACTGATTTTTTATTTATTTTTACAGTTCTTGAGATTTTAAGGATTGCATTTTGAAATAAAAATGTTTTCTATTTAGGATGATATCTTTTCAATCCCAACTACTTACGTAACAAGTTCAACGATGAATTATGTAATAATGCGAGGTATTTTAAGGATTCAACCAAAATCCTCCGATTTTCGTCTTTTTTTTTAAAAAAAATGTCTTTAGTGCTAGGGAGGGTGAATAGCGACCTGCAAAGAGTTTTTTTGTGGCTCATCAAAACAGTCAAACAACCAAATAGATAGAAAAAGTTCTCGAGTTGGCATACATTTTTGTCAGCACAGTTTTTCTTTGCATGAAGATCAACAAGAGGATATATAGATGAAAATTGGCTGACATCAATTTGCAGGCTGTGGTGAGAATTTCAACACACAACATCACTCCCGATTTAAAACAAGTTGTAGAAAAGTCTGATAGGGTATATTTGTTTCGTTAAACTGATTCTAAAATTAAATGGTTGCTGCAAGAGATGATATGAAATTAGCACGATAAAAAAATATAAGGGGTGTTGAAATGAAAGTGATTCGAGGTGTGTATCCGTGAGATGCGTAGGGCCAGAAATGAGACAGATACAGAGTTAAAAACGACAATATTTAATGAGTGAAATGCATACAAAGTTTGTTCAAAGAAATCACCCATGGCATCTAGGCAAGCGTCTCATTGCTTTGGAACGTTACGAATTCCGTCCCCGAAGAACGTTGTCGATTGATCATGGAACCAGTTCAGAACTACAGCCTCTACACCATCGTCGGAGTGAAATCGTTGACCTATTAGGCCGTCAACATCACCTTTCAGACTGACTGACGAGATTTGAGGTTTTAGGGCCTATGTGAATTGGGAAAGCCCAGTGGCTGAGTGATTAGTGCATTGCATTTCCATACCACGTCCGAGGTTCAAACCTTTCATCCCTTCAGTGGGTCTATAAATGAGTACCAAGCTTGCTTGGGAACTTAACACTGGAGGTTTCGCTTCAGACTGACTACTTGATCGGAACATCTGCTCATGCATCTCAGGGCCCAAGGTCGAGTATATTGAGTTGAGCACAGAAGGCCTTGGTCCTCATGGGCTGTTGCGCCCCTGAGTTAAGTTATGGGTTAAATATTTCCATGCTGACGGCTGGAAGTGGTGATACCAAGTTTTATCCTCGGGCACTATGTGCTGCACAAAGTCATCACTGTCATCCCTATAGCATAACAAATGCTTTAAACTCTCAGGCCCATTCCGGATTACACCTTTCCAGTGTTAAAAACTTTATTACAGCTTGCGGATCTGTTTTGGATGCAGTTGCATCCATACCAGCCTTTTTTTAAATGAATGCCACGTCCTTTCGAATGCAGTTATCACAAACCTTTTTGCACAGGAGTGTACGTGATACAAACACCTTCCCAATCACATTTGTTTCACGAAAATACATCGAAAATTGTTCGCATGCGAAGCTTCGAATCACTTTCATTTGAACACGCCTAATAAATTGAATAGTACTGCATCTATTTTATTTAACTTAATTTGTGGTACAATTTATACCCTTTCCGAGATGCAAATTTAACTAATGAATGCAATCATTTTAAAAAGGGGCGTGTATCCTCCGCTTCCACAATGTGGCCCTCGAACCAAAGCAATTGCCGACCCCTGCTTTAGTGTTTACGTTTTATGTTTCACTTCTCAAAATGAAGTTAAAACTAAAAGTATTTTGGAGAATTGTAACAATAAGCTAAAAAAAAAAAAAAATCAAGGAATTACTAAAATTAATATTTTTTTTATTTAAACAATTTTATCATTGCATGAAATTCTACTCTTATGTAAAAATATAAGCTTTTATCTAATAAAAATATATTAAAAATCTAAATTAAATACAGATAAAAAGTATTAAAACTTAACACCAAAGAAAAAAAATTCAAACACTACGTATCGATTCGTTAAAGTCTTCTAAAATATCATTCCTACATTTTAAGATCGAATTATGAAACAGATTTTTTCCTAAAGTTTTACGTAATTAAAATACATAAATATTATTTACTTGTAAAGTTTATTTAATATTTTTACATCAGACGATTAAATGTAAAAAATATCATAAAAGATACTAATTTTCGAACAGTTTTACCTTCTCATTACATTAAACACATATTTAAGAAACTTTCTTAAAAATTCCAAAAAAGAGGTTGTTTGAAATCCAAAATGGAGGGTTCCCGCGACTTTGATAAAATGGTTCTGTGTTAAGGAAGCAAACGGAAAACGTTTCTAAGACTGGGGGGATTGTTTATTACTTTCTAGAGCCACATTTCACACAGCTGTCAAGCAGTCGCCACGTTTAGACTGTGCATTCCACGACAAATGCTATGAATGCATGCGAATCTCCTCCCCTCCTTTTTTTATTTTTTATAAAACTCTGGTTGCTGATGACATTGTTCCTTTCCTTGCTTTTGTTTGTTCTTAATTCAGGCCTAACGTCTACATTAATAAATGACGGGGAAAGAACACGAGCTAACGTTTTAGGGTTAAGAAGTAGAAAAGTGTAGACCATTTTTTTTAAAAAAAGAACTTTTTTATGTAAATAAACGTTGTGAGTAAGTTGTAGAGAATTAAAGGATTAATGGATTATTTAACAAAAGCTGTTTTTGTGTTCCATGCTACATTCTGAATTGAGATTGACGGAAGTGAGGTAAAAAGAAGAGAGAACAGTTTTAAAAATAAAAAAAGCCGTTTAAAAATATTAGATAAAAAAGAGGAGAATTATGTTTTGGGTATTGTATAGTCTCCTAGTAAATAGATATTTTATTTCATAAAAATATGCCACGTTAGAATGAATATAAACATTTTGAATACATATAGTTGTTTGTATATGTAGTGAAAAAAATTCAGCCAAACATTGTTCCAATATAAAAGAGTACATACTCATTTAATTCCGGTATCATTTATTCCTGTACGAAAGAACTTTTTTAATATTTGACATGAAAATGATTTTTTTTTATGGCGAAGTAAAAAATAAAAGTAAAAATATTATTTTTTATTTAGAAATTGAGCATATGTGGTTTATATAATAAAAACAGGCAAAATCCATTTATATTGAAAACTGTCTACACTATTGCAATTAACTATTCAATGTCTACACCAGGGCTCGGCAACCTATGGCACGCGGTACAATTCTCAGTGGCACTCTACACTACTCTAAAAATTTGTCAATTTTTGAGTGGATGGAAGTTGATAAATTTGTAATGGATCTTATTTGACAAACATCTTCAGAATTATAGACAGATATGGAATTAAGAAAAAATCTGAAACATAACTCTTAAGATAAATTTACAGCCTGTTTGTAAATTATTGAATATTATTATTGGGGAGATTTAATTGTTTGAAGAAAGAAAATCGCATATGTGTGTGTTCTGTGCTTTCCGCTTTTGATTCTACATATCTATTCTCATATGAAAAATATTTCAATTAAAAAAACCCTGTTTAACATCTGAATGTCCAAAATTGTGTCAAATTGAAAGTCACAAATTATACCTCTGATTTTACGATATGAAAGTAGAGTGGTCCAAGCACTAGGTGGGGGGGGGGTTCACATTAATATTTTTATTTAACTATAATGAAGGGAAACATTTACATTTCATGTTGCCTATTTCTTATTTTAATAAATGTGTTTAAAAATACATAGCATAAATACAATTTTAATTTTTCTTTTATTTTTGTTGAAGAAATAGTTTTATTTTATGCTGTTTATTTCTATATTAATTAATATTTTTAAGTGATGCAAAACTAATACATAATAAAACTGTAATCTACATTATTGATCTTTATTCTCTAACTCTGCCTGCATTGTTTGTCGTGGGAATTGAATGGTTTCAAAAATATCCTACTTTGTGGCACGTTGAATCCTATTGGTAGATTGGTTTGGCACGCCCCAGCTAAAAGGTTGCCGAACCCTAGTCATTACTAATATTCATTTTTGATATTCAATATCTACACTATTTATTGAAATACGCCACGTATGTTGTTTCCCGGCAGTAACGCTATCTTGTGGGAAAATGAGCTTTACAATTAAAGTTTGTTTCCCAGCAAAACTTGTGAAAATAAGATTATGACAATCCTGTGAAAGATGTGCAAGAAAGAGATGCAATGAAGTAAGAATTATATAGTTTCAAAACCTTCTCCTTTTAGGAAAGATGCTTCTATAATAATTATGTTTTGTCTATATATTGCTGAAACTTCTATAAGCTTGAACTAAGATTTTGAAAAATTCACATTATTTTAAAGTTACGCTAAATGGGAATAATAACCGATATTTCTTGTTAAAATTTCTCTACCCGGATATAATAAATAGGAATAAATCACTTGTGAATTATATGTTTCAAATATCCTGGAAGAAAAGTCTCGGCTATCTATAGGCAAAATATTATTAATATAAAAGCATTTTTTCATAAAAAGAAAATGTTTTGAAAATAGGTCATTCTTTTTTTTTTTTTTTTTTTTTTTTGCCAAAAAATTGCTTTAACATAAATTTTTACTGTAATAATATTCTTAAAATAATTTTACATGTTTACCGGGAAATATGTTTAACGCGAAAACGCTTAAGATGAAATACCGGTTTTACACGAAATAATACAGCGGTCTCGTCAAACTACTATATATTTTTATGCATTTTTTTCTCTTTATACGAAACGAAAATTACTTAACTCGAAAAGATTTCCTTTCTGGGAATTAGAAAAGTACAGAAAACACCAGGGATATTGAAACTAAGCCTATACTTAATGAAATTTCCGAGAAAGTTTTTGTACTGTAGTATACTGAACTGTCCTACTATATCATCGGAAGAATTCGCTACAGTAAATGATGATACTGTTTGTACAGCTTCATTTATGGCAAAGGCATTTTGGAGTTTCATCAAAGCTCAAGAAATATCAGAAATGCAGATTTGGATGGTAAGAAATAAATAATACAGCTCCTGTTTCATCATCCGAAATGAGAAACATCATGAAGACTATGCGCAGTTATTTAGACGCATATTCCAATTGTGAAAAGAATAACAAGGATGACATCGAACAATTTGTTCACAATTCGACATTAAAAAAGCAATGCAAAGAAAAAATATTGTTTTTAAGAAGAATTTTGAAGCATTTTGTTTTTCAAAAAAATTTCAAATTTTGTATTAAATTTCATTAAGTTCTTGTAAAAGTTTCTGTTTAATTGATTTTTATTAAACACATGCATATGCAAAATCCATGTAAATAAAATGTACTCTTATAAACTTAATTTATTTGAATATGTGGGTTTTTTCTTTACAATGTCCTTTAACGTGAAATTCTTTTAACACGAAAAAATATTTTTCGTGTTAAATATTTTTCGTGTCCCCAGTTTCGTGTCAAGCGATTTTCACTATATTTTAATTCAGGTACCACTAAATATCAACATTATTATTCATTTAATCACTTTTTCTAACTCAAGGTTTCGAACGTAATCAATTATCTTTAAAAGAATTGTCAACAAAATTCGGTATAAGGGCAATTAGTTTAATAACGAACTATAATTTTTTGTTCAGTTCAATTACATACATAAAAAGTTTCAATATTAAGCACTTCGATTCATTTTTAAATATACCATTTCAAAAAATTCTACGAATGCATTTATCTTTTAAAATATAAGCATGTTTGGGACATTGAGGTAAAAAAAACAAAAAAATGCTTGTGTATCGACATGGAGGAGGAAAAAAATTGCTGAATCAGACATCCCATTTCTTGACTGAAGTAGTTGCCTTATGGCTTCCAGACTTCATTCGTACTTCAGTTCCCTTTTCATGTCGTTCCTGCAGTCTTCTCAAATTTGCATATGAAGCGGCCAACAAGGCAAATTCCCCACACTGTGAATAGAATGAAACGAAACTTCGAGAGGGGGTGGAGAATGCCAGCGCGAGGAATACATTATTTGTCAAAGGAGACGAAAGGGAAAAAGGTTGAAGTAATATTTTGGACTGGGACCAAGTGTTTTGTTCTTTTGCTTTATTTCATTTTCTCACTCTCATTTTCTACATGACTTACTTTAATACTTTATGCTTCAAGAGAGAGAAAGAGATGCAATCGCTTGATTTTAAGCATTTCTTTTGCATATATATTCGAATTTATTATTTTTAGAAATATTGTAAAAAGGTTTCACTGGACTGAAAGAGAAGTGGAAGGTGTTTTTGCCTTTGTTTTGCTTTTAGAAGTTTTCGTGTTTACGTTGATTTCATGTTTATGCGAAAGGAAATAGGAATACAAGATTATGTATATATAAAAGAAAATGCAATATCGCTATTGATCCTTAAACTGTTTTGAAGTTGCAAAAATGCAAAATTGAAATCTTTTTTTTTTTCATGACAAAAATCTCTTAAAGTTAATGATAAAAAATTTTTTTTAAGAATTAACTAGGAAATGTCAGTTTATCGTTTGGCTCCCAGTTTCTATTCTTTAAAAAAACTTTTATAGGAACTTAATTTTTGATTTAAATAATAAATACTATTTCTATTCCGTGACTTTAAGAAACTAACTCATGAAATGAAATATAACATAATTACCAATCTATACATTTAAACTCAAAACTGTAAAAATGCAGAACTGAAATCTCTTTTTAATGACTAAATAAAATTAATTAATCTAAAACTTTTGCCTGAATTAAAAATAAAATATTAATGTGTATCGTTTGGCTTCTCATAACAACTCTTTAAAAACTTGTATAAGAATTTTTAACTTAATATTTGATTTAAATAATGATAATTACTATATCTATTGCCGGAGTATAAGTAACTCAATCCGTTAATTAAAGATAACATGATTACCGATCTATATATTTAAAAGATTTGTATACAAACTATGAAGCATAAAAATCCTTTGCAATAAAAATCATTTGGTTATATTTATATTCTTTTTAAAACTTTCATAAGAATCTTTAATTTAATATTTTCACCATGTTTTAAATAATGATACTTAAACTCCGGGAATAAAAAGAGTAATTATCATTAGAGATAGCTTGATTTCCAATCTAAATATTAAAAGATTTGAATACAAGCAGTAAAATTCTAAAATCTTCACAATAAATTTCGCTTGGTTACATTTCTATTCTTTAAAAAATTTTCTAAGAGCTTTTAATTTAATTTTTGATTTAAATAATAATAATTGCAATTTCTATTCTAGAGTTTTACGAACTCAATAAGTTAATTAAAGATAACATGGTTACACCAATCTATACATTTAAACGATTTGAATACAAACTTTGAAACTCTAAAATCCTTCGCAATAAATATTACAATTATTTATTTAATTTCAAACTTCACAATAACTTCGAAAATATACTTTTAATTAGGTTTTTTAAAAAATCACTATTGAGAAACTATTATCTCGAAATTTTCAGCTAAAGAAATATGTAATCCTCTGTTAGTATACTTTTCATTGAATATTTTTACAAAATTAAAAGCACAATAAATTGATAAGTAAGTAAGAAAAATAAACCGTTATCAGAAAAACAGTTATGAAAATAGTGTTTATATAAACTTATTTTGCAGCATTGAAAACATACTGAAATAGTATTTTATTAATTTATGCTCTGCTAAATAAAATGTGTTATTTTTTATGTCTTCTTTTTGTTTCGCAATTCATGTTAAAAGATATTTAAATGTATTATTTTATCTTTATAAGCTATTTATAGGTATTATTTTATCATTAAAAGCTATTTATAGGTAATAAATCATGCATGTTAATGGTAATTATAAATAATTTAGATATTATAACAACACACTGATATCCCTTATGCATTTTCGTACATAAATGTTTCTCATACATTTTGAAAACCTTAATTTACATTAATTAGATTAAAATAGTCCTATACATAATATTGTTTTTAATACTCAATACAATTTAGTAAGGCTTTATACTATATTCTTACATAGTTGTAATAAGGGTATTAGCAATCGTAACATAAACATAAAAAATAGTTGATATCTTTTAAAAAATCAATTAGAGCAAACTACATAGATATTTATTAGTCAAGGATCTTTCGATTAAATGATAGATAATTTTTCTGTATTTAATGGCTTTGTAATATTCAATATAAAAAAATGAATTATAATAAATCTATCACTTGTACAAAACATCTACTCAGATAATGAAGTAAATAAAAAATTCTTACAAATACGCATAGATGCAGGATTATATTAAACTTAATTACTAAAAATTTTAAAAAAATTATTAATATATTATAATTTTACGCTACATTGTTAGAAAATATATAACTGATAAGAAGTTATAAAAATTACTCAAAGTATGAAATATGTTAAAATCTTTTATATTATATTACGTAACAAGAATTTCAATTAAATAGGAATATGACTTGAAAAGAATGCCTTGAACTAAATTTGTACTCTATGAGTCATAATAAAAGAGTTGTTCTTTATGTGTCATTTCTTCATCGATATAATCAGTTTGATAATACATAATACATTTGACTAAAGTATTATTACTCGAACGAAGTAAAGCATAGCACCCTCTGTTATTGTGATACAAAATGTAAAAATCAACTTCACTCTTTATATCTTTTTCTCTATATACATAAAAAAAAAATAATATTTTGAAAACGAAAGTTTCCATTCGCAACGCCAAATGAATATAATTCTCAAATGTTTAATTTCTTCCTATTAACTGCTTATAACTTAGCATAATTTATGAGTTGTAAATTTTTTCATTGTTCATCAGAAGAAAAAGATAATGAAACATTTAGATATTCTACAAAAAAGAAAATATAGTTTTTACTATAATTATCCTCATCGTTAAAGTAATGTTACAATTATTTGCATTAATATTGAAATGCATA
>BMAV01018200.1:240677-266937 GCA_019973955.1 Trichonephila inaurata madagascariensis
CAACAATCCGTATGTAACACAGATTTGGAACAAAACGTATGACTTTTTTCCCTCTGTTTCCCCTCAAAACGAAGAATAACCCTACAATTCCCAATGGATAATCCCGGCAATTCCCAATTCATCGATGGCAAACCTCGGCTCCCATAAGCTTAACATTTCAGATCTTCTTCCTCTACAAGATCATTCCCCTGACGAGGCGAGCTCGTCTAAATTGTCAGGATCAGGCGCGTTAAATCCGCCGGTAGGTCTGGAGGGGGAGAGCTAAAACTGGATCTTTCGGGAAAAATGCTCCAGGGAGAGTTGGTTGCGGCTCTTCTAATCGAGTTAATTTACCGGAGAGGGAAATATCAGGATCTAGGGGGTTGTCTAGGAGACCAAATTCCTTCCCCTCCTTGCTGCTGGCTTCACCTTTTGAGACTTCAAACACATAGCCTTTGTGCCCCTTGCTGGGTAATGAGAAGGATGGGGGTTAAAGGTGACGATTATGCGAGTTTGCTCAAGGGGCAGATGGGAGGGGTAGTGGTCAGTTCGTGATTGCTAGTTGAATGTAAGGAAGAAGCTCGTTAAGATTTCTGGCTTGAGTGAATGCGTGGGAGTAGAGTTTCTTTGAAGTGTATGAAGATGCTTTATCAATTCCCTACTATTACTTCACAATCTGCCTGTTTATAAATATATATATATATCTTATTCATATTTTTAATCGTTAATAAAATACTTCCTATTCATCCACTCAAGTTCAAATACATTTTTCTAAACTTGTAGTGAATGACACTCGATGCTAAGGTATCCGACAACGTTCGGAACCGTGATTTTAAAAAAGCGCATAAATGGATAATTTTCATGATATTTAATGTCACTTAGATTAGAATACATGTATAATATTGTTTTAAGGACATTATAATTATTTAAATACAATATTTCGGCAAAAAATTAACTTCGAATAATCTTTTTTTCCAAAATGTTCTCCTTTTATGAAAAATGCTTCTATTATAATAATATTTTGCCTGTGTATAGCTCAGACCTCTGTACAGAGGCTCAAGCAGAATTTTTGAAATATATAACTTAGAAGTAGGTTTATCCATGTTTTACGACAAAAGAGGGGAGCAGTTTTAAGAAAAAAACTCCGATAAATATTTCAATGGGTTGTAACTTTGAAAATAATGGTAATTTTTCAAAGAGTTCAAATAGTTGAGCCTCTACACAGAGTTCTGAGCTATATTCAGGCAAAATATTATTATAATAGAAGCATTTTTCACAAAAGGAGAACATTTTGCAAAAAGATTATACTAAGTTAATTTTTTGCCGAAATATTGTATTTAAATAATTCTTTTTGTCAAAATGTCCTTAAAACCACTTTATACGTGTATTCTAATCTAAGTAACACTAAATATCATCAAAATTAACCGTTTATGCACTTTTTTAAAATGAAGGCTCCGAACGTAGTCGGATACCTTAATGTCTTTACAAAGATAATAAATACAATAGTCTAAGCAAATGTAGTGAATGCAATTGTGTCTCAACATATATAAAATTTCTTTTGATTCTGTAAAAGGATTTCTCATGTCTAATTTTAAAAAAAACTTAAAACTTTTCTGTAAAAGAAGCTTAAAGTCTTAGTAGTTTTTTTAAATTATTTTCCTCGTTTATACACCATCTTTTTTTCTAAACGTTATTGTTATACTTCTGAATTAATTATTTTAGTTTACGTGAATACAGCTTAAATATCCAGATTTATTTGGGAATTGGAAGATCTTCTGATAGAATTTGTTTTGTGTAGTTAAAAAACATTATTCTCAGAAAAATAAATTTTCAACTGGGGGATATCATAATACAATTGACTCATTTGTGAGATCATCGGCATTCAAATCATTTTGTAAACGAGGAATCCTTTTTGCTCAACTATTTACCCTACTTTTTACTCTGAACTTACAATTAACTGGAACAAAACTAATGCAATAAAAAGAAACGTTCAATTTGATTTTAAAAAATGACGCCAAGGTCACAAAACGCCGATAACAATAATTAAGTACGCACGAAATTTTTAGGTGCTTAGGAGAAAGGCTGTTATGATAATATTTTGGACTTAATTTGATATCTGACTTAAAATCTCTTTCGGAAAAATATAAATGCGGGTATACTGGAAATTATTATGCTAGAATTTCCGAATGCTTCTCCTCAACAAAAAATTAAAATCCTTATTGTTTCTGTTTCCACAATCATCACTTTTCTCAGTCTTGAGTTTAGCACAATTTTCAGTCTCCTGATACTATCAGATTTGAAGAAGTTGAAGTTATGTGTGTTTGAAGAAGGTAAAACTAATGGCCTCGATTTTATCGATTGCAAGATTTGGAAATTAATTTACATAAAATATACGCTACCTTACATCAAATCTTATATTTATGCATAAGACTTACTTATTGTCCTAATATACTAAAAATATTAAAAATTTAAACGGTTATTAAAGTAGGGTAAATATCTGTTAAATCCTATCGATCGCTCTGTTTATCATCCATTTTTGGAAAAAAATATCAGAAAAATATTTTATAAGTTTAAACTTTGGTTATCAAAGAATTAAGTATTTCGTCTCTTACAATTTGGCTTTAAAGCAAATATCAACTGCGATGACGCATTTAATATAATTTAATCTCTAATAATAAAAATCTCAGAAATATTAACCATGCAGCATTAACTCTTAACTGGTATTAAATATGCGTTTGGAAAATACTTTTCGGCTGATATTTTTTTAAATTTTTAGAAAACACAATGGTCTTATTCGCTTTCAAAAATTCGTATATTTTTTATGTAATAAATCTTTTTTTCTGTTATATTAGCTGCAACTTTAATACTAAACGTTCTATATTTGGTTTTAATAGGAAAATTAGTTAACCACAGGGTCTGGTACGCTTTCTTCTCAGTTTAGTATGTAAGAAATATATACTGGTTTTAATAAAAAAAGAATCAGATTCTTTTAAAGCTTTTTAAGTTAAAATATTAACTTAAAAACTTTTTTAAGTTTTAAAATATACAGATATAATTCTTTAGCTTTTAATTCTATTATGAGGATCAGAGCATGTAAGATCTGAACTAAATTTACTTTGTTTTCAAATAAATTCATAGTCTAAGAAGAAAAGAAAAATTCAGGTATCATTAATAAAAAAGCAAACATTTTTTTTATTTAAAGTAATAAAAAACTAATGCAAAACACAAGTATCCCGATATTTTTATGTAATTTTTTTTCACTTTGTCAATATTAGCTTTTCTCCCATCCAAATATTTTATTCAATTAGACGATTACATTACAGTTCGGGGAAGTGGAAAGGAAACCGAATATCGTTTGGGTTGTTAGAAACTAAAAAAATAAGAAATAAAAAAAATTCTGAATGATTTGTTTTAGAAGAAAAAGGGATTTTCATTTAAACTCCTTTAAATTCGTATGAAGAAGAATAAAAGACAGGATAAAATCTTTTCTTTTTCAGGAAACTGGTCTTTTTGTTATTATTAAACATATTTGAATTACATTTGAATTTAATATAAGTTCTTCCTGAATTTTCAATATTTGTCTTAAAAAACCCATTGTAATAAAAAGTTATTCAAATGCTTGATTACATCATGGAAAACAAATTACAGTGTTTCCTGACTTTCTGATTAATTTTCCATAGAATAAACATTTAAATGTTTATTTCGCTTCTCGAAAATTAATACTCCTTATTGTAACAATTATTGCATTTATTCATAAAAAATTTTCAAAAATATAAAAAAATACCAAAACTACAGGAAAATAAGAAACAATTTACTTATTTAGATAGTATAAGTATTGGTTTATATGTTAGGAAACTATGAAATTAAAAACTGGAAAAGAAATTGGTTAGGATTTTTCAATTCTCTCCTACTATTAGTCTCCCTATATATATATATATATATATATATATATATATATATATATGCATAGTTGGACCTCTATATAACGAAGTCGCTAAATCCCCGGAAAAAGTTCGCTATATGGAAAATTGGTTATATAGAGGTTCATCTTTTAATATACTTTATAAACCACATAAAACAAATTTAAAATTCATAACTATATATTTTAAAAAAGTAATTATTCACACCGTTTTTTAAAATTAATATATGTTTATTTTATATATCTTACCCATCAAAAAAGAAAGAATAACTGCAAGGAAAACAAGAAAAAAGAATGTCGAAGAATTCACTGTATTTTCAATATTAAGAAAATAATTTTATACTAAAATTAATGAATTTTAAGGACATTTTATAATTTAAAGAATATAAGTAATATTAAACATGCATTATTTTATAATTAGAACACAGGGACACGGGGCAACTCCACTGAGGGTGAAAGAGGACATCGAAGATGTTTCTAGCGAACTGGGCAATGGGGGTTAAAGGTTGCACTTCTTGGATGAAACGTCCAGAACTCTATTGCTCTGGGCGAGTTAGGATCTAATAAAACTAGTTCAATATTTATGACCACCAGAAAATGTGTTAAAGAGAGAATAACTTGAAATTTTGTCAGAAATACTTTAAAAAAAATGGAGAACAAAAATTGAGCCACAAAAGAAAAGTTCGTTATATGGAAAATGCACTTCGCTATAGAGAGGTTATTTTACGAAAAAAATCGTGAAATGCTCAAGGTTCCAGGAAAAAGTTCGCTATATAGAAAAATTCGCAATATAGAGGTTCGTTACGTAGAGGTTCGTTATATAGAAGTTCGATTGTATATATATATATATCTTGTCCAAATTTTCAATCATTAGTAAAATACCTTTTATTCATCCCCTCAAGTTCAAACACATTTTTTTAAATTTGTCGTGGACGACACTTGATGTTAATACAGTTTTTTCAAATATTAATTCTTTAATTAAATTTAATTAATGAATAAACAGTAACAAACAAAAATAATAGTCCAACATATAAATAGTTAATTATAAATGTATAATTTAGGCAAATAGATGAAGAGATAGATAGAGAGAAATATGTACATATGTATTTAAAATATAAAACTTAAAAAGAAATATGTAGTTTAACGAATACTGTTAAATTTATGCATGTGATCTCTTTAAGGTATCCGACTATGTTTGGAATTGTGACTTTAAAAAACCTTGTAAATGAGCACTTTTTAAAAAATTTTATGTCACCTGAAATAGAATATACATATTAAATTGTCTTAAGAATATTATTGAAATAAAAAACTATTTAAATGCAATTTTTTTGGAACAAGAAAACGAAGAAAGAATGGAATATTTTCAAAACATTCTCCTTTTATGAAAAATACTTCTATGAAAATAATAATTTACCTATACGTGACTAAAACTTCTCAGAGCCTGAAGTAGAATCTTTAAAATATATAATTTAGAAGTGGATTTATTCAGATTTTAATATATCTATGTGAAGAAAAATATTTTTTGAAAAAAAACCCGCCATTTATTATTCCGATCGATAATAATTCTGAAAATGATGTAAGTAAAAAAAAAAATCCTAGCTCTAGTTCTTTAGACATTTACATATATTTATTTGCCTTTACTACGTATAGGAAAATTATTATTATTATTATGGAAATATTTTTCCCAAAAGAGGAATATTTTGAAAATACGTCCTTATTTCTTCGTTTTTTTTTTTTTTTTTTTTTTTTTGTGCCGAAAATTGAATTTAATTTTTTATTCCGATAATATTTTTAAAACAATTTTAAGTGGGTTTGTCTGATTCAATATTTTATATGTATATTCTGAATATTGAAAAAAATTATTCATTTGTATAATTTTTCAAAATAATGGTTCCGAGCGTAATTGACCTTAATCGAATAATGAGCTACCGTGGTATTAACTAGGTTAATAAACAATATTAAATTATTAATAAGCATTACATAGTGTGAAACGGGGATAGTGAAAAATCTGAGTATGCAAAAACCGTTGTTTAGAGCAGGGGTACTCAACCTTATTTCTGTTGGGCTGCATATATATGTCTGCTATTTCACGCTAGACGCAACATAAGGATAAAAGGGGTGGTGGTGGTAGAAATACTTTAAGTCCAAGATAACACCGGAAATGTAAAATGTGGAAAATTGATCAAAATCTCCTGTTTTGCTTTTTTTAATTATTATTTTTTATATTTTTTTATTTTTGTCATTAACACTAAATTAGAAGCATTTAAGAAACCATCCTTCACAATTTTTGCACCATTAAACGGTTTCAGATGATTACCAATAATATAACAAACTTCATAGGATATGTCTTTGTTACCGCTGTGATATTACCACTGACAAAACACTTCGTTGCTGTTGCAAAGATTGTTCAAGAAAGCCTATTGATCACCTCTTGAAAGAGATCTTCGAGGAAAAGAGTCATTGAAGGATTCCTGTTTATTGGTATTGTTACAAATTTTGTGTAAAATAGTGTAAATAATTTGTATTTGGATGTTTAATATCTTTATATTACTATAAATAAGTTTTAATTTACGTTAAAATTGTAATATTCACAAGCAATGCCGTCCCTCACGTTATAATGAGGATTTAATGGGAACTTGCCGATAGAGCCAAGTTGGCGTCATTTTTGGCGATCGTTGGTGACTTGGCGATCATGTTGAGGACGATTTTTGGCGAGTTCGGGACAATCTGGATTCTTCTAGAGATTAGTAGAGAAACCTACTAATTTCCAAGATTTATGACAAATGCCGGTTTTTCTCGAATTATCCGTGAGGGATATAAAATAGAGATGTTCGCCGAAAGTCAGTCAGTCTGGTTTTGACTAGCGATCAGTTAGTATTGCTCTGATTGTTGAAGCGATTAGTGATTGCTTCGGCTGTTGAAAGAGCGATTGACTGTGAATAATCTTTTATATACGTGTACTTTAGACACCGATAATTGTGTCTGAGTGCTGTTGAAGGTGTGAAGATCTTTTGAGATTTATTCTGCGAATATTGCTGCTGAATCCTGTATTTCAAGGATTGAATTTTCGACAATAAATTCTCCTCGTTCTTAAAGAACTCTCTTGTTCTCTGCGATTAATTTGCATAAAATCTTCGAACCCCGGATCTACGTAACAGTATTTTTTATTAGTTTATTAGTAACATTAGTTTATTTAACAGTATCATTAGTTTATGTTTTCTTGATAAATCAAACAATTACTGATCCATATATGTATTTGTTTTTCACTACATAATAGTAAACCTCCTAATCGTCTTGAAACGATGTATTTTCTTCGAATATTTTTTCGCTTGCAATATATGAAGGAAAGTTAAAAAATTGTTCCACCCATAAAATTGTTGTTACTCCAAGTTGTCTGTTATCACTAACCGTAACCGTTCCAAATAGAAAAAGAATATCAATTCATATTTCCATACGGCACCGACAGCAAAAAGCAAAATTGATATATTTCATTTCTTGACGAAGAATTTCCCAACAAATTTTTAACACGATGTTCTTAAATAAGTAAATTTCTCAGAACGATGGGATATGACCGGGCCACTTAGAAAGGCTCGGTGGGCCACGTACGGTCCGAGGGAAGTAGGTTGAGTATCGCTGGTTTAGAGCATTAAATTTATTAAATAATGATTGACGTGCCATATTTTTCAAATGCATTCGAATATTAATGATTATATATAGACTAATTAATTTGCAACGTAATAATACTAAATAGTTAAATTTAAACAAGATTTTTTTAAAATTTTGAATATTATTAAGGAATTCGGGGCTAATTAAAATGGATTTCTTAAAAACTGATAGCAAAATTTTAAAATTTCAATAAATTTATTTTTGGAGAAGTGAATTCCAATTTAATCTTGATAAAAATTAATGAATTATAAATTTAAATTAGTATCACAAAGTATATGGACTCAAATATTTTTTCAGTAACAGAATTAGACACTTGTTTACTTTTCAGCGGGCTTTGCGTAAGTCTCAGTTCCAGTTTACAGCGAACTTTTTTTTTCTTTTGCCATACAAGACATCAGAATATAAGACGAAAACCTAGACAAAACCTAAGATATATTAATAATTTACAACATCTACAATATCTGCTGTTAACGCCATCATGTCGTTCCCTTCAAAGGAGAAAATTCGCGTTTTCAAGAACGCTTGGATCCGAACGCCCACAATGAGGATTCTAACGTTGTCTACGAATTTAGCCAGGTGTCATCCTCGTCACTTGACCATGGTTTAAAATTACGAGGCCTCGTGTAGCTGAACAGTGCGACGTTAATATTCATTCACTCACTATGAATTTAGTTATTTCTAAATTTAGACAAAAATACTAATCTCCCTCTCTCTGTATAAAAAAACGTCGGTGCTAGTTTGATATCACGGGACACGCGCAAATTTGTTGTTTATGTTCGCCAAGATGGGCGATATCATTGCAATATGATTACCTTGATATTTTTATCGTCTGGAGATGTGGTTGTCATGGGGATAACGTATATTAGAAATAACTTTTGTTGTTTTTTTTCCCGTAGTAACCCTATTAATTTCAGACGATTTTAATTCGATTTCTTTAAAAATTTAACCATTTTCACTGTAATTGTTCTATTATATCCATCTTCTGTTTTATTTTGTGCTATTTTCAAATATGGATATTTCTGATATGGGTGAGTAATAGGATAACTTTTTTTAAAAGAATGAGTGTTACAGTTTTAATTATCTCTATAAATCTTTTATTTTTGCTTTATTTTAAGTTTTAAAAATTCTTTTTATGAACGTTCCTTGTTCGATGAAATTTGGTAAAGGAACTTGAAGTTTTTAGAATATTGCAAGTTTTCAGTACTTTGTAATTGATATTCATTATTAATTTTTATATATGTTATCTAATTATTTTATTAATAATGTAATATAAAAATGTAATTATTACTATATGTAATAATCATATAATATTCGTTATTTATAATTGTTTTTTAATATTTATTTATAAATATTATTACATATTATGCTATTTATTTTTAATTATTATTATATTATTTATTTATAATTGTTATGTAATACGAGTATTCTTAAGCAATATTTTTATTTTATTACAATACGATGATTATTCTTTTTTATAATTACTATTAAATTATACTATATAATTATTATATATATAATAAATATTATTATATTATACTGTATGAATATTACATATAATTACTATTAAATTATATTATAAGATTATTACATACTGCACATATAATGCTATTAGTACATGTTACGTTTTATTATATTATAATAATATTCCTTATTTATTGATTGATCTTGGTTATTCTCAATCTCGTCCTATATCCTTCATTTGAAATATATTTCAATGTATTTCCAAACAATTCTTTAAAATTATTGTGTATCATTAAATTACCGCTAGGCCGCCATCTTGGATTCCATTCCAACAACAGCAAGCGATGCTTGGCGTCCTGCCCCGTGATATCAAACTAGTTCCAAAACTTTTTTCGTGATGCTGTAATAAATTGTTTACGTACTATCGCAACAATGCCAACGTTCAAGGTAATTCGCCAAGTTTGCAATCCCGATTTCGCATGTGTCACACGCGCTGAATAGGCAATCATGTGCTTCATTTCAGAAAATGTCACCCCAATGCGGTTGCGATAGTACATTATTGCAAGCCCTCGCACGAAATTATCGCAACGATTGCCTGGATTGGAATCGTTATGTGAGAAGAAAGGCGTTGCTTCATACGAAGACTTGGTAACAACCGACGGAGCTAAATACTCAACTTTCCAGGAAGCATCAAGAGCTGCTGGTTTATCAAAATCCAAGGACTTTATCAATGAAGTGTTGGATGATACAGCTTCATTGATGAATTTAACTGAAGAGGAACGCCAAGAACGAATTTTGTGAAAAAAAGAACAAATAAATATGTCTACATAATACTTGTAAATTACAATTTTACAATTTCGGCAACGGGGGTCGCCCCCCCCCCCCCAGTTTATAAGCGGTCTCAGGGGTGTTCACTTTCTCTAGAGGGCTGAAATTATGAACAAAATTCAAATATATATAACTCTTTGAAATTAAAATTAAATAATTCGAATCTTTTACACATTCTTTAAAAAGAATGGGTCTTCAGAAAAGTGTAAAATGTTTAAAATAGAATCATAATTTTAAAAATTATAAGCATACGAAAATAAGAAACATTTCTATAAGAAATATTAATTAAGTTTTACATTGCGCATACTATTTTCTAAAACAGTAGCTTTAATTACTAGCAATAAGTTGATTTATAAAGTTAAATATATCCTTATTACACTGTAGTAATTTTATATACCGTAAAATCCGGCGTATAACGCGCACTTTGAACACAAAAAATAAGATTGAAAATTAAGGGTGCGCGTTATACGCCGGGTATAAAAACGATAGCTTTAAAAATAACAAAAAGGATGGGCATAAAAAAAATTTACTCTTAGATGTATCAAAACACTGTTTATTTAAAAGAAACGACTTGCCTTTTGAACAAGAACAGTTGTAATTCTAGAAGTATACTATTTTTTCAAAAGTCTAGCATATTACCTCGAATAGAATACTTCAAAACATAAAAACAATGTATATTAATACTTCAGATTTCTTCGTTAAAAAGGGGGTGCGCGTTATACGGCGAATATACCTAAAAATTGAAAAATTTAGTTTGAAAGTATAGGTGCGCGTTATACACCGGTGCGCGTTATACGCCAGATTTTACGGTAAATAGAATAATAGATTATATATTTCTTTTAAAAATAAAAAATTACGTTATTATTTTTTTTTTAATTTAATTATTTTTCAAACATTTTGAAATACAAAAGATATATTATTCTTAAATTAAGTAGGGTTTAAAGAATATAATACATTTTATAATTCTATAAAGCTTTATATGTCAAAGGCTACTATTTTAGAAAATAGCGTGCGCAACGCAAAAATTACTTAATATTTATTACAAAATTATTTCTTATTTTCTCTCATATGTGCTTATAATTTTTAAAATTATGATTATATTTCAAATATTTTGTACTTTTTTGAAACCCTAATCCTTTGGAAGAAATGTGTGGAAGATTCGAGTTATTTAATTTAAATTTAGAAGAATTATGTGTTTTGAAAATTGTTTATATTTTCACCCCTCGAGATAAAATTAACACTCCTGAAACCCCTTTTTAATTTATCCATACTAAATTTCATAACCAAAAAATCAATATTAAAAAAAAATTGATATTTCATTTCTAATAATAAAAGAAAAACATAATGCCCCAATATACCTTCAAGCTATTTCATTTTCACTTGCTTTAGTAAAAATTTAATTGAAGTGAAAAATATTTGTCTCCTTTTTCAATCGGACTATCCAAGTTAAAAAAAAAATTAATTTTCACTTCGTAAAAGGTTTTTTTATTAAAAACTGCAATTAAAGATATTTTCTTAAAAGAGGCTAAATTAAATTCTTGCACAAAACGAGATTCATTGTATTTACAGCACCAACAGCATTTCCCCTCAATATTTAATTTAAAACTCACAAAAATTTCACACACATAGAAAGTAATTTTTATCTTCTCAATTAATTTCCACTAATCTGTAAAATAATAATGCAGCGACTGTGAATCGTTGAAATTCTTTTCTTTCATTACGTTCTGTAAATAAAAGGGCTCAAAAATCCTCTGGGTAAATACAATTCACATTTTCAGAAAATACCTCAAAATTAAAAAAAAAAAGTTATCTTCTACGTTTTTGTCTTAAGAGTATTAACGCCCTTTAAGGCTAGAGTTCGCTTTCGATTTTAATTATACAACGGCCAGGATTTTTCTAAAGTTTATAATTTAATTCCTACAGAAAGCGTAATTAATGCTTCGTGTTGAAATGAAGTGAAAAGAATATGCTCTTAATAAATAAAGAAGTGTATTTTCTGTAGGAGCTTTAAATTGGAATGTTTGGGAAAAAAATTAATGAATCGAATTAATAATTGGTTTATTCGAAAAGATATTTGGATCATGCGATTTGATGTTCTAATTAAGCATTTTAATGCTAACTTTTTATTTCTGATGTAAAAGTCAGTGAATATGATAAGCTTACCAATCCTTTTAGCTCATTCAAAACAGAAATTCTGTTGATTGTTTTTTGATAAGCAGATAGTTGCTTGTTTAGAAGGTGATTTGTAATTAAAAATATCTTGTCTTTAAGAAAAATAGTTTTTTAATGTTTATTTAGTGAAAATGTTTGATCGCTGTTATATATCTATTGAGTAATTATACGTCTCAAAGTATCAAATAAAATGAAATTAAACCAAGTAAGAAGTTTTTTTGCAATAAAAATGCTTTTATTTAGAAAGTAAATCTTTCTTACAAATCCTTACAGTGGTAAAATCAATGACTATATCTTTATATATAATTATATATTAATATATGACTATATAATCGCACTCACTCACACATCACGAGATCTTCGGAGCTATTATACCAACTTACATGAAATTGGGCAGGCCTTTTTCTTTTGTTGAGTAGAAATCCGTTAAGAATGGGTTTTGAGAAAATCCACTCCCAAGGAAAGGTTGCGGGGAATTTATAAACAATAATTCTCTCTCTCTAAACTTTCAGATATGCAGACTTTAAATTTGACAAGCGTGTTTCTTTTGTTCATTAGAGATAACTTAAAATGAGTTTTTGTGACAATCAACTACTAGGAGGGGTTAAGAAGGCTTAAAAGATAATTGTTCTTCCGTTTTAGAAATTCAATCCCTGATTTTTTTTTAAATCTATAGGAAAGGGGGATACTAATGTTTTTAATACAAGCTACAGCTATGGCTTAGATAACAGCAAAGGAAAAGTAATATATAATCATGTAACGTTATGAAACACTCCACAAAACGGACGGGTAACAGCCAATAGACATACTATACTGTTCGAATTTACTTGGACAAACGGTAAGAAAACGAATTTTTCTAAAACCTTAGCTTTTAATCATTACATACTTTAAGTACACAGAAAAACCTCTACACCAGTAAAAAATATGTACTAATATATTGACTTATATAGTGCAGCGCACATGTTCTTAACTTCATCATCGTAGAACCACACTTGTATAGAACTTTTTATCATTTTCTCTGTTGTCATGCAACTCATCTTAGCTATATATATATAAACGATTTTTGAGAATGTGCCATAAATTCTTATTAGAATTTAGGTCTCATGAATTACCAGACCAATTAAGCACTCCTATTTTATTTCCCAGCATAAAAGTTTGGACCAATATCGCATTGTGACAAGAAGCTATCAAGTCATGTTGAAATGTTTCCATGAATGCAATATTTCTACTGCGTAATATTTATATGTATTTGACAGAATTCATCATGGCTTTAAAAGGAACTAAGCTTCTAGAGCCATTTGTTGTGAAAAAAAACTCCAAAACATTTGTTTAGAAGGGTGTTTTATAGTCTGTTAGGTATGATCTCTCTCTCTGGTAGTAGAGTTTCATCTTCACTTCGTCTAACTGCACCTAATTTGCATTACTGCATAAATAAATGCGTTTCATTACTGAAAATCATTCTTCTAGCCGCTAAAAACCCAGAATCGGTTTATTTTGGCCCATGCTAAACGTTTTTTCACCTTTTTCTGGAAATTGCTTTTTCCTCGGTCTTCTTGCCTTACGCCTCACTTTCAGAAGCCTTTTCCGAATAGTTGAGGGGCTCACTTCAGCACCAAAACTCAATGAACCCTTTGAAGAACTTTGCTTATCTTTCTTGGACTTATTTTACTATTTCTTATTAAAATTTTATCAGTTCTTGAAGTAGTTTTCCGCTTGAGTTCACATTTTCCTTTTCTTTTCGGAGAAAATGTTCTTAAAATTCTTGAAGCACTTGAGTTGCCCACATCAACTACCGCAGCTATATGTCTCATAGTCACAGAAGTGTGTTCATTAAGAGTAATTATTTTAGAACGCTTCCTTAGAGTATTTTCCATCTCAGAACAAGTTAGAGTAATACGTGTTACAAGGAACGCAAATTTATAACCACCAGCTGCCATACTGAAAGGCTCACAATTGGACAATTAATTCACCAAAAGCAATCAAACGAGTAAATTATAGTCAGGGTTGATCAATCAAATTAGCTCTATGCAGATATAATCGATTTGAGGGGGTTCAAGACATCACTGATAATCACATACTAACACAGGTAAGAAAAAAGTGCTTGTCCCAATTAATTCGAACAGTGTAATACAGGATCAATGTGCCATTTTTTCTAAAAAAGTATTTATTGAGGTATAGACGTGCCGTCAAATAACCTTGACGTGTGATTAATGGGAAAATAATAAAACTAAATGCTAAACAACTCTCTCAAAACTCTTTATTTACTAAGAACAAATACCTTTTGCACTGTATAGTTGTAAATGTTTTAGTAACACATGTTATTCAAATTAAAGTAACATTCGTGTGGCTTCTGTTGTTGCAGATTGGATGACAAATAACTTATATTTTGATTGTAAGATGTTACTTTTAATAGAATGCATGCTTTATTGGAATCATCTGAAAATCAGATTTTAAGCAATAAATCATTTTTCCTGTGGTTTACTTTTTTGATAAGAGGATTTGCTAGTTGTTTCAAAATGCTGTTTTACAGACGATGTTCTGCATATCACTATTCCAGAACATAAAACACACACCGCTTTGTCACCTTTAATAATAATGCCATATTTCTAGATTCACCAAATTTGAAATTCTCTTTTACACTTACTATCTTACCCTTTTTATTCCTTTGCTGAACTAGCTATGTTAAATAATACCTAAAAATCGTAAATATAACACAAACAATAAAATACATTTGAGACAATGAAATTGACTATGCTATGAGTAGACAAACTTTGCATTATAAGCAATTGTATTCCACGACTTATCTAAGGCAAGACAATAATAAAAGAGTGTGCTCCGACCGCACCACGACCGATCACTCGCGTTTTTTCGTAATATTTCATAGTGAACTTTGTTATTTTGAAATAAAATGCAAACCATTTTGATCGTTGGTGTACCCAAAATATTATGTCACGTGCCATTAGTGGCCCGCGTGTCA
Source organism: Trichonephila inaurata madagascariensis (assembly GCA_019973955.1). NCBI lineage: Eukaryota > Metazoa > Arthropoda > Arachnida > Araneae > Nephilidae > Trichonephila > Trichonephila inaurata. The sequence goes on from BMAV01018200.1 coordinate 255,680, forward strand.
TTGGTTCGCCATCCCTGGTATAGTATATAAAAAGAATCAAAGCATATTTAAAGTGCAAAAAGAATGGGATATTCAACAGGAACAAAGAAAAATAAATGAAACAACACGCTTTTAGTTAATGAATAGCATGATTCTTATTTCAGCATCTTTATTGTTTTGTTAAGTTCAGTTATACTTTTGATAATAGAATTATAGAACAACAGTATAGTAAAATATTAATTTGTCTGGAATTTAAGGAATTAATAGACATTCTATTTTAATAATCTAAAATAGCTACCCGTAGTTTTGGCTTTCATTGATATCAACTTTATTGATTTAAAACAGACCACTTACTCGTAAGTATCCAAATGTAGATAGCCTACATAAAATACTGCATACTATTTTTCGTTGCATTATATATATATTTCATTTATTTTATCATATTCTTAACTGTATCCTACATTGTCATTACTTTAATTTAAACATTTATAGTGCATTTATTTTTAAAAGAGTTTTAAAAATTATTTTTATTTCTTGTCATTATTCTATAATGTGACGTAAGAGTGATTAAAAAATAATAAATGGATTATATTCTAAAAAATATTGACAGGTAATTATTATCATTCATAAATCACTGGATTTATTCTCATAGAAAAGAATCATCACAGAAAGAATCTCGTAAACGTCATTCCTTTGTATCTTACTGCAGAATTTAAAATCGTTTGAAAATACCACAAATAACTATCAAGAAAGAAAATTGTCTGCAATTATCGAAAACAACTAATTTTCGCATAACTTAAAGAAATCATTTGATTTTTGATATGCTGAACTCAGTGGTGCAACAGCCCATGATGGCCAAGGTCTACTGTGCCTAACTGAGTTTACATGACCTTAGACGTTGGGTGCATGTGCAGATGTTTCGGTCAAGTGGTCAGTCTGAAGCGAAACCCCCAGTGTTCAGTTTCCAAGTAAGCTTGGTACTCATTTATCGACCCACTGAAGGGATGAAAGACTGAGGGGACCTTTCAGAGTCCGGGGTTTGAACCCCGAACTTGTGGCGTGGAAGAGGGATACAACTGGGCTGACTTTTGATATAATAATAATAATAATGTTAAAAATAATTCTTATTGAATTTTTTCTTTTAATTCCATGTTGTTATAACTAATATCAGAATTACTTATTTATTGACAAAAAAGCAATTTTTTCCCTTCCTTCAAAAGAAAAGACTATACTGAAGAGTTTTTTTAAAATTAAAAATGTAAAATAGGTTATATTTTAAAAAATATGTAAATGGATAATATTAATATTCATAAATCACTGGATTTATTCTCATAAAATAGAATCACCACAGAAACGGATCATGATTACGATATTCTATTCCATGCTACGGTCAGATTTCTCACTGTATTTTTAAAAACTCAACTTCTAAAAAAATCGTCTGAAAATATCATATATAATTTTCATAGTTAGCCAATTCTCGTTAAAAAATAAAAACATTTGATTTTTGTTACAATTATACAAAAATAAAAATAATTCTTACAAAATTTTTTCTAATTCTATGTTGTTACTACCAAGCAGAAATAATATCAAAATTATTCACATTTCAACAAATTTTTTTCTTTCATCATACGCGGAAGAGGGGATTCCTGATAGACATAACCGTACATCATTTGCGTTCTGGTAGGATTTACATACTTAAAAATGTGTTAAATTTAAATACCCTTCATCACACAACTTCATGAGATATGACTACACCACCAATGTGTTAAAATTATGCAACCCCTCACCTTCCCTCTGTGCTAGCAGACGTGCCTTCTGCAGCCTTTCAGCACTTAAATCGTTCTCAATACCCCGAGAATGCAAATGGAGGGTGATGTAGAAACAAACCCAAACGAAACCACTCTACTTGCTAATGGCATATATCCCCCTTCCCAACAACCCCTTTGCTTTCTCTGCCAAAACTGCTAATCTTCTCAAATATTTAAATCGGTTCGCCTGCACGTTTGCGATAAATAATGGGAAAGAGGCAAGCTTAACGCCTTACATCCCGAAAAGCAATAATTGAAGTTCATTCTTAACTTAACAACCTGCTCCGAAAGGCATTTCCTATTATCTGCCTGTCAGCCAATTTGAATAGAAAGGAGTTATTTTTGAGATGGTGGAAGGAAGTTAGGCCTAAATCTTCTTCCGACAGCAAGACTAATGGAAGACGCCATTTTTGACAACGAAATCATTGCTAATTGTATTCAATTACCTGGATCCGTAATCCGGTAGCAGGAAATGGGCATTAGAGTAGTTATAAGTGACCGAAATGTTTAATTTCGAGCAACATTTCTGTTCTTTAAAATTTGAAAAAATAATTCTTAAAATTTTTATAATAATTTCTTGTTTGTAAATTAAGTTGGAAGATTTAAGTTGGAAATTAATATTGTGCACAAAATTGGGATATGACTTTTTAAAATTTATCAGCAAATCAAAATTGGAATAATTTTTTTCGTAAAATAATAAAAAAAATCTGCAATTTTCTGCTTTTATATATTTTTTTTGGCACTATCTTACTCTACTTGCATATTTAATTTATTCTTTAATTGGCATCTCTAAATAAGGCATATATTTCTTTTAAGTCGTCATTTCTAGGTCTTCATGTAATCCTTTTCTAGTATTTTCGTCTATTATTTGATTGGACTTTTAATTTACAATTTGGGATGGCTAATCAAGTAGATATACAAGATTTCCCTGATAGTGAAATAAATTAATAAAGTATTGAAATTATTCATTTTTTATGAATTAACAATTAACTACTTCCAAGCGTATTTTATATCTGGATTATGGATCAAAAAGTGTCAATTTTTTTATGCGTATTTCAAACATACATATCTTTTTTTAACGTAATAGCACCATTTTCATTCAAAATTTCCTAAAAATTAATATTAAAAAAATCTATTTAAATAAATGAGTAATTTACCTGTAAAGTTGGCTTTCCTTATTAAAGAAACCATTAGACTTTGGAATCAATTCCCACTAACGATAAATATAAGACTTAGAATAACTAGCTTTTATTTTGAATTACTAATTTTACTTACATCTTTTGCATTTACTTAAATGATTATGAAATTATTAATCAAAATTTGATCCTATACGATAAATTCTAAAACACGGTATCGCACATAACCCAACATCGCAATCTGGACAGTAGAATCTTGCTTCACTTCTTCCCCTTAATATTTCTCTTTGAGAAGCAAATAATGCACTGTTGTGTTGAATCAGCTTTCTTCTCTGTTGGAAAGATGTAGTCAACAAAGTGTCTTTCAGACAAGAACCAAAGAGGGGGGAGGGGTTGCTCAGCAGAAGGACATCCTCTTTTTGCAGAAAATACCCCCGAGTGGTACTTTTTAATTATTCGAAACCATAAAAAGAGCACATGAAATAATTCGGTAAAGACCGATTGCACAGTGTAATTTTTCACAGTGTCCGAGGTACATTAGGGATAAGCCAGGGCTGCACGTTAATATCTTATCATTTTTAAATAAATAAAAAGGTAGCTTTTTCATTATGTGAAATCAAGTAAGTTCAATTAAAACTGTCAAAAATTTGCAGTGTTATTGAAATACTCATTCTATCTCGATTTTTGATTATAACTTTCTTTTAAGGAATGGTCGTGGTAACTTCTTGGTTATGGTCTAGAACTCGTGGCCAACGTGTCGCAGGTTTTAATTCTGGTACCACTGAAGACCTGCAGTGTAGAAGGGGGGCGGCTGATCTCTCCCGTTGGTGTGGTATGGTAGTTTTGAGAGGTGGGTGCCAGCTTAGGTGTCTTCCTTGATCGAGGTTCAAAATTACGAGGTTCGTCACCAATTGCCCACTTGCTACTTTACAGCGTAATGTTAATATAACTCTCACTCCATAAAAGTATATATATTTTAGATTTTTTTTCAGTTTCAATTTTTAAATGATAAACGTCTAAATTTTAAAAAATTCTGTTCATTTTTATTTTTATTTATTTATTTTGAAAAAAATTCTTATTGAAAACTTGTAAGACATTAAAAGTTTTTGTATGAAAAACATTATGCTCAAAATATATGTTTTTTAACAGTATATTAAATCGTAAATTAAATCAAAAACAAACGTAACACTGATATGTTAAATTGTATCGTTGTATTCAGTGGCCACAAATGGCGAACGCTCTCTGACTTGGCAAATACATCAAGTGGCTAGATAACCGCCACATATTGCAAGAGGTCACGCACTGTTAAATTTTTAGTTGCGCACTGGCATTTATTAAAGATCTAGATATTCGCTCCTTCGGATCTAAAGGAAAAGTGCATAATTTGTTTAAAAGATTTCTCATTGGATGAATGGAATGTAAGGCAAGGAGCGGAATGGTTTGTTGTTGGAGATGATGCTTTTAAGAGCTATTCTCCTGCTCATGATAGAAATGATGGAATAAATCACGGCCCATGAATGGGTTGACAGTTGATAATTAAATGCTGCAAAATTAACGAAAGGAATCATCTTCGATTTATGCATTAAGGGACCAAAATATTATTTATTTCCCAAAAGCCAAGTCGGTGCGCCGGGAATGGGATTTTTGTGGAATTAATGCCCTTTTAATGTATTGCCGGCATTTGTCAAACAGGCTTCTGTTGAGGAGTTAAAGTTGTTATCCAGAATTAAGGATTGGAATTAGTAAGTTAGAACAAATTATATTTTTATCACACTTTTTCTTAAATTTTGAATTGTAACTCTTTATGATACAACTCGAAATAACTAATCCATTTAGATGAAAAATTTTAATTGACGCAATGCATGAGAATATTATTAATTTATTCATTAGTAGCTATATTTTTATTCATTCATAAAATAAATCTCTCTAATTTATTTTTATAGAAAAATTCTTCCTTTTTTTTCCTTTATTCATTTATTTATTTATTTTTGAAAATTATAACTAAATATTTTAGTTCAAAATTGCATGAAGCTTAAACTCTCAGGAGTCATCAGTCTTTTTAATGAATCTGTATTGTTGTTGTTGAGTTGTTGTTTCTCATGCCTCCCGATCTACCATGTCAAACAGAGACCCACGAAATGCATTGTTTCGAGTGGTTAGTTTACGTCTTTCGTTAGTCGCAGCTTTCAGCGCCATGCAGGTGACAGTACGTTTTGGCTCTATTCCTCCCCAGTTTGGAGGGAGGACACCTTGGGGTTTAGTCAGGAGATTTCCCATCTCTCTTTCCTACCACTAACCTCTCGAAAGAACTTTCGGCTCAACCAATATTTATTGTCTTCCTCCCCATTTTGCCCAGTAACTAGACATTTAAACATTCATGCCTTTTCCAGACCCTACTACACAAGTCAGCGGCACTATACCATCCGGGTGGCAACGAATCTATAAATATTTCTAATGAATTCTATACACAAAAAATATTTCATTTGTAGTTTTGTGATAGAAATGAATAAAAAATATTTTATTAATAATGTGATAGCATGTAAAACAGCAGTGAAATAATAAAAAGAAATAGAAAAAGGACAGAATATTAACTATGAATTGAACGACATTATGAGAATAACAAAAAAGGAAAAAAAAAAAAACAATAGAATGATAGCAAAAACAGCTAGAATTACAACAGTTGTACAATTTGTTTGTTAAAAATATAAAAATATTTTTAAAATATTATAATATTTCAGAAAATTAATAATTTTTTTTTAAAACCTTATCAATTTGCTTAAATCCTCTCTCTTCCTCTCTCTCTCTCACACATACACATACACATATCTTCCTTCAAAAAGTTATAGACAGTTTTCAAAAGAATAAACTGTTTAGTTAAATTCGCTTAAGCTTTGAAAATTTTCTTACAAAATTCAAGATACATGATAAAATGAACATCATACATTCATACACATAAATTCAAAATTGGCATATGATTCATTGTTAATAATGTTACCCAACGAAAAAACATTTATATTATAATGCAATATAATACATTGAAAATTGTATAAAAAGTATGTATTGCCTTATTATTATATATACATATGATTAGTTGCTGTTGTTTCTAATGCTGTGTCTGACAATGAAAGATCGAGGAGCACGAAATTCATTACGGCAAATAAATAACATAAATCTCTCTTCAAGTTAAATTTTTGTCCCCTTTTTGATTATTTGAATATTTTAATGTGCTTTAATTATAAAATTGAATAGGATATGTAATAAAGAATTGCATAGAATATTATTAGTTAGTATATTGAATATATACTAATGTTATTAGCTATTTTGTATTTTATGCAAAGTATGGATTAGATGTAAAATGTAACCATAGTGTTTAATATGCCGTATTTTAAAATTATTTCTAAATAATGATTTGCTATGCTAGATATTTTTGAAATAATATATTAAATAGTTCGGTATTATGTATGTAATATTATTTGCTACTGCACAATATTTTCGATATGATATGAAATAATTTTTTCTTCCAATTTATAATACCTTGTATTATTTCATCTTTCAAATCCAGGAAGCTTATTTTTGCTCTAGATTACGATTCTCTTTCTGTCTCTCTCTCTAATTATTACAACCTAAATAGTCAATTATCTGTCAATTGCACAAAAGCAACATATAACATTACAATTAGTGATGCATATAACATTTTTTTATTTTCACCATTGAAAAACATGATTCATACTCCTTTTCATTTTTGTTTAGTACTTAAATGGATAACTAAAACTTTTTTGTCTATTCATGAGCTTCAAAAGCTTCTTCCATGACAATTTTCAAAATTCAACACTCGATGATATTGTCTAATAATACATTTTATATTTCCTATCCCTTTTTGTGTTACAATCGTTTATCTTCCTCGCAGATTATTGGGTTTGTAAACATAAATTCTGTTTGGTCAAAAGTGTGAACGCATAATTAATACTATAGAGAAAATTAGGTGCAAAATGCATATCTATATTTCTATACTTAAAAGTATAGAAAAACCCTTGTGTGCGTCATTACACAAAGATAATCTCTCTCTTACATTTTCCCTCACATGTAAAACATATTGAAAATACATAATTTTTTTACAGAACATGTAACTGAAATATATAGCTCTTATAACAAGTGCAGTTTTCCCCTACTACAGATAGCGCATATCATGCTCACCGCTTTGGTATTAATAAACTAAAATAATATATAGGATGCTTTCTTCAGATTAGGGTAACATAACATATATATAACTCAATTATAAATTCAAAATACCCCTAAAAAACAATATTTTTTTACAGAGATAAATCAATTTAGGGGAAAAAAACTTTCAAAAAGGAGCAATTTAAATCCCACAAAATCTGGCATATCACCCAATTCAAATAACATCCAATAGCATACCTCTTCCTGTACCTCCAATCCTATCTACCCAACCTTACACATATGAAGCCCAAAAGGAAAGCGGTTGGCATTCCAATTCCAAACTCCCCAACCCTTGCAGTTGATGGAAACAAGTCCAAACTGCAATGGTAAAGCATAAACATAAACGCGACTCCATAAAACCCTGATCCGCCTCTAAGCCATCCTGCCTAACTGTTTCGTGTTTCGTGGAATATCGCCGGTCCCTCTCATCCCCGGTGTAATGTGGCACGTTCACCCGCCCCATATGCGATGCGTGCGGTTTATCCCCAGAGACGGATACGTCCGTGCTCCAGGGTCTCAATCCCTTGTTAAGCAAATGGAGATTTCTCTAAGTCCTGTTTCGACCCCATTAGCCTCCGACTCAAGGGACTAAGTACAAAGTTACCAGTTGGTTTCAATGGATAGGTTTCCCAACGAAGATGTCGCTTCTTGAATTTGACAGGGGAAATAGGGATTTTCGCCAACCAAAGGCTCTTAATCAATGATCCTTGGTGAGGGTTCTAGAAAGTGTATTGGAGTGTCTGTTTAGTTGTATAAAAAAAAATCGATGCGTTTGTTTTTAATTTATTTTCGAAGGTAGATAATAGGACTCACATATCCTTTTCTTTTTTATGTATTCAACAAATTATTAATGCATTCATTGTATTGCCATCAAGTTGCACAATAATAGTCTACAAAAAAGGCACAAATAAATTTTTTAAGAAATAAAATTTTACTGTACTTCTTTATACACATTATTTACCGTAAAATCCGGCGTATAAAGCGCACCTATACTTTTGAGCTGCATTTTTTGATTTTTAGGTATATTCCTGCAGTAGCGCACACAGGAATTTTTCAAGGGGGGGGGGCTCCAGGGTCGAAAGTCCCCAATTCTCGTATCATGCACCAAGACGCCACCCAACATATTCTCTTGATTTTGTCGATTTTGGGGAACAAAAAACAGTAAAAAATTAAGTATTGAATGAATAATTAAAATTAACTAATAAAATTAATTGTTAAATAACAAATAATTAATTAAATTTTACGTACTATATACAAAGGATTATAAAAGAAAAAAAATTAAGGGCTTTGGGGGGATCCGGACCCGAGGACCCCCTTGTGTGTGCCACTGATTCCCCTAGAATAATGCGGCACCCTTATTTACTAGGAAACCTGAAATGTACGTATGAAAAGTTATGTTTTGAAGTTATTTATTCAAGGTATTATCCCAGGCATTTGTAAAAAAAGTATACTTCTAGAGCTACAACACTTTAAGTTTATACGATATATCATTTATTTTAAATAAACAGTATTTCGATATATGTTAAACTTAATTTTTTAATAGCCATCTCTTTTTTTTTATATTTTTAAAGCAATAATTTCTATACCCGGTGTAAAACGCAGAACCGTAAATTTCGATTTTACTTTTTTGTGTTCAAAGTGCGCGTTATACGCCAGATTTTGTGGTACATGTAATATTAGTTAATATGTAGTAGTATTAATATTATTGTATTTATTTATCAGTAAATACAAAAAAACATATATTAGTAATGACAATGTGCCTAAAGTGTACTATATTTGGTTCTGTAGAATATTTAATTTTATACAAATATTCTGCAACTAAATGGAAATTAATAATTAAAAGAGTACTGAATAATGTCTTCTTTCGGGAATATATATATTGAGATTATTTAAATTAATTCTCCAAAACAGAACGAAAAAATTTAATATATTTAACAAAAATGGCTTAATCTCTAAATGAAATAAATAGCCTTAAAATAAAAAATATCTCAAAAATAAAATGTCTGAAAATATGTAAGTATTTAGCTTATTTTCATCCAGCGCTCACAAAACCTAAAAATGGGATTCCACAAAAAATGAGTCGCTTGTAGTTTTCGAATACAATTTTACATTCAAATAAACATAAAAGTAAAAATTTGTGGAAGTAGAAAATATATATATTTTAAGCATTACATATATTCACGAAAATAAAATGAGTTGCTATCTTCTTTAATAGTTTATTTTTTAAGCAAGTAAATAATGTTTTTCTTTCTAATTTTCATTGGTAAGTTTTAGTTCATAACTTGTATCTTATTAATTAGAATGAGCTTTTAACAAGTGAAATATATTTAAATATAGTAACTTCACACTTCTCTTTAAATTATAAAAAAAATTCGAGAAGTTTATTTTTAAGATTTAACAAGAATTTTATCCAAAAACAAGTAATAAAAAAAATTTAAGTCAATTCCTACTTAGATCAACAAAGAAAAAATTTATTTTAGCTACTTTTTATTAAATAGTTACAATTAATATAAAAATGTCTATACATATGACAGAATCATAACATTAAGTGAAATTAATTTTTATTAATTATCATTAAAGTATCGTATTGTCATCCAAAACAATCGTGTATATACAATTTCAGTTCAACTGAATCCTTTAAAACGTGAGAAAAAAAGTTTTGACACAAGTCGCCAAAAATGATGCCATCGTGGCTGTATTTGTAATTCCTTAAATAATTAGTCTTAATCAATTAATTTTTATTAATTATAAATAAATTATTGTATTGTCATCCAAAAGAATCATGCATATAAAATTTCAGCTCAGTTGAACGCTTTAAAATGTATTTTATGAACGATTGAAAATTACACCAAGATAAATAAATATATATAGAGTGTGAGCTAATAGTAGGAATTGAATAAACTTGTGAATTCATGCTTAGTTATAAAATTCTCCCTTAGTTTATAAATTTTCCCGTAGTAAAAAAGAGGTAGATCCTCCTTTTCCAGTAGTAAAACTGATTCATACTTTTCTCTCTCTTCACGCTCACTTTATTTATTTGTTTATTGATCGAATGAAAGCAGACGAGCGTCCCGACTTATTCTTCTCAAAGATTATCAGATAGCATCTGGTTTGATGTCAAAGACGAATTATACTTCTTTTAAGCAGCTTACTCTCTAAAAAAGGGCAAGAGAATGAAGAAAAATAATTTACTTGCGGATGCTTGCTAAAAATAAAATAAGAATCTCCCTGATTTCAAGAAGAGATATAGACATGTTTATTATTTTTGAAAACAAAATCGATTAAGACAAAAAGCGAAAAGATTATAGAATTCTGATTTAAAAAGGTATATTATTACAATTATAATAGAAGAGAACAAATATGATAAAATAACAAATTTTATTTAATAATATTGTTAACGTATATACGTAGTACGATCCGAAAATTCGGAAACCGCAGCTGTGGCTGACGACGAATGAGTGAATGAATATTAATGTCGCACTTTTCAGCTACATGAGGGCTTTTGGCGACGGACCACGTAATTTTGAACCATTTGTCAAGTGACGGTGGATGACACCTGAGCTGGCACCCCCTCTCCTAACTTCTAAACCACACCAACGGGAGGACGTTTGAGCTCTCGACAGATTTAACGTGCATCGCTCCCCTACACGGTGGATCCTAAGTGGTTCTGGGCTCGATTTCGTGACAAAGCCCGCTACGATCCGATACCTTGCCCACTCGGTTACCGCGGCCCCGGCTGACGACGAATGAAAGTCCCTAAATTTAAACCACCCTTGAACGGGATGCTACCCCCCCCCCCTTACCTGGACGGGTTGGTTTAGTGCATGACATGTGACCGAATCGCACGCGCAGCTGTTATCTTCTGAAGCTGGTTTGCTTTGTTCTGCGATGTAAGATAGATGACTTTTCTTAAACAGCATTGAACATTAAATACTGTCAACGCTTAGGTAAAACCACAATGGAGACTTTGAAAATGCTAAGTTAGATGTATGGTGAATCCACCATAGCACGATCCAGGAATTACGAATGGCATCGTTGTTTTAAAGAACGCCGACAATCCATCGAAGACAATGAACACGTTGGAAGACCGACTTCACGGAACAAGGAAAATGTTACG
>BMAV01018200.1:267037-433514 GCA_019973955.1 Trichonephila inaurata madagascariensis
CAAAGACTTGAACTAACCGCTGAAGAAACACACTTCTCGAAGACGTCGTTTGAGGGAATCCATTCGTCGTAAGCGGCCTCAATTCTGACAAAGACTGGTATCTTTTGCATGACAACGCACCAATATATCGATCTCAATTGGTAAAAAAGTTCCTCGCCAAAATTCGCGCTAACGTGCTTCCAAATCCCCCCTATTCACCAGACTTAGCCCCATGTGACTTTTACCTGTTCCCATCAAGGAAAAATACTTACTGGGACGCCGTTTTGTGTCATCAGATGAGATAAATGGAGCATTGCAGGAGGCCTTACGGGAGGTTGCGAAAAATGGCTTCCAGCTGAGCTTCCAGAAGTTATACGAACGCTGGCAGGAGTGTATCGTCTCCCAAGTACTTAGAAGGTGGATGTAAATTGGTGCAGTGAACTATTTAGGGTAAGGTTTTCTACACCTTGTAAACGAACTTTTGGATCGTACTACGTAGAATAATTTCACAAGTGAATTGTTTGACTAAAATGTTGGAAAAGATTAGTAAAATATTATTTTGTGAACAATATGTTTGAGAACAATTTTTCATTTATTTTCCTTTTTAAGAAGTACTCTTAAAAATGTGAATTTATTTAGTAAAACTCATTCAATAAAATATTCTATTCCAAATAAATTTTAAAGTCGTGATTTTAAGCATTTCGTCATGTTACATATGAAGCTAATATGAAATAAAATAAAAAGTTTGGGGAATGTGACGGAATTAACAGATTTTTTTAAAATATTCTTTACAGGATTAATGAAAGAAAATTTAGTAACGGAAATTAACTTAAATGGACGAAAAATAGTTCAACAACCATAAGCATGTTTGACATTAAATATGTGCGTAAGAAACAGAGTTATTAGATTTAATCCTACAAATAATCTTTTTTAAAATAATTATAGTACTAGCTGGATTTGATTAGGCATAACTTATGGGGAAAATAATCTTATGGTGTTATCACAATATACTATTCTTCGTTAAAAATTTACTATTAAAATTTCCCCATTTCTATTGTATCTTTGATTTTTGTATACTATTTACGTAAAAGGTCTATTAGATGGCTTTTTACTTAAGAATAACAAATTATATATTTTTTAAAGACTAAGAATTTTAAGACTTTAAATTTTCATCTCAAGAGTAGATATTTTTTAAAAAATCATTATCATTGTTCTATTTTATTAAACAGTACAATGTTTTCCCTTCAACAATATTAAAGTTGTTCGGTCTTTTATAATCTTAATTTGAGTGGATTTTTAACTAAATTTATGCGAATTCCACATATTAAGATACCGAATAATAAAAGTTACCCAATAGTTGTAACTATAATTGTTTTGGTCGGATAATTATAAGAAACTAAATCGGTGTTTTGAAAATTTTAGCTTCACTGTTTGCTGTTTGTTATCTTATCTAAGGAGTGATGAGAAATCAAATAGTGTCGAAGGCCTTCAAAACGGCTCTTGCGATGCCGACGATCTTGGGCAAATAAAGTAGTTGATGATCCGTGGGATTTAGGTCTATGTTGTGGAATTTAGTCAATATAGAAGGGCAATTAAAAATACCACTGACAGGAAAAAAAATCCCAACACCAAGAAAAAATTATTGAAGAGTAATGAAATTTGAACAATGCAATTACCTAGTCAACATGATTAATTGATTAAATTTTCAGGATCTCACAGATTAACCCTCCAAGCGGTCTGCACGTAAAATTCCGCCATTCCAGAGATGCTTTTTATGCCTTCAAGCAAGATTCCCAAAAGCGGCCGAGCCGCATTCTTAAAAATACGGCTCAACCACTTTTGAGAACCCCACCTGAAAGCAAAAAAATATGTGCGGTGCATTTTTGAAGCATCTCCAGAATGGCAAGACTTTAAGTGCAGACCACTTAGAGGGTTAATTTAAACTAAAGAAAATGCACTTCAAAATGTTAAATGGTGTTACATTAACAGCCAGTGCAACCTCCAGAATTTTGAGTGCAAGCCTGCAAGCATTGTGTCGTATAGGAGCAATATGTCACTTTGTGGTATGGAGTTCCGTGCTTGTTGTATTTGTTGTGCCAAAACTGAGACGGTCATTGCTGGCTGTAGATGATGCTGGAGTTGTCGTCCTATTATATCAAATACGGGCTCAATTCAAGACAGATTTGATGATCTCATTGTGCAGGGTAACATGTTAACACTCAGTAGATTATGTTGCGTTACGACAGCGATTTGAAGGATTTTGACGATTATCCTGTTGGAAAACTCCCCCTTAAATGCGGTTCATAAATGGCAGTACTTAAGGTTAAATTACCAGACTGACGAACAAATTTGTAAATGTGTTTGGGATAACCCAGAGTGTGCTTCTGTGGTCATAGGAATTTGCTCACCAGACCATGACTCCATGTGTAAGTCCAGTGCTTCTAGGCCACAGAAATTTTGGTTGCATTCGTTCCCTTGGCCCCTTTATGACTAACACACGACGTCCATCGCTGGCACCAAGACAGATGTTGCTTTCATCAGAAAACACAACAGATCTCCCCTCCGTCTTCCAATGAACCCTGGCTTGACACCACTCGCGTTGCAAATGGATCGGAGTCAGTGGAATGCATGCTACATGGCTCCTGACTCGGAGCTGTCCTGGAAGTAACCGATTTCTAACAGTTCGTTGTGTCACTTAGGTACCAACTGTTGCTCGAATTCTGCCGCAGACGCAGTACGATGCTTCACAGCTGTACTCTGAATACGGCAGTCTTCTCTCTCAGTAGTGCCACGTGGCGGCTCGGAGCCCAGTCTTCTTGAAGCAGTACCATCCCTTGATCACTGCTCCCAACAATCATGCACAGTGGATACATTCCAGCCAAGTCTTTCTGCAATCAAGGAAAGAAAATGCACCTTCTCGTAGCCCTATGACATGACCTCGTTCAAACTCGGTGAGCATTTGAGAATGGCTTCTTCGTCTGCTTAAAGGCATTCTTAGGTAACATCAACTCAATACGTCAAATTTCACAGACAAATAAAGCTCACGAACTTTACAAGGCGCATTTAAAGCAACTCTGATTTGCAAGTTCTGAGTGGCGCTACTAGCACCCATTGAAGCGTGAAATTTGAATCGATGTCATCTTTCTGATATATAAACACCCCCAACAAATTTCGTTGATCTAACACAAGTCTTTCTTGGTGTTAAGATTTTTCCCCATCAGTACATGATTAGGAGAAAGTTGAGTGTTTGTGTCAGAACAGTGAGGATAAGTATTGTAACTTTTTCGGGCATCAGGGGATATTTTCATCCCTTTAAAGTGTTTTGTACGTAGTCTGGCTAAGGTGGTTGCAATTTAGATCTGGATGAAATGCTTCTTAACTGGATGGGAGGTGAGTTTACGTCTGTTTATTACACCAGCATCATAAAGGTAAGGCTATTGGGAAGTTGATGGGAATTTCGGGCTTCCTTGGCAAAGTATCAGCTTGCTCATTACCGAAGATGTCTATGCGGGCCGGTATCCATTGCAAAGGGCAATTTCTTTGAGCTGCAACTACACAGTTTATAAGGGCAGTTATAGCCTCATTAAAAGTATTTAGTTGCATTTTATGTCATCCTATTTAATAATTTAAGATTTTCTTAGTCTCTCATTTGAAATATCATCTAATCTGTTTACTCTAAACTGTTCATCATTCAATTTGACATATCAATGATCATTTCCAAAAAAAATTGATCCTTCAGCTATAAAAAAAGGCTAAAAATTAATGAGCAATAAACTATTTTATTTCAATAATGTTTTATTTTTCTTAACTTATGTTATATTAACAGTATTCATAATGAAGTACGACTTTAGAATTATTAAAAAAATAATAAAGATCAAGCGAAACATCTGATTGTGCCTTTTACGAATGAAAAATATTATTGAGATATTTTATGAACAGAATGAAAATACATGATCTAGCAAATCTAAATGATGTCAGCATTTTAGCATTTCTTATTGAAAAATATAAATGACATTTGAACAACTAAATTTTGAAAAAAAAATTGAATCTATTTAGACGGAATTAAAGTCATTTTAGAGTCATAGGAAGGCTTTGTAATTCTTAAATAATTTTTATTAAGGGGTCTCAAGAGTGTTTCTCGAGGGGTGAAAGTATAAACTATTTTCAAATAGGCATAATCCTTTTAACTTTAATTTAAATCATTCTTATCTCTTACACATTATTTACAAAGGATTATGGCTTCAAAAAAGTACAAAATGTTTGAAATATAATCCTAATTTAAAAAATTATAAGCATATGAAAATATGTAATAAATATTAAATAATTTTTGCGTTGCGCATGATATTTTCTAAAATAATAGCTTCTGATGTGTAAAACTTTATAGACTTATAAAATGTATCATACTCTTTAAATCTTACATCATTTAAGAATAATATATCTTTTGTATTTCAAAATATTTGAAAAATATAGAAATTTTTTAAAAAAATTTTGAAAATTTAATTTTTTTTATTTTTTAAGAAATATAATTTATTACTCTACTAATATAAAATTACTACAGTGTAATAAGGATACATTTAACTTTATAAATCATTTTATTGCTAGTAATTAAAACAACTATTTTAGAAAATAGCATGCGCAACGTAAAACTTAATATTTTTTATAGAAATGTTTCTTATTTTCATATGTTTATAATTTTTTAAATTATGATTATATTTTAAACATTTTATACTTTTCTGAAGCACCATTTCTTTATAAATAATGTGTAAAAGATTCGAATTATTTAATTTTAATTTCAAAGAGTTATATGTATTTGAATATTGTTTATATTTTCAGCTCTATAAAGAAAGCTAACACACCTGAGACCCTTAACTTCGTAATTGTGAACAGTTAAATGACAAAAAAGAGACCTCAATCTATTAACTATACCATACAAAGCTATGTAAGGATTTTAAGGTCCAATTGAATTTAGAACGTACAGTGGTATTCATTGTTCCTTTTAACAGTCTATATATAGAATTCGAAATGTATTTAATGACCAATAAATTCGGAATTATATATAAAATATCTCCAGATTTAATGTATTAATATAATGGATAAAAAAGTAACTTTTAGAGAAAAAAATCTCAAGAATCTTGGGAATCTGGAATTTCAAAAACATAATCACATCATTCTTAAAGTTTCAAGTATGATTCTCCCTCTTCGGTGAAAGATTAGATTCAGCTAAAATTAAAATAGAATCTCTTTTGAAATGAGCAGTGGATTTTTATAGAATTCCAAAGCTATTAGGAGATGTCTAATGAGTCATTTGGATATAGATAACCTTACAGTTAACTTCTGATGCTTTATAGTATGTGAAGTTTGATTCCCGATTCTACCCCGAAGCGTTAAAGTTGGGAATAATTAAGCGGATTCTTATTTAGGCTACCTTTATTGTGTCTTAAATTTTGGGGAATAAAACCGCAATTTAGAACACGTTTTCGGATAGAAAAATGCTTCAGTATGAATATTTTATTTTGACATCACGATTATGTATAGAGAATGATATATCCATATACTATTAACTTGAGCATGAATCTGTTTGTTTTACTCGTCTTAAAATGTGTTCCTTTTTTAGCTTTCATTATTGTGATATTAAAAACATTTTTTACGTTATATGTTACAGATAAAATGGCATAATCTTAGAATATATCTAGATTTTGATATTACATTATAATAAATACATGTATGTGTTATAACGTTATACGAATTTGTATGACATTTGTTACATTTTTATTTAAAAATGTATTCCGAGTTGGATCAGGAATTTTGACATTCGGCAAATACAGCCTTAAATTGAACTAGATTTCAAATTCTCAAGTATAAGGCAAAGTTAACAGAATAAGAAGCATATTTTTTAAAAGTTTATATAAATGTGGTTCTTATAAATAAAAAAAAAATTGTAGGCAATACTATTCTTGCAAATTCTAGATTGCAGTTAATTTAAATTAAAACCGAGACCAAAAGCGAACATTGCACAAAGCATGTCCATTCGCATGGGAAAAGCAAGATAAATGATTTGTAATTATATTTTGCATTTTTTATAAAGAAAACTTGAAATTTAGTAATAAAGAGTTAAAAGGCAATGAAGAATTAAAAAAAGAATTAACGAAGTTATTTAGAATTATGAAAAATTAAAGCTGATAGCAAAGGATTAAATAATAATGGAGCATATTAGAGAGCTGTATTAAATGAATATAGATTTACCTTTGCATAAATTCAGAAATGAAAAATCAGGGGTTTCAATTGGAGAGAGAAAGTCTAAAGAGAAATATATTCTTCATTACTTCAAACTAGAAAATCGATCAATGTCTATATATAAATCTTTCGAATCATTATGAAAAAAATAACTTTTATCAACTAGCATATAACAAATAATCATTAATAGTCACATTAGGGAAGGAAATTTAAATCAATGCTTTCTAAATAAGTATGATAATCATGTAAATAACTCTGATGAAATTGGCTGATGAAAAACGAAACGATAAATAAATTTATAAAAAAACTCAACAAATAAAACCCACATACTCAAATGCACAATGCATAGAGATTGAAGTGAACTAATATCAATTGATTTTTGCTTTATTCAGAGCTGATGTGGGATATAAGAAAAATGTAAGCGTGCGAAGTTGTTCTATGCAAAAGAGGTCGTGGTTGTTTTTCTGGAAGAAATTGTACACGCTAATGCATGGAGAAACAAACATTCAGAATATTCGCCGTACACACTTGCAAGTGACTTTTCCTGCTGCGACTGCTGGTGTATAGCAATTATGCTTTGCTGATGTAACTTAAAAGGAATTGTTCTCTCAAAAGTTGTATGAATTCTATCACAATATTTTAATACTATTTTAAACGTATCACAGATTCATAAATAAAAAATAAATATTTCAGTTACATTCAAGAAAAAATAGTTAACATTTTGAATACAATGCAAAATGGTTTTGGATTTAATAAAAATAAACACTTATGCTCTATATAGGCTGCTGACAAAAATAATTCTTTTTGAATTTTTTTTCTCTTCTGCAGTACAAACCTTCTTGGGCTATTAAAAGTACAAATGTTTTAATTAATAAAAAAATTCTCATTTTAATAGAACGGCTGCTGGATAACATGTTTGACCATCTTCCAAAAATTTAATGCAATCTAAAAGTTTTATAACGAAATGGATAAGAATAATTTGAAAAAAAGGGAGAAAAAAATGCAAAATAATACCAATGTACTACTTTAAGGAAATCGGTTAAGTATGTTTTATCATCAAAAAGCAGAAAGAAGTGATCAGATTAAAAATCAAATATATGTGTGCTTTAAGTGTTTAAAAAACTTCGAAACAAAGATATAACAGCTTCACTACAGCAATAAAAGTCTTCTTAATTTAACCCAATTTTTAATTGAATTTTTTTCACTTACATACATGTATTGGAAGTCATAATTATAAATAGGCTGAAACTCACTTTTTTCAATCATTATAAAGACATCTGATGAAGTTATTTTATTTTTTTTTTATATAATCGTATATTTTAAATCCTTAATCTAAACTTAACTATGAAACATTTCATCGAAAGTGCTGCATCACATCTAAGCTTTGTACATATTATTAAGGTATCCGACTACGTTCGGAACCGTGATTTTGCAACAGCGTGTAAATGGATAATATTTATGATATTTAGTGTCACTTAGATTAGAAAATGTATATAAAACTGTTTTAAGAATAGTATTACAATAAAAAATTATTTAAGTACAATATTTTGACAAAAAGGAACATAGAATGACCCATTTTCAAAATATTCTCATTTTGTGAAAAATACTTCTATTTTAATAATATTTTGCCTGTATATAACTCAGACCTCTGTACAGAAGCTCAACTAGAATTTTTGAAATATATAACTTAGAAGTGGGTTTACCAATGTTTTACGACAACAGAGGGGAGAAATTTTAAGAAAAAAACGCCGATAATTCTTTCAATGGGTTGTAACTCTGAAAATAATGTGAATTTTACAAAAGTAATATTTAAGCCTCTATACAGAGATCTGAGCTATATACAGGCAAAATATTATTATAATAGAAGCATTTTTCACAAAAGGAGAACATTTTGAAAAACGATTATTCAAAGTTAATTTTTTGCCAAAATATTGTATTTAAGTAATTTTTTATTGTCAAAAGGTCCTTAAAACAATTTTATGCATGTATTCTAATCTTAGTGACACTAAATATCATGAAAATTATCCATTTATGCGCTTTTTAAAATCACGGTTCCGAACGTAGTCGGATACCTTAATCTGATCTTAACCATGAAACATTTCATCAAAAGAGCTACATCACAACTAAGCATTGTACATATTATTAAATTATTCTTCGAGTAAAACACACACACTCACACACACATTTATTTAAAACTCTTATGAGCCCATTCATAGTTTAGAGAATCACCTTACGTAAATTTCCATTCCATTTATACATTATTCACACATTAAAACTACCAAGAAAATAATTACACATTCTAAATCTCTTTTTAAACATATCTTATTCATTTGCTAATAAGTAAAGAAAACCCCTTTTAACAAACGGAGAATGCAAAGAAGTTAAGAAACATGCTTCTTTCTGGTTTAGTAAATTTCTCACGAACCGCCGGCGCCACTTGGGACAAATTGTCAATGGATTTATCACCTTATGAAATATTTTCTTGGACAGCACCCAAGGTGTATCCCTAACAGCGACGTTTTTTCCCTTATTTCCCCTACAAAATTCCTAACAATGGTTAGCTTATTGAGTTCAAAAGAGGAAGGAAAATTGCTTTTTTTATATTTTATCATGGTTATTATGTTATTTTAATATATATTTTATACAGTATAAAAAATAATCTGAAATATTGAACTAAATTGTTGTTTGATTTCTAAGCGAGAGTTATTTTAAAATCTCAGTTTTATTATTAAGTTTAACGCTTCGTGAGGGTTTTTCCCTAGTAATGTTGAGTTAAAATATTTTTTTTGAGATGAACTATCAAAATAAATTTATTTAGCTTATATTACCCCAAACTAATTTGATTTTTAAGACCATTCCAACTATTAGCTCACACTCTCTATATATTTATTTATCTTGGCGGAATTTTCAATCGTTAATAAAACACATTTTAAAGCGCTCAATTGAGCTGAAATTTTATATACACTATTGTTTTGGGTACAAATAGGATAATTATAACTAATTAAAATTAATTGACTGAAACTAATTATTTAAAGAATTATAGATGCAGCCACCTTGGTTTCATTTTTAGCGACTTGGATCAAAACTTTAAAAGATTTTTTTTTCTCACGTTTTAAAGCATTCAGTTGAAAGGAAATTTTATAGACACGATTGTTTTGGATGACAATACAATACTTTAATGATAATTAATAAAAATTAGTTACCACTTAATGCTGTGATTCTGTCATATGTACATACATATTTATATTAATTGTAACTATTCAATAAAAGTAGCTAAAATAAAAATTTTCTTTGCTCATCTAAGAAGGAATTGACTTAAATTTTTTTATATATATTACTTGTTTGTTGGATGATTTGTTTCCCACCTCCCACTGGAAAGCTATTCAAAGATAGAGCATCTTATGTTTTGCATTTCTTTTAGGGGCTTAGCTACCACTGTATCAATTATACGGGGTCCTCTTACTTCAGGAGTTCCAAAATGTTAAGAGCCCCCATACCCATAAAAAAAGAGTCCCCGAGAAATTTTGGTGCAGATCCCACTCATGGCTAGGTACGCCAATGACTTCTTTTTATATTGCATTACCTGGTTGTTTTAAAATATAATGAGCAAATATTAAAAATCTACGAAAGGAATTATAATTAAATGTAGTTTGTATCGAAAATTTAAGAATGTGAGGGTATAACTTTGCACGAAAATTCAGAAAACAGGGATGTGTACATTGTGAGACATTGCAAGCTATACAAACGTATCTTGATCTCATCTTATGCATTTTAATAGAGAACAAAAGTAAACTTCCATTTGTACTTTGTAAAAGTATAGGATCACCAACTGTAGTCAATCGTACATCATCTGAAACATTTTTCTTGCTGCTCAGGAAAATTACAGGTCGTACTTTGCAATTACGACTTGAAAAACTAGAAATAAGCTGTCTTGCTAGTCAAAGTGCTAGCAGCGCAAATCATAAAGGGCGAAAATAGCTTCCCATCGATATTTAAAAATTAATGAGGTTGATGGGAAGTATACTTCCCACGTCCTTATAAAGGATTAAAAATATAGATATTACTAACCTAAATCGGTTTAAAAATGTTTAGTTTTCCTTTATTTATTTCATAAATATTTCTCTCATGAAACATTGAGTAGACAGCGTTTTTAAGGAATACTTCCATGAGATTTCTGGTATGCAGTTTATATGCTTGCATTTTTATTCTCATATCTCGATTAAAATGTGGCAATGATTGACTTGTGACCATGGCCAGAAGTTTAAAGCTGGTGGGTCATGGGTTCAAGCCCCTTCATAACTAAATATCCGCCGTATAGAAGAGCCAATGTAAATTAAAACTGTCGAGGTTCCAAAATTCCTCATTTTGGCGTGATGTGAGATGATAGCTCAGGGTCCAAACTCGTCATTTGACCATGGTTCAGAATTACGAGGTTCGTCACCAATAGCCTTTGTGTTGCTTTATAGTGCACGATAGTGTAATGTTATAGTGCAGCGTTAAATAAACACTCTATTAAAACATTTTATTTTAAAATTTATGTATGTGTTTAGATAATATCCCTTTAGCTTGTATAATTCCAAATATAATTGATTAGGCCCTGCCCTTGTGCACCTAAGTTTGGGGTTTCAACCACTGCCCGAGTCGGTTGATTTTCGTTATGCAAAAAATCTACTACGTATGATTATGCGACATGTAAAAGATCCCTTGAATACCTGTTTGGCTTGGGTGATCACGCAAAATTAAATTCCTGGACAGTTTTGTGTCGTCAGAGCTCAGGCACCTCCCTCTATGGAGGAAACGGGGAGTCAAAATTATTTGCGGTGATTGTTATACCAACTATATCAGCGCGATATTTCCAACCTGTGGCCCATAATGTATGTGGCCCCTTCGAGCCTTTTTAAGTGGCCTGACTGCGGCCATTTCCATGTACAGAGAAATTCTTTTATTTAAGAACATTGTGTAAAAAATCTGGTGGGAAATTCTTCATCAAGAAATAAAATATATCAATTTTGCTTTTTGCTGTTGGGGTCGTATGGGTGTTAATTGATATTCTTTTTCTGTTTGGAATGGTTACGGTTAGTGATAGCAGACAACAGTGGAGTAGTGACAATTTTAAGGGTGGAACTAATTTTTAACTATCTTTCATATTTTGCAAGAGAAAAATATTCGAAGAAAGTATATCGTTACAAGACGATTGGGAGGTCGACTATTTTATATTGAAAACAAACATGGCTCAGTAATTGTTTGATTTGACACGAAAGTGCTATATTTAAAAAATACCAGTAAACAAAGAATCATTCAATGACACTTTTTCTTGAAGATCTCTTTCAAGACGTGATAAATAGGCTTTCTTGAATAATCTTTACAAACAGCAACAAAGTGTTTTGTCAGTGGTAACAAAGACATCCTATGAAGTTTGTTATATTATTGGTAATCCTATGAAACCGTTTATTGAGGCAGAAATTGTGAAGGTGTGTTTCTTAAATGCTTCTAATTTAGTGTTAGTGACAAAAATAAAAAAATATAAAAATTAATAATTAATAAAAGCAAAACAGGAGTTGTAATATTTTGATCAATTTTCCATTGGATCAAGTTCCAATGTTATCTTGGTCTTTAAGCATTTTTCCTCTCCCCACTATTTATCTCATGTTGCGGCCCGTGAAGCACCCTGACATATGGATGCGGCCCAGCAGAAAAAATTGTTGAGTACCCCTGACCCTTATGGTGCAGGACTAAAAAGAGATACCAGTTCCTGGGGAATGTACTAGGTCTGCAATGGTAAAATAACAATCCGCAGTCCCATTAAACAAAAAACTTTACTTTATTACCCAAATCATATTTAAAGAAAAATTATCAATGATAATACCATACTGATTCGAATCTAAGCCGCCATCGACTCTAATCCACATCCCAAATCCTCAACACGTTTTTGTGAAAAAAACAAAAATAGTGTAAAGGAATTTGTATCAGTATTTAATATTTACGAAATTTAAAAAAAAAACTGAAATGAGATGTAATAGAAGTGGATAATTAATTTATTTTGCAAGTATTAAGGGGACATGGTACGATGTAAGCAAAGATTTTTAATTTAAAGATTTTCAAAAATTTTTTGGTTGCCTTTTATGTGTGTATACTATGCAAAACAGATTTTGTGCTCAAAATTGCATAAAAACGTTAGCCATTTAATTTTTAAAGGAAAAAACTTAAAATTTGTGAAGGGATTTTAAAATGCTACTCCTCCAACAAAAATATACGTAGACGTATGGAATTTTATTTACAAGTACTTCCAAATATTTATAACAAAAGTTGATATGGAATTTGCAATAACACGATTGGTATTTGTTCAATACTTCTTTTTATGAATCCTTATTGAAAATTCCTTAAAAAAATTGCAAATTCCAACTTCAATTATTTTTAAAAATAATAAGTATATTGCTTTGATTCAAAAATGCATACCAACTTTTGTTACATGTACTATTAACAATAGGTAAAATAAATTCAGAGCATTTTAGAGACAATAGAAAAAATGCCTTAGCATTTTAAATGAAGACAAAGTAGTTATTTTATTTTTCTGAGATAAGTCAGTTTAAAGTTTTGATTTGCCAAAGAGATGTGAATAAAAATGAATGTAAAAGCTATCATAATTCTGCGTTTTTTAAGTTTAGAGTTTTCAAATTTTGTAAGGTTATAGAAAAAAATATAAAGAATACTTTAGGCTAGAAAAATTAGATTTGATTTTTTTGACCGATTTTTGTCAATTGAATCGTATTGCGTCCTCTTAAAAACTTTTAAATACATACGTAAGCCAATAGTTGCTCTACCAACAAAGTGTCATATTCAATAATACTGAGCGGGTTCGAATAAGCCATTTGTTCAAACAGAAACTTTTAAGGCAATTTTTAGAGTTCAAAAACTCCGAAGCTTTTTAGTTTATATGGAATGTAGCCAAAAACCAGCACATTCGAAAATCAAATTATTTTTAAGAACATTATAGAACCAATTATTCTTTTACAGATTTAGAATTTCTTAATAATTCATTGATGACTTATTTTGGAAAGGGTTCTATGGAACATATAAAACTCCCTTTTTGATATTACTCATTAACATTTATTTTTTTTTAAATTTTGTCTTCATGATAAAAGAACAACGCATAACTAATCTCGAAAAAAGAATTAATTTACTCAATATATCAGCGCTCATTGACCTTGAGTATCTTTTAAGTATTATCACTTAATGATGGTTTTATTGGAAATTCATTATCTAAATATGAAAATCGAAATTAAGGAGAGCACAATTTTTTTATGTTGATTAATGACTAGTTAAACAGAATCAGCAATTAAAAAGGGAATAAAAACATTAAAATATTAACGAATTAATATAGGTAATTTTAAAATACTTGTAATTCATAAAACGTACTCATTGGGTGGCAAAATATTGTTGTTTTGGTAAGAAAAATATATTTTGCTGTTATAAAATACTTTGTTCTGGTAATAAATTTTTTTTCATAAAACCAAAGAAACGATTTAATGGGGTACAATGCGACGGCAAAACATCGATTACAATAGCGAAATAAAGAAATGGTATTTTTTTTTAGACAAGCGAAGGGGCATTGGCAACGCAGGTGGCAGCAGGTGTTTCTAGATTCTTTAAGAACGTAAATTTGCCGTAACATTAGAACTGTTATTTTTACGTGACGGTTTTTTTTTTTTTTTAGTACATCAGAGTTTTTGTTTTATCACTATACTCAATAGAAAGGAAAATGGATATTTATTGTTTTTTCTCCTTAAAAAGAGGTTTTTTTTTAGGGGGGGAGGGTTATTTCATTAAGGGCTGTCATCAAGGGGTTGTTGAAAAGCTAAAATATTTTTTGACAATTTGAGATTTTACATTTTCAAATTGTATAGTTACATAACACTGTAAAATATATCTTACTTTAACCTCTACGGTAATTAGAAGCCCTTAAAACATAGTTTAAATAATCCTTGAAACTGGGCCACGCCATTTGAGATAACGAAAAATGTAAATAAAGTACGATTAGAATCCTCACTTTCTGTATGCATTAAAATCAATTTAACTCAAAATAGCCATGATTTTAGATGATTTCCACTCACTTTTTCTGAGAAACTACTGTTCATTTGGTATGTAAAACTTTTGTAACATAATTTTGCACTTGGCTAGTGTGGCTAATATATACTAAAATGAGCTTTTGTAAAAAAAACTGAAAAATTTATTTTTGACCAGTACACTTTTATGTGAAAATGGGTTATATTTCACAATGTTTGATAAAATATTTTTCATAGAAATTGGTAAAATTTTAAAATTAACTAAAAGCTTTTTAATTATATTGAGAAGGTGTATTTAATTGTATGAAAAGGTTACAACATGTACATATAACTTGGGTGCAGAAAAATTACATGGAAACCCGTCAATTTAACATTTATCGGTATATATAAGAGGTTCCAACTCCCACATAAGTCGTAATTTAACTTTTACACAAGCATTGTTTTCTTTTAACATCGGGGCCATTATTTGTAACCTCTTAACGTGTGCGCTCGGGGAGTTATTTCGATCTGCTTACTAAACAAATTTCAAAATAACTGTACATTGAAGGTATTTCTAGTTGAATTTTATTTTATGCTGATGGCAGTTTTCACGCTCTCCGAATATATCGAAAAGTTGTCACCCGCATCCGTAGAGATTAGTTTGCGATTCACATACCGCGGTTTCGTAAATTTAGATGCAGAAGTTTATTGGCAAATTTTACAAGAATAAGGTTTTTATATCATAAATAAATATTTTTACCTGGTAAAAATATGGGACTTTACGTCCCATACATTTGCGCAACCGGGTGAGATAATACACTGCACGCCGGAAGGCGCAAAAGCCCTTCATTTTTTTCCATTTGATTGTAATGTTATGTATATAGTACGTAGAATTTAGTTAAGTAACTCAACTCAAACTCCGGTGACGGCAGCCAGCGAGCCAAGAACCCTACTGTTACTTATCCCAGTATACGTGACCGATGGACGCTGGAGATTGCATGGGCAGATGTCTCCGTCGGGTGGTTGGGTATTGGTTCTGGATGGGGTCCTGAAGCGGGCTTCCAGAATGCAGAGCAACTTGGTACTTTCCATTTATCGATCAATGTCCCGGTAGGGATGAAAAGGACAGAATCTAGAGCACTTTCAGCCAGGGGCAAGGCCCTGGACACAGCGGTGTGACGTGCGCTGGCTTGCCGGCCGCTGGGCGCTTCATCCGATAAAAAGGGTTCTTTAAATAGGGTCCGACTGTGTATTTAGGTAAAATAAATAATTTATCTTGTAAAAAGTATTCATTTATCAATGCACTGTTAAAAAGATAAATTTCTTTGATTTAAAAAATCTGAATGGAAAAAAGTTCCAACCATCAAAGGGAAATCATGAGTTCTAGCCCAGTACCTCAAAAAAGGCGCAAGCACGTTAAATTAGAGAGCGAAACGTCCCCCGGGGGTTTGTGGTGTGGTGTTAGGAGGGGGTGCCAGCTCGGGTCACCGTCCCCTTGACCATGGTTAAAAATTCGGTCCGTCCCAAAAGTCCGGTAGCTGAACAGTAACGTTAAACCACCCCACCCCCAATATAAAAAAAATAAAACCCTATTAATGGGCCCTACCATTTTTTTAGTAACGATCCCTATACATTAGAATCCAACTGTAATCTAATGTTTACGTGCACAAATTGATCAACAACAGCAACAAAGAGGCAATCACAACAACAAAAGGTTATAAAAACCCCTTTCCCTTTCCCGCAGATAACGATCCCCGCTAACCTAGGACGCCTTTCCCCTCCCGTTTAAACGACACCAAAATCTCCGACCTTTTCCCAACGGGCCGCTGTGCCCGGGCGCCCGGGGACCGGGTCCGACCCGTAAAACCGCGACCCAAGGCCGACGGGGTTGAAGGGGAGAAGTGCACGAAACCTCCTTTATATGCCTGTTTTACTCAGGGCTGTGGGAACCCGGATCCGGGATCGTTGATCCCGGGAACCTCTGTTTTGGCTTTGGCTAGCTTTCTTTGCCGTTACAAAAGTTTCGCCCCTGAACATTTTTCGCTGCAAATGGGGGGGCCCGAGGCCTGAGGCCGCCGGACTGTTTCCCATTACCAGGTAAAAAGCTGGTTTTGTTTATCTGGGGATTTTTGGATGGGAAAAAAAATTGGTTTGATTTGGTGAATTTTGAAAGCCCGGGAAATCATCTAAAAAAATTGATCAATGGATATAATTATAGGGAGGTTTTAATTTCTTAAATATATAAATCAAGGTTTTTAAAGAGAAAAATATGAAATTCGAAAAAAAAAATCAGAATAATGTGGGGGAAAAGGAAATTTTTTTATTCTTTAATGGTTAAAATGTTTTATTTAGGGAAAAAAAAGTTGCTTGGGACCGACTACGTTCAGAACCGTGATTTTAAAAAATATAAATAAATTTTTCGGTATTTGGGGGCACTTAGATTTGAATTAGAAATTTTTTTACACAAATTTTACAAAAAAAAAAATTTAAAAAAATGTTTTGGAAAAAAAATTAACTTAAAAAATCTTTTTTTTTTAAAAAAGTTTCTCCTTTTTTAAAAAATGCTTCTAAAATAATATTTTCCGGGGCTTATAAAGTAAAAAACTTTAAAAAGTCTAACTAGAGTTTTGAAAAAAATTCATATTTCCCGAGTTACCCCCCATTTAAAAATCAACGGTGTTTTTTTTTTTAAAATTACCCCTTTTTTGGTGTAAAATATGGATAAACCTACTTTTTAAAGGGATATTTTTAAAAAATTTTGTTATCTGAAAGGAGGTCTGAGCATATACAGGCAAAAAATTATTATAATGAATTTTTACGAAAATAGAATATTTTTTTAAAAAGGGTCATTCTATGATCGTTTTTGTCAAAATATTGTACTTAAATATTTTTTTATTGTAATACTATTCTTAAAACAATTTTATATACATTTTCTAATCTAATTGACACTAAATATCATAAATAGTATCCATTTATACGCTTTTACAAAATCACGGTTCCGAACGTAGTCTGATACCTTAAAATAAATAATTATAATTAAGTATTTGTAGCAAGAAGCTATATATATATACCTAATACACATATTTTTATACAAGAAAACTTTATGAAACGAAAATAGATAATAATTTGGAGATTTGGTGTACCTCTTCAAGGGATTTGTATATTTTAAATGAATTATTTGCTGCAATATATTATTATGGTGCAATATTTATTAAAAGATCTGGTAAGACATATAAAACAAATATTTCATGTAGTATAAAATTTTTAAATCAGAAAAGGAGGAAAGAATAATGAACGAGAATTGATCTGGATTTTTTCTTTCTTCTAAAATACTTTAAAGAATGCCTATTGGAGTATATTAGCTCAAATCAAATTTTTTTATATAATTACAAAATTTATTAACTAAACACAAATGGATTGCAGTAGCACATCGAAAAGAGGAGAATACAAATTTTTCGCGTATTCAGGGGAAAATACATTTTATGCTATAATTAAAACTTGTTATTGATTAGTATCTAAAAGAATATGTCAAATACTCTTTCTGTTGTTGCTTATGTAGATTTATTAAATTTTTATGATAAAAATACTATCGAAAGGGGGGGGGGAGTGATCAAAGCTGTATTTATATCGAGTGAGTCTAAAAGTTTTTTTATTGGCAGCCTTCTGAGTTAGAATTATAATATCCTTATACATTTACAATCATTATCACAAATACTTGCAACATTAAATAGGGAAAAATTATTTATGTTTAAAAAAAGTACAAAAACTATAACGAAATTAGCTAAGTGACTTGAAAGTTGTCACCACACAAAATCTGTGTTATTTGTTTTGTCAACATTAACAGGAAACCTCAAGTCGCATTTTTGTGATACATTTTGATGATACAGTTGTCACGCTTAAACGTAAGGGCGGAGGAATATCTTAGAATATTATGATAACAGTTTAATGGATTAAGGTACTTTTTTTTTAGTTTATACGTTTTGAGCCAACAGTGTTACAAAATCAGTATTAATCTCGGGGCAATATTATTTTTTTCCAGGTGAGGATATTTAAAAATACATCTATAGGATGATCATAAATAATGATATATAATAATAATTGCAGAATTTTTTTAAATAAAAAGTTGTGCAATAGTTAGAATTCTTAAAATTATAACCTATTTTAATTTAAAATGTATATGTGCAAATTTTTAAACCTTTCTTTTTAAATTGAAAATTCATTAAGTGAGTAGTTTTAAGCTAGATAAAAAAAACCACTTACTTTTTCCCAATAGATTACTTTAGAAACTACAATATACGTGTGAAGAAAAAAAAATGTATTTATATTTTGATTTGAATGTGTATGTAGATGGGTAGCACGGATTTAAAATATTTTAAAGAAGTTTCAATAAAAACATTTCTTGCCCTTTACGACATTTATTGCAGTTTTGAATGATGTAAAATATATGAACTCTTAATGTTATTCCTTTTAATCCGTATTTCACCATAAGTATTGATACCAATACACTTTTTAGCTGCATAAGTAAGAAAACTGAAGATAATAAAACACTAAAAAGGAAGTTGAAGTTTGAATCGATTAAGTTTCCATACTTGGCAATATGCCACTATAAATACAATGAACTCAAAAGACAATGTATACACAAATAAAAAAATAAATATTTGAAATCATTTCTGTGAGTGGGGCATTTAGTTGGAATATCAGAAAAAGAAGGAAAATTAAAAGTACTTATTTATGCATATGTTATATTTTTTCATTAAAGAAATAATTTGATTTCATAACTTATCACAATGTAGCAATAAAAAATAAAGTTCTCTTAAAAGCTGTTTATTTAGTTTTTAAAAAACCCTCTAGAAGGTGAAAGTTATTCAAAATTATTTTAAAATTTTAAGCAACTGAAATTATAATACAAGCTAAGAATTCAAATGAAATAGAGAATACCGGAACTATATATTTAAAATAATTATTTCCATAAAATATTTCTCCAATAAAAAGCTCTAAAATATTACAAATACTATTTAAAACTTCAAAGCGCCAGATTTTGAATATAATATGTTTACCTTCCTTTATATATTAATACTTAATTAAATAAAAAAATATTTATCCATTACCTAAAGAATACATACAGAATTTCACCAAAAATGCCTCCTTATAGCTATTATACCTAAGCAAATAAAACAATTTATTTATCCGTTATTTACAGACATACATAATTTCACCAGAAACTACTTCCTTGTAATTATATTTATAAATTCGTATTTTCGACTATAAAATGCACATGCGTAACAGAAATGTTAGAAATAAGAAAATATTAAAAAATTGAGAGGAATAACTTGAAGTCATTAATTCTGTGTCCTTTAAAAGATATAATATTATATATATAGTTTTATATATATATATATATTGTACATTATATATATATATACATATATATATATATAATATATATATACATATATATATATACATAATATATATATATACATATATATATATCATATATATATATACATACATATACATACATATTATATTTTATATATATATACATATATATACATATATATATATATATATATATATATATTTTATATATATATATATATATATATATATATATATATATATATATATATTTTAAATATAAATAATTTAATCACAACTTTATATAATAATAAATTAAAAATTGAAATTATATGAATCTTTAACATTAAATCCATTTCAAAATATCAATGGCGAATACAAAAAAAATATAATTCCAACGTTTTCAAAAAAATTTAAAAAAAATTATAAAAAAAATTTATAAAATATCAAAGTGCAACCTCGATTTTAAGACCGAAAAGGGGTTAAACTAGTTGATGGCCAACCTTCCCCCTATTGCAACTTGTTAAGTTAATGGGAAAAATACCCAAACTAAAAAAATTTAAAAAAAAAATTAAAAATTAAAAAATCAAAACCATTAAACTTAAAAAATTAAACTTTTCCCCATTTCTGAAAGATATTATAACTTTAAAAAATACAAAATTTCAAAAACAAAAGTGCAAAATATAAGGAACCATCGAACACCAAAGATGACGCACCGATTTTTTAAAATAGTTGTATGGGAAAAAATGTCTAAAATGAATGTTCAAATTAAAAAACTCAGTATGTTCAAAAAAATAAAAGGGTAAATCAAAAAACTCACCAAAGAGCATCCTATCAAAAATTTAAATTCCCAATTTTTGAACGATTTTTCTCTCATATTTTATACAAACACTCCTATATTTTGCTTAACCCCATAATGCCATGTCAATCCAAATGATTCATAATCTCATACGAGTTTTTATTTGGTATGATGCAAAAGATTGCATGAAAAAAAGTTGTTTGATTGGTCATAAATAATTTCACACTAGAGTTTAACTAGGGTATTAGATGCAAATATATTGCATACAAAAAGTTGCGATTGGTCAAAATAATTTTAAAGTGTAGTCTTTAAATATTGGTTTATGTGTTTTTTAAAAATGTATCCGGTGTAGAATGACATATTCTTAAGCTGACCACTAACAAGCTGACTTTGTGGACCTAATGTTGTGTGGGGAGATTTATGAGTTTAAAAAAAATTTTTAAGAAATATTTTTATCTAGTATTCTCTCAAGAAGTTGATGGGATAATCATTCTGTATGCAACAAAATATAAATTTATATATTATATATATATATATATATATATATGAAACACAAATGCCTAAGAAAAACAAACATTTTAAATTAATAACTTAACTCAGTGGCGTGACAGCCCATGAGGGCCAAGGCTTACTGTGCCCAACTCAGTATACGCGACCTTGGGCCCCCAGGTGCATGAGCAGATCTGACGTGAAGCTCCCAGTGTTAAGTTCCAAGCAATCTTAGAACTCATTTTATCGACCCACTGAAGGGATGAAAGGCTGAGTTGACCTTGCCTAACCCGGTGTTTGAACCTCGACCTGTGGTGTGGAAGCGCGATACACTAACCACTCAGCCACTGGGCTTCATGAAGTTAATAGAATCTGAAAATCCCAGTTCAAAGTCTCAACACCGAAATAAAAATAAAAAAATAATTGCATTTTTAAATTAAATTAAAAATTTATAAATTAACCAAGTGCAATCTCATACTTAGGACCGAAAAGTAGGATTAAACTAGTTTGATGGTACCAACCTTCCCCCTATTGCCACTTGGTATATTAAAATGGAAATATCCAAATTTGTACATATATAACGTTTAAGTACTGTTTTATTTTATGCTAATCCTCTGTATCAACAATCAGGAAGAATGAATCTGAATCCTCTTATGCGAAAAGGTTCAACGAAGTGTACAAAGAGAAAATATTCATCTGGCAAATAAAGAACTTGCCTTACAGTTACCCCTACATAAAATGGCTGACTAACACCCATCCCTCGTAATTCCTGTTCATACATTCGGATTACAGGCCACGGCAAATAATACTGTTTTTCTGCTAAAACGTGCTGTAGCGACTCCGCGACGTTTACCTTCATTGGCTACTAATAGTAGTTGTATTTGATCAGCAGTTATTGGTACAGCTGTCTTTATCTAGGTGAAGTTAACTGCCTTCTACATAGAACCATCAGTTAAAAAAATTGACTAATAAGTACGTGAATTGCAACAAACGGAAAAAGTGAACTTTTAGCAAGTGGTACTCGATAAATGATCGCATTGGCGTTAAAAAATATTTTAATTTCAGTACGATAAATTATCATATTTGCATATCATACTAAAATTGTATTAACGTCAATAGCTTCAAATAAAGGAGCGTTTTAAAAAAAAATAAAATTAGACGAAAATGTCATTTCAAAGATTTAATTTAAAACAGTTACTATGCAAAATTGTTATGCATAAAATTTTGTATATCTAGAAAACTGACATCGTATAATATCGTTTGTCTTTTTATAAATATCCTCATTTAGTTAATTTAGTTAACAGGTTTTCGAAAGTCATTTTTAATAATAATGTTTTTGAAGTTAATGAACAATAAAATAAAACCGCATAAAGGTAAATAAGATATGATCATAGTCTAATAATCATTAAATACAAGCTATTATTTTATTCCTATATCGATGGATTTCTTGTGAGACATAAATTTAATTTAGATACAGCAGTACTCTGGACATGGTGCCTAAAAACAATTGTTTAAAATGAAATGAAAGCAGTTTTATATTAAATTCATTTGAGAATAGAATTCTTCTATTCTTAATTGGTTTAAATTTTAAAAGTTAAGGTAAAAGGGAGACCTAATCATACAATTATGAGTTCAGATGAAGACTTTGCATAAGATTCAAAATACGTACTTTATTATTATTTTATTATTTATTATTATGAATAGAATTTTATATTTACATATATACACATTACGAATGCTCTTATAAAATATGCACACATTTCGAGTACTAAAATATATTTTTTCTTTCTTTATAAAATTCTATTCAATAGAATATAATTATGTAGAACAGCGTGTTTGAAGGAAGTTAAAACTGAAATAAAAGTGCGGAATATTTTATTGTTAGTTTTTATTCACTTAAACTTCATAGAATTTATATTTCTGATATTTTATATTCAATATATTTCTGAAAATTAATATACATGTTAAATTATTTCTTAGGCTTAAAAATTACTGAGATTTAATGGTAAATGGGTTAAATTCAAATTGCTAAAAGAATTGAGAAATGGTTAGTTAAATTTTAACATCGTCACAATTTAACAATAACTTTAAATTCAATTACTGTAACACTTTTTTAGATGAATCGCGCAGTGAATCTTTTTTTTTCTCTCTCAGAGCTATACTGTAGTTTTGTGAGGGTTATGTTAAGTTCGTATACGTTTTTCTTTATAAAAAAATTTCTGTGATCTTCTATCTTATAATTTCTGTTTATTTAAAATTAGTATTCAAGAATAAATTAGTCATTTTTATTTGCTGTGGACAGTGAAAAACTCTGATTGTAATACTGAAACTCGTTTGCGAAACTCTTAGCATAATTTTTTGTATTGTTTAAATAACTTCACCACAATACATTAATATCTTTTTTATAATGATTTTTTATAATACACGGGTAACTAAAAATTAATGTGAGTTATAGAACGTTAGAACGTGTTCATTGCTTTGATACTTTTGTTCCGATTTCAAAAATTTCCTAGCAGAAAATTTAAGCTGCGTTTTCTTTTATTCTTAAAAACAGAAAATTACTTTATGACGTAATGTAAAACAGTTAAAAAAATCTTTTTCAAATTGAAAAACCTATTATTTTTCTCATAATAAAAAATGAAATAACTTTCAATAATACTTTCAGCAAGTGTCTGTAATTAGCAAGTGTTTTTTACTTTAGTATATCATCACTCTTTATTATATTTATAGATAACTTTGAAGTAATGAGTTTTCTCTCAATATTGATAACCGTCATTAGGCTTAACTTAATTTTAAGACGTTAATTACAGGGAATTGCGATGTACTAAAATCACAAACATACATAAGATATAACTGGATACATGTGTAAAAGTAACAGACATTTTAATCTTTTTTTCCTTCTAAAAACTATGTAACTGCTTTCATCTGTTGCTAATGCAAATATCGTCTGAAAGGTTTATCTACACCATCATCTAGAATTCGAGTAATCGTTGTTCAACCCAAATATTCTACGTAAAGACAAGTAATATTGTCATAAAATAACATTCATGGAACATATTAGCATGGCAGGATAGTAATTCTTCTGCATCGATATGAAATTTTGCAAATTTTTTTAACTTGTTATTAAAAAAATATACAGCCATTGGGGAACTTTAGCTTTAGGGGTTATTTTTAAACAGACTAAATAAAGCTCCGATCAATGTAAATTAACTTTGTAATTTTACTAGCTAAAAACACATATATTACACTCAAAATACTTTCTGATTGCATCAACCGAAACTTGTATTTATTTTCAAAAAAATACTTTGTTCTAGAATTAGCAAAAATGCAAATGTATAAAATATCCGTAAATTACGTAAATTATTTTTTATGAAATTTTGCCCTACATTATGACATGTAACAACAAATATTGGAAAAAATACCAATGCCGGTAAAAATTAGTCTTATGATAAATAAATTATCAAAAAATGCTTACCACAAAAAGGATTTAGTTTTATTAATATTAAAAGGAGAATAACAAATAGTCTTGTGGGTGTAGAATTCAAGGTAGAATTTCAAATAAGACCAGACGACCACTCTAAATGTATATTTTTAGACATAAATATCGAGAAATAATGGTCCAAATATATCATAGGGTAACGTTTCTATATATATCCGGTGATAATGTGTGAGACAATACTTCTTAAAAATGATACCTCTAAAAAATAACTTTTTTCTCCCTTATCATCACCAAAACCTCTAATCTAAATATAGTTTTCCACCTAAAATCGGATCTCTTAACATTATTTATAACAAAACCAATTTATAACAACATTATTATAACTTATTAATAACTGCGTTATTAATAAGTTATATAAAAAAAAGAATTCTCTTCACACAGTAAGTACCTTTATGTACTTGCTTCGTCAATTATCTGAACTAATTAAGATAAATATTTGTGTAAAAGGCGTTACCAAAAATTTTATACCTGGAAATGGTGAGAAAAAATTAAAATCTAATAGCATTGAATTATTTCTCAGTCTTCAGGCAGCTCTGTTTTGTAATTATGCTTGTTTCAAAATTTAAGGATTATTTTGCATGAATGAGAGAGAAACCTTTTAGCAGCGTTGGGGTTATAAGTAAATTTTCAGTTTTAAATTCATGATTAAAGGGGAAAATGTATATCCACACAACAGTAGCGTACACAGGAATTTTTCAAGGGGGGTGTCCAGGGTTGAAAGTCCACCATTCTTGCTTCATGCTCCTTTTGATTTTGTCGATTTTCAGGAACAAAAAACAATAAAAAGTAATTATTGAATAAATACTTAGCATTAATTAATAAAATTAATCGTTAATAACAAATACTTAATAAATTTTACGTTCTACATACTTAGAATTATAATCAATTGGAAAACAAATCGAAGGCTTTTTGGGGGGTCCGGACCCCTTAGACACCCCCTTGTGTGCTCCACTGCCATACAGTAATGTATACAAAAGGGGTTACATTTAAAAACATGTACACGAAAGCGCCGAATTGTAATCTCTATGGTACAAATTAAAACAACTGTTGGACTATGTGATGGAAGGGGTTCATTGGCGCACTCAAGGGATTGAGAGCTTAACCTTCCATAGAAAAACAAATTTTCAATTTTTTCCATAGAGATTAACTTTCGGAGCTTTGCTCTAAATGTTTTTTGAATACAATTTCCCCATAAGAGAGGTCAGTTTACGTCACTGGGAAGTGAACCCCCAAACCCCATTCTTGAGCACGTCACTTGATTTAGTGCTCGCACATCATAAGATCTGTGTCCGGATCCAGTCTTTTATATTGCCTCACAAAGGTCTTTGATAAGATCGTTATTCGAACAGTATAGCCCTGATCAAAGAGAAGAAAAACTTTTGCAAAGTTAATATAGCCTCAATGAATTACACTTTGGGGATTTTTTTAAAATGATGTGCTTAAATTTTTTTAAAATAATTTTATTAATCACCCAAATACAATCAATAATATAAGTAGTCTTTCTTCAATACTTTATTTCCAATAATTTATTGATAATATTGCAAAATAATTAATCATTCTACATCGTAAAGGACTTCTCAATTTACCCTCCAGTGATTAATGAGGTATCGGGTTCCATAAAAACATTCATCTCCAATCCCGATCATGTTCCTACACGTGACCTACCAAAACCCGTGATTTTTTTAATCTTTCCCCTAGAAAAACATCCTTAGGCCGAAAAGGGGTGGAGAAGCGAGAGAACTATCGCGTAATTTGTAGGCGGTCCCCGAGGGTGTCCGCAAGCAGGAGAGCAAATCAGGATAATACCTTCGTCTTCCTCCCTCCGGAAAGCGTCCTTTTCAAAAGATCCGCAGTCGGCGGCCGCTTACGTCAATAGGCGGCCTCGCTTTATGGCCACCCACCAACTCGATTTTGTTGCCATGGGATCGGGTTGCCATGACAACCCAACCCTCCTCCGTTCTCCCCCTCCATCCCTGAGAGTTATTTCTCCGGCTCAATGAGGGAGATCGTCAGAGCAAGATGGGTTCATCAACACTCCAGTGGTCCGCCATTGTGCTCCAAGGAATCGTTTGGCTTGTAGCCCATTAATTGCCCCGCTTTTCTCTTTAGATTAGTTTGGGGAGGGGGGACCGGCAAGGAACTAGGGGGGGGACAGGTGCCGAGTGGATACCAGATGAGGTGTGGAATTTTATGAGTAGGAGCTAAAAGCTCACCAGCGCAGCATAAACTGATAACAGCCGACAAGAAATATTCATTTACGGCGCGGTGTTAGGCGACTTTTGGCCCACCGCTGATATGTCGTTTTGATGGGTGGTTTTATCGTTATTCAGAGTTAACGCTTATCCATGCGATGGTTTTATGTAGAGTGAATCCATTTTAATCTAGTCTTATGTTGGGAAACCTGTCTTTTTTAATTCGCGAACAGAAGTGAGTTGATGAAACGCAAGGGCTGGCTGGATGTTGTACACTATTTTGTAATGTCTTTGGGGAGGGATTCATCGTTTTAGTGGCTTTGAGTGATGTGATATGGTGCTGCCATCTTGGGATAAAAGTGTTATAGTTTTCTTGGTATACTTTGATAATTGCACTTTTTAGTTAGGATTGCCTTCTTAAATCATGCAAAAAAATTTCATATGAAATCATTTGCAGTTTTGTAAAACATGAGAATATGTGTGTTGCATAAAACATTTTTTCAAATGAGAAGCATACAAAGAATTGAAGTAGCTGCTAGCAGTAGCATACATAGGGGGTTACATTCTGGGAAATGTAGCCTAGTGATCTAGGTCAGTAATCCACAACCCCCAGTCCGGGGATCAAATGGTGCCCGGCCGCCTAATGAACATTAAACTATTGCCATTTTATTCAAAGTGGTGCATTTCTCTTGGACGCGCAACTTTCCACAGATATCACTTTATATTCCACGTTAAATCACTTTTATTCATTTTTGGTGTAACTATATTTTATTCAGAAGGCATATTTTAAATGTAACTAAATTAAAATTGTTAAATCAAAACAATCTAAAATATAAACAATCAACGTGTCCCACCCTCAGCGGGCCGCGGTGAAATTATCTAACGTTGACCGGTCCGCTAGCGATAAAAAGTTGCGGATCACTGATCTAGGAGACGGACTAATAGCCTGTGAGTCTTGAATTCGAACCTAGTGCCGTTGAAAACCCGCCACGTAGAAAGGTTGTTGTACATTCGATCTGTCTAGCAGGACCGTTTTTAGCCTCCCTGTTGCCCTAGGCACTTTAAATTGTTACACCCCCACATACACTATTTCCAGAGCACCCCATCTTCCAGTTCTTACCTCGCTACTTTTGGTTAGAGAGGGGATTCTCCTTAAACTGTCGTGCTGTTTTCCCTTATTTTGCTTTTGCTCTATGGAGAGTCTGTCCATTATCCTGCACCTATAGACCTGTCATGTCTTGGACTAGCAATATGCAGCCGAAAGAAAAGAATATTGGCACGGTTTGGCCACTGTTGTTCATTTCATACATTACGGTATCACGCAACACCCACTCATACTTTTGTAAATTAATACAATTTACAATTACATTTAGAGCAGTGATAACCTGCGGCCCACCAGGCCTTTTTAAGGGCCCGGTTATAGCCCATTGCTCTGAGAAAATTCATTTATTTATGAAAATTTGGTGGGAAATTCTTTGTTAAAAAATCAAATGTATCAATTTTGCTTTTTCTGTCTATAGTCGTATTGGTCTAGAATTGATATATTTTATTTCTGATTAGTGATAATAGACAACAGTGGAGTAGCGACCATTTTATGAGTGGTACTAATTTTAAATATCTTTCATACCTTGCAAGCAAAAAATATTCGAAGAAAATAGATTGTTTGAAGATGATTGGAAAGTTGAATATTTTGTAGTGAAAAACAAGCATGGTGCAGTAATTGTTTGATTTGTCACAAAAAAAATACCAATAAACAGGAATCATTCAATGATACTTGTCCTCGAAGATCTCTTTCAAGAGGTGATAAATAGGCTTTCTTGAATAATCTGTATAACAGCAAAATGTTTTGTCTGTGGTAATGTTACAGCGATAACAAAGACACCCTATGAAATTTGCTATATTATTGGTAATCATATGAAACCGTTTACTGATACAGTAATTATGAAAGAGTGATTCTTGAATGCTTCCAATTTAGAAAAATTTAGTGACAAAAATAAAAAATAATTATTAAGAAAAGCAAAATAGAACTTTTAATATTTTAATCAATTTCCACATTTTGAATTTTCTATGTTATCTTGGTCTTAAAATATTTTCTCCCCTCCATTAATTATCATGTTGAAACTTGGCAAAAAAAAGTTGAGTACACCTGGTTTAGAGCAGTGATCCACAACCCCCGGTCCGTGGATCAAATGAGGTGCCGGACCGCCTAATGAACATTAAACTATTGCCATTTTATTTAAAGGGGTGCATTTCTCTCGGATTTGCGTAACTTTCCACGGAAATCACTTTTATTCATTTTTGGTGTAACTATATTTTATTCTGAAGGCAAATTTATATAAATGTAACTAAATTAAAATTTTTAAATCAAAACAATCTAAAATATAAACAATCAACGTGTCCCACCCTCAGCGGGACGCGGTAAAATTATCAAACGTTGACCGGTCCGTGGCGATAAAAAGGTTGCCGAGTGGTTTAGAGTATCCATTAATGTATGAACTGTTTTCAACTTATTAATTATCTCATCTTTAAAACAGCTTATAGCTTTACTATCTGTTAGTTTTAGACATCGTTATTCTTTGTTTAGTCATTGTCGTGCAAGTACAACAAAGGTTTTCTACGAGCTTTGGTGGTTGCAAAATCATTAAAGACAACATTGTAATCAATTTTCATTGTAATATCATTTTGGGTTTATTTTCCATAGTCGATCTCATTTCGGGTCCTTACTCTCTGGGGCAGAAATGCTTTTCTCGTGACTCACTAGGCGGTGGTACATTCGCTGTAGTTTTTATTCTTTTCTTTTTCCCCCTCCATCTTTTGCGCCCTAGGCACGTGCCTAGTGTGCCTAAGCGAAAAAGCGGCCCTGCTGTCTAGTGCCGGCTTAGGTGTCGTCCTCGCCACTTGATCATGGTTCATAATTACGAGGTCCATCACCTAATAACTCTAGTGTAGCTTTTTAAAGTGACGTTAATGTACACACATTCGCTCAATACATTCTAAAAAATACATTGATGAAAGAGCCGAGTTGTAATCTCTATAATACGAATTAAAAA
Source organism: Trichonephila inaurata madagascariensis (assembly GCA_019973955.1). Taxonomy (NCBI): domain Eukaryota; kingdom Metazoa; phylum Arthropoda; class Arachnida; order Araneae; family Nephilidae; genus Trichonephila; species Trichonephila inaurata. The sequence continues at coordinate 296,683 of BMAV01018200.1, forward strand.
TCTGTTGTTTTATAAGTGATGAGCCCCCAAATTTTACCCAATGTACGCCACTGACTGTTAGATGTATTTATTTGCTTATTTTAATTTGAATAAATTTTAGTAGACTTCCATTGATGACTTATTTGATTAAAACCTGTATCTTCTTTCTTGGACTAGGCTAGGAATCATACTCAAATGTAAATTTGCGATAAAATCTCAGAGGAATAACTTTAAAAAAAAAAAGAACTACTTTGGTATAGTTAATTTCTTTTATCTGAGAATAGGTGCATTTGTATTAGAATATAGATCAATATTTTTTGAGACATTTCAACATTTCCTCAAAATTTTAAATTATTTTTTAGTACCTTGATGTGATAAAGCGTGTGATCTTCAGAAACTGAAACAGCTTTAACAATTACAAATAATTCATGTTATACGATATTTTTACTTTACTAACGAAATTTGCCTCAATTTCAGAAAATATATGCCATTATTTTTTTATTATTATTATTTAGATAGATTTTTATTTCTCTTCCAGCTGATGAACTGTTTATACTTTATTCGAATGTTTTTGATGAATGATAACGTCCATAATAATAAAAGTTTTATTAGTGGAATATAGTTTATGACAGAGAACAGATTTTCTTTCTCTCTCTCACACTATATATAATACGCAACTAGAAGAAACTAATTGTTTTAAAATCATATTACCGTATTTACCGAATCTAAGTTGCACTATTTTCTCAGTGTCATTGCTTCTGAAAATTGGATGTGGCTTAGAATCAAAGGCAAAACATTTGTTGGATGAGGAAAATTGAGTTTCCACCCTTTTCAAAGGGAAAAATGGAGCCGTCCATTCTGGTAGCTTGCATTGATGATTTATCCCATTCCGCAGTTTATCCCTAGTATTCAGTTTATACTGAACATCGTAGTCTGCTGGTATTTAGGGAATATTTTTGTATACGCTTTCTTTTAATCACCTAAACATCAAAGATATCGTTTATAGCAGGGGTGGGCAGAGGTACGGGCTACTTCTAATTTTTTCAGGATATTGCCGTCCACCAGTGTCAGTGGAGCATACAAGGGGGAAGTGGTCCTCGGGTCCGGACCCTCCCTTGCGTTTTTCCGATTGTTTTTAATCCCATGTATATAGTATGTGAAACTTAATTATTTGTTATTAATAATTTTTTATTAATTAATGCTGATTATTTATTCAGTAATTTATTTTTAACTGTTTTTTTGTTCCCGACAGTCTACAAAAGCCAAAAATGTGTTTGGCTGCGTATTGCAGTAAGATATGAGAATGATAGGCTTTTAATCCTCGACCCTTCCCCCTTAAAAAATTTTATGTGCGCCTATGCCCAGTATCGTACGAGCGGTGAGGTAGGAAATGGTCTAAAATATTTATTTTAATATAACTTTAATATAATAAATAAGGAATATGTACTTATTTACAAAACTAAAATTAAAAAAACTTACACTTTTGAAAACCGCGTTTAAAGCAAAACGCAAGATACAAACACACTAATAATAAGAAATGATGCGTTTGTTATGAAAGAATTCAAAATACATACAAAAATAAAGCATTTTTATCTAAAGTTTGTTGTTATAGTCAGCAGAAGACTTCATCTGCGTACTTCAACCAATCTTGAATATTTCCCTATATAATTACTAAGAGCTAAATCTTCAAGCGGTCACCCCAAAATGTCTTTGCGGTCCACCAGTCGATCGCGATCGACATAAGGCCCATCCGGGCTTATAGCATCAAAATGAGTTCCCTATGACGCAAATAAGGAATATGATAAGGGAGACTCATTTTATATGCAGAAAAAAAAATGGAAACAGAGCAGTGGCTACTGAAAATTTGACAAGGATGAAACAAATATACATCAATGGCATAAGCAAAATTATATAATATTTGCTTGTAAATGTTCAACAGTATTAAATAATTTATTTACATTCTTTTGTAATACATTCTTTCAAAAAATGTTCCATTACAAATGCCTTCGATGGCACGGAAGTCAATACCAATTCCGAGGCCAGTTGTGACATTGGGAGCGAAACATGATACTAACGGTTAGAGTAATTATAGATTCATGCATTGTTTGAAAGTTTTTAGTACTAATAATTAAATTAATTATTAACTTATTATTTCTTATTAAAAAATTTTTTAAATAGTTTCTAAAATATATGATGTCGCTGAATCTTTTACACATTTTTTTTTATATTTTTTCTAAAAAATGTGTAAAGAATTAGGGGAGCAGCTTGAAATCGATAGCAGCATTTTTTCTCAAAATTTAAAAATTTAGGGTGCGGCTTAGATTCGAGTAAATGCGATAATGGATTAAGTTATTAAGGTAACGGAATCTGGAACTTAATCATGAAATTCATGTATTATACTGACCTTAAAAGTTTCTTATATTTTATGCAGATATTTAGAAACAAACAATTTTCTGTTTAAATTTATATGTTAAAAATGAATTTTCGAATTTTCTGAAAATTCACCTTAGATTATAGAAAGGCATATCAGAAAAAAATTCCCCATATCCCTTGCCATCCTAAATTTTTCTCTGAATCTCAAACGTTATTTGCAACACGCACACTTAAAAAACTAAAGCGCAATTTTTTTATTTATTGCTTTAAAAAAATATGACTGCAGAGTCTAAAATGGAATTGCATTGATTAAAATACTTTATGCAATTTTCGAAATAGTTTAGAACATGGAATTTCTATCAAGGGTCCATGGAACCGTTGGAAATCTATGGATTTCAGTAAATCAAAGAATTCGCAAGAGAAGATAAACAAACTCCTTATTTTTATTGACAATTATTTCATTTATATCCTTTTTTTTTACACAATGTAATAAATTGATTCAAATTAAAATATATTCTTCCTCCAAATAATTTTATAATAGTAATTCAATAGTTGTATTCTTTCCTTATTATTAGCATTATTTAACATGTTAGATAGAAAGATTTATCTGTATCTTATTTATTATTTTGATACATTTTAAATACAATTTTTTCCTTTTAAACTTTATTTTATTACATATGTGAGTTAGTATTTATAAAAATGAAAGGAGTCTGTGATTTTAAATTTTAATATCGCATTAAAATTAAAATCGTGATTCAAATTAAGAACCTCTGATCTAAGAATACAAAGTAATTATATTTAAAAATGAGAGTTCAATTAAGTTCTCTATCTCACATTTTTACATTGTCTTCTAAGTCTTGTGTAAATATAAATGTTTTTCAAGATGATTGAAAATTGGGTCTAATTAATTATTAATACAATAATAACGGAACTATAATAATATTGAAAATATAAAAGGAGTTCATTTCTAAAACATAACTTTATTTGTTTCTCTTATTTTGCAACATTTCGCTACGTTACTGATAAGCATTTCAATTCTCAAATACCTATTTTCAGTTAAGACTGATCTACATCTTTAACATTTAATGCGACATCTATTGCATTGGATAATTAATACTTGAATGAGTGATAAATTTAAAGGAAATAATAAATGAATCCTTAGACGCAAGAAAAGAATGCAAAAACGGCCTTTTTGTTGAGACATGAAAATAATTGTGTAATATTTCAAGGTTATAAAAAAACTTACAGTTTTTTGCAAAGATATGTTGGATTTTCAAATTGTCCGAAAGAGGCGATCAATAACCTTAATCAGGTGGATGAGGTAAGTTATAGTATTGTAAGTATAGATCAGGTATCGGCAGCCATTATTTCTTGAACTGGAAGACAACTCAATGAACTGGTTGCTGACAGAAGAGCAGAAAGCGTAGTTGTTTGCAAGGCTGACATTAAAATCTTAACCTCAATAAGGTGTAGGAAGTAAATGATAAGAAAAGTAAGTGTGGATCAAGTCGTGGCAACCTTTATTTCTTGAACTGGAAGATAACTCAATGAACGGATTGCTGATAGAAGAGCAGAAAGCGTAGTTGTTTGCAAGGCTGACATTAAAATCTTAACCTCAATAAGGTGTAGGAAGTAAATGATAAGAAAAGTAAGTGTGGATCAAGTCGTGGCAACCTTTATTTCTTGAACTGGAAGATAACTCAATGAACGGATTGCTGATGGAAGAGCAGAAAGCGTAGTTGTTTGCAAGGCTGACATTAAAATCTTAACCTCAATAAGGTGTAGGAAGTAAATGATAAGAAAAGTAAGTGTGGATCAAGTCGTGGCAACCTTTATTTCTTGAACTGGAAGATAACTCAATGAACGGATTGCTGATAGAAGAGCAGAAAGCGTAGTTGTTTGCAAGGCTGACATTAAAATCTTAATAACCTCAATAAGGTGTAGGAAGTAGATTATAAGAAACGTAAGTGTAGATCATGTCGTGGCAACCCTTATTTCTTGAACTGGAAGACAACTCAATGAACGGATAGCTGACAGAAGAGCAGAAAGCGTAGTTGTTTGCAAGGCTGATATTAAAGTTTTAATAACCTCAATAAGGTGTAGGAAGTAGATTATAAGAAACGTAAGTGTAGATCAAGTCGTGGCAACCCTTATTTCTTGAACTGGAAGACAACCAATGAACGGATAGCTGACAGAAGAGCAGAAAGCGTAGTTGTTTGCAAGGCTGATATTAAAGTTTTAATAACCTCAATAAGGTGTAGGAAGTAGATTATAAGAAACGTAAGTGTAGATCAAGTCGTGGCAACCCTTATTTCTTGAACTGGAAGACAACTCAATGAACGGATTGCTGACAGAAGAGCAGAAAGCGTAGTTGTTTGTAAGGCTGATATTGAAGTATTAATAACCTCAATAAGGAGTAGTAGGTAAATGATAAGAAATGTAAGTGTGGATTAAATCTCGGCAACCATTACTTCTTGAGCAAGAAGAAACTCTATGAATAGATTATTTAAGAGAAGACCAGAGAGTTCGGATATCCACAAAGCTGATATTGAAGCATTCACTCTTGCAAGGCCAACACAGTTAAACTAGTCGCCAGAAGAATATAAAACATCACGAAATCTGCTAGATAGCTGCCTTGAACAATGTGAGCAGTGATGAAGAGCTTTGTGATGATGTTTCAGAAGATTTCATAATAGTATTGAATAAATGTAAATTTTTATCGTGGAAAAATAAGAACTGCTTGAAAATCAGCTCTAATTGCAGCAAAAACTACTATAAGATCAAGTGTGAGTGTGTTATTTTCGGGTGTTAATACATTATCATTTTAAACTGAACTTAAATTAAATTTGCTTATTGTTTCAATACAGTCGGATGTCTATTTAACTAAGTCACAAAGATCTCTCCCCCCCTCCCCCGAGAAAAAAAGTTCGTTATGTAAAAAATTCTTTAAAAAGGGTTACATCTTTCTATATACTTTATATTCTGGTTTCCAGGGAAAAAGTTCTCAAAATTGAGAAATTTGTAAAATAGAGGTTCGTAAAATGAAGATTTGACTGTACGAATAGTAATCAAAATCACTCAAAATTTTAGAACGTTTTTCAATATGTGTATTAAATTATTTATCATGCCTTAAGAGATATAGTAAAATTATTAAAAAAAAATCGATGATCAATTTAAAAAAAAAAAAAACTTTTTTTATTTGTGTGTTTAAAAGAAAATATTTACCATGAACTTCTTTTAGTAAGTCCACACATGCTTAGAAATTTTACTTATCTAATGTTGATCATAAATAATAACTTATTCCCGAAGGTTAAAATCATGATATGAACAAGCATAAAAATTTTAAAAATAAAATAAATTAGATTAGAGTACAATTCTAATTTTAGTTTATATTCCATATAATTTTCAATGCATGCATTACGTATGAATTTTTCTCTCTGCTATTACACAGAGAAAAAAATATTATTTAAAATATTTTTCAGAGTAATAATTATTGATTTTAATTACCATCGATAATAACATAAGCGTTTCCTAGAAATTTAAAATTTTATATAAGTAATTAATTACGGGGAAAAAACTCCAGCTTTTTCCTTAATTCATTCGGGATACTATGCATAAACAAACTAATTTATATATAAAACAAGATAGGCTAAATTTGCTAAATATCTTTAAAATATATCTAATATTTCTAATTTTAAATATTTCAAAACAAAATATAATATGCATTTAGATTATAATTTGCAATTATAATCTAAATTGCATATTATTTAATGCAAAAAATAACTATCTTGAAACAGCCTTTTGATTTAGCATAAAAGCACCAAACACCCTTAACAAAAAAGTCACATTTAATTTCTCTCCACCCGTCCATTCGATAAGCATTATTCATTTTAAGCCAACGGAATTACCGCCGAATCATATTACAATTCTCATTAAAGTCATCCTTGCGGTTTGATACCTCAAAGGGCGATGCGGCACCAAAAAGGGCGATTACCGCTTAATCCTTTTATCCTGTGGTAACCCTAGTGAGTGCAGAGAGCGGGGCCAAGCGTGACAGAAAGGCCAATTACGGAGCAGAAGTGGCAAAAGCAGGTGGACTGTGGTCAGGAGAGGGGTTAGGGGAAGGGACGGATTACGATGACCGCTGACCACCCCACTGTCTCCTCCACGATCCTTTAGACTCGTAACCTCCAGCGCTCCCTTTGAGCGTTTTGCAATTTGGAAATTTCTCGCCTAGCTTGGCGCTTAAAAGCTTGGCTGCAGAGGAGTTTTAGCATAACTTTATTACTGCAATTCTGTTAGTGAGAAACCGATACGATTGATGACAGTACATTATCGATTATTTGCAAATAGTTTCTTATAAATTCCTTTTCACTCATGACTTTCATCAAGCAATAAATATCTTTCTTTTGTTTATTATTATTTTTTTTAATATTTCGGGACGATATTTAAAACCTCAAAAATATGATTTTAAAAAATATAACAGAACTACGACGATTTAATAGAAGTATTGCATTTCTTATTTTTATTTTTTAAATATGTTTTTCTATATTTATTTCTAAAATTTTTTCTTACTTTGGGGAACACATTTTAGACTTGTAGAATACTTTTAAACTGTACAGAAAATAAAAGTAAATTATAATGATTTTAATTCATTGCTGAATTTGTGAAGCACAATTTATGTAAAGCATATATGTTTATTTTGAAATTGAAATTAGAATATTTTTGTTCTAAATTTCACCTATTCGATATAAGAAATTTAAATAGAATTTTTTATAACTAATTATTCATTTTTTTTTTTAAAACGGAAAAAAATATTTCATCACAATTTATACTAAAATATATAATTTAAAATATAATATTAAGATGCTTTTATGTACTAACTCATTAGAATTTTTATAAAGCCTTTTGCAAATTCTTATTTAAAACATTCAAAAATGTCTTACATATTTTATGAAATTTCAGAAAAATTCATTACTTATAAATAAATAACTTCAAACCAAGTTTGAAAAATTTTTGCCTTTCAAATTTTGCTCTTCATATAAAACTTTACCTTGTATTTAATTGTTTTTTTTTTATGCTTGCTTTCTATAAACAAAATTAAAACATATTTGAGCATATTAAATTTGCCGAAATATTATTAGTAGCATAAATCTAAAAGCTACAACTATGTGCTTTGAGCATCAATTTTATATGGTTATTATTTACAATTATTTAGGTTGTGTAGTTAGTAAATTTACTCAAAGAATGTTTATTAGATGTGTGAAAAGCCATAAATGATATTAATTACTTCCTTGATGAAAAATATAATCAAAATATTTAGTAAACCGTAATTACATTCAAAGCAAGTTAAACATCATTCGCAAATAAATTTTTAACAAATAATTTTATAAGTATGTGAGGAAATAAAGTATTTTGTTTAGTCGATGTTTATATAATTTATTTTCAGGCATACAACTAAAAAAAAAGTTGAAATTAAATTAGAAACTAAACTTTATAAACAATGTTTAATACATGCCAAAGCAAACGAGCAAAACAAGGGTAATTTTGCAGAAATAAATAAAAAAAAAGCCAAATTATTGATAGGGTTAATGTATCAGAGATAAAAATGTATGATTTAAATGCATTAAGAAACTTGTTCAAAATAAGTAAAAATATATTATGAATGAAAGATTATGATATATTATTATTTGTTTTTAAGTTCAGAGATAAAAAAATGCTAATTGCAAGACAATTTGCTAAAAGCAGTGCAAAATTAATTCTTTGAAAGTAATTTGTCTGCTTAATAATTAAGTTTCTGTAGTTTTTCTCTTTAATAATTGAAAACGTTTGCAGTGGCCAATTTTTAAATGGAGAAAATTAGGACTAATGCCAAAGAATTAGATTAATAATGTTTAAAAAAGCGAATCTTAATCGGGACTATCATTAAGTAAATTATACTTTCTTCATAATACTTAAACAGAGTAATCATTTATTTTAATAGTGTAACTTTTATTGAAATAAGAAACACATCTTTAAAACTCGAAATAATTTACTTTAGTATCGAGATTTCATGTATATTTTTTTTCTTTGAACAAAAATTATTGGCAGTTGAATAAAATATGATTTCAAAAAATTCATATTTTGGGGAACAATATCATTATATATATGATTTACGTTTATCGTTTAAATTTACATAATTACAGAATGGATAGTTTTTAGAAAATGTAGTCTTCATTTGGTGTTATATTTAAAAGGAATTGCTGTATTTTTAAACATTTTTATTAAGAATGATTCTAAATTTTAAATATTTTAATTTTCATCTTTCATTTTTTATATTTTACTGTTGTTGTTAATTCGTTTAAAATTCTTCAAATTTGAGAGGATTTCATTAAAAAGATTTTTTACAGTTAGAAGATTGTTTTATTAAACGTACATAAAATATTGAATAAAGGAATTAAAAATAAACATACTATTTCAATAATTTAAATATTCATAAATAAAATATTTCATTCAAATACTAAACAGTTATTATGGCTGGATAATTGTTCAATATTTAATTACTGTTTCCATATTTTGTTACAGTTATAATTATTCCATTTTTGTGTCGTCTTAGTATAACGTTATGTTTCCAGGGAACAAAACTATGTCATTTTTAGGAAGTAATTATATATATATATAGCACATTTTCTTTTTAAACTAAAGTAATCATTATTTTGTAAAGTTGAATTATAAAAATATTTAAGAAACAAACAAGAAAACCTTGAATTAAATTGGAGCTCCACACCATTTTTTCAATCTTTCTTTTGTTAATATAAATATATTAAAAAAAGAAAAGAAGGAAGGAAGAAAGAAAAAAGAAAATGACCTAAAAACCTTTGAAGATTATGTGTACTGAACCGACAATTGAGCAAGGATAGCTTTCTTACTCCTGTAATACCTTTGCAAAGAAGAGTGATTTACAGACGCTTTTAGTCTACATTTGTGCATACACAGTTCATCTAATTTCTTCACGCTTTCTGTCTTTGGAGCAATAAAACTAAAATAATGAATTAAGCCTCGCGTATTCCTCCAATTTTAATTTCCCGCTGATAATCAGCAGGAGGGGGCTAAAATCAGCTAAAAATTTCTTTCGTTTTTTCCCGTAATTGTATATTTTATTTCATTAATTATGGATAAGCTAAATTTATTTTAATTTATACAAACTCTTAATCACGTTTTTTTTAAAAAATATACAAACATATTTTAATTACATTTTATTACTTTCTAGTTGTATTAATAAAATTGTAGTAAAATTTCAATGTAAGGTATTAATTCATAATAGTGAACTGAAAAATTAAGAGTTGAATGGATTTGTAGTATTGTTAAAATGTATACTCTATTTTGTAATTATTTTCACAAAAATTACAATGAATAATAACTTAAATTACGTAGAAATAAATTAACCTAAATCAGATGGATATGCGTTTTTCAGTTTTTGCATCATAAACATTTTGAATTAAAATATTGATAAATAGGGAAAGAAAGTTAGGAAAGAAAAGCTGATGTTCTATCTTAACATTAGCAAAATTTATATTAAAACTGAAACTACAAAAATAAAAACGTGGAAATAATTTAGTAACTCAATATCTCTGGTTTTCTTATGCCTTTGAATTCTATTTAGACCTCTTCTTGGTCTCACAATCTCCGCTCAAGTGTGTGAGCCCCGTTTTTGTATGTCTCAAAGAAAAATTTGGGTGGTTGAAAAATGGAAAATAATTTTTTGTATTTTCTGTAATCTAGCTTTTCTTGGTTATTGTTGCGTGTCACATAGCATGATATTCTTTAAAAGTTATTGAAAACTATTTAAAATATTTTTTATATACTTTTCCCGTACTATTCTTTTACGAAAGTAAACTATAAAATAAAGGTGATAAGTTATTTCAAAGTGATTTTTGAAAGATTTTAAAGAATAATAGTGGTTGTGTGGTAAAGCTATAAAGTCATTTTCTAAAGTATTTTTGTATATATTTTTAATAATTAATTATATATATATATATATATATATATATATAATTATCTAAATAAAAAAGCAATAGATTCGATAAAAATAATTTCAGACAGTATTTAAAAAAAAATCAAAATCAACAAATACATGATCATCATTAAGGCAAACAAAAAACTGCTTAGTTACAAAAGTATTTTGTATTTTCGAAATCAGGATAAAAAAGTACACATTAATTTTCAACTGCAGAAAAGTGCTTTTTTTTTTTAGTCCGGAAATTCGAAAGAAAATCTGATCAAAATTAGGTTAAGTGCTAATAGTGATATGTGTAGTAGAAATTTTTTTAATTTATTTATCTTCATTTATAGATACTTATTGAGTTTAGAGAGTAATTTATGATTTTTGTACAAAATATGCTTCCTTGTAACACATCTGCCCATTGCCATTTTTGCTTTAATTGTAACAAATTTTTATATCTCAAGAAATAGTTTTATAACAATAGTTTTTCTGTTAAAAATAGCTTTATAATTATGCATTTGTCAATGAGGTAATACAAGCCTTTCTTTAACGAAGATTTTCCTCTATTTCCTTAGCATTATTTTTTTTATTTTAATAATTATAGCAATATTGTTTGTTTTTTTTTAAAAAAAAAGTACTATTTTTTTAGTATATTGGTAATCAACAACTATTGACTCATAGAAAAAATGGGGGTAAATAATGCAATTTCATTAAACAATTAATCATTCAGTCACTCTAGATTTTACAAAGAGTATTTAACTTACTGAAGCATTTTCTTTAATATAGTGTGAACGCAATCCTTATTTTATGCAATTATTATAATTCTAAGAATCGCATTGAATCTATAAGACTTACATAAAATGAAATAAAGGTTATAACACTTTTTTTTTATTGTAAGGGATTTCACCGGAAATCAATTTGATAACAACAAACAAGTATAAACATAAGGTAAACAGTTTAATTTTGCAAAAATAATAATAATAATAATAATTTTATGAGAGTTGCAACTATAATTGCCGTAGCTACATTTTATCCGAAACAAATTTGATAAAATGAACTTATTTAAATTAAGTTTACGTCATGTACAAATCTAGAAAATTCAATTCACTTTAGCCGAGCATATTTTTATAAACAGCTTTGGTAAATAGATATTCAAAACTGATTTGAAGTAGGATCGACATAATTCAAGATTATTTGTGAAACATGCTTAGAAATTAAAAGTACACGTTGGGAAAACTTTAAAATTAATATTTAAAGCCAAAACCCGCTTCATTAATGAAAGGTCAGAAAGATTTAGAATTCTATTGTATTAATGGATAAATACTTCAACATTCTCTGATAAAAAGGCAAGCCAGTGAGAGATCAACGCATAAAATTATGCGAGATAGAGCATACTAAGATTGATTATAGAAACAGACAAACGATGAATGATGATGAATATAATTAAACTTAATGAAAAAATTGCAACATCTTCATTAAAGCATTCTTCAAATTACACATAAATAACTAATTACAACCATTAAATAATGAAATAAGAGAAACTAAACCCTGAATTCATAATGCCTTCATTTGTATTTGTAAAATTTTAATTCTTTTCTTGATAATTTGGCGCTGAGAGAGCCAAAGAACAAGCGACCGTTGAGTCCATAATTAATCGCATGTCTTCAGAACTATCCATATTTAGCGGAAATATTTTGGTCGTTGGATGATTAATTCGATTAGTTCTTAACCTCTTGGTTTAGGAGGACATAATAATTGCTGCTATTAGTGACGAATAAGTGATTACAGCTAATTTTCTTGGTGGAAAATTTCCTCTCGCTCATTTGGTGGTGCCGGCATAATGGAGCTATTGCGTGACATATTCCAGCACTGATACACCAATTAATTGCCGTGGAATCTCTTGTTTTTCAGCCAATCATATTGACTCATTCGATCGCTTTGTTCTGTTTGTAATATATGTTCGGAGAGCAGAGCGCGACTGGAGCTCGTCTCTATTTGTTTAATTGATTATGAATTTGGAGTCAAATAATCGTTTGTTTCACAAATATTTATTAATTTGTAGAATAAATGTTTGTAAAAGATTTATATGTATGTTTTAATTTGGAGTACTAGAAATACGGAAAATATTTTTTTTTCCTTTTATTTGTCGTTGAATCTGAGGGTTTTTATTCATCTGAGTATAATTGTTTTTCTATATTCACCTTGGAAAATGTGCTATATTGTGTTAAATATAGTTAATAAGGTTTTTACAAACTCCCGTTCATTCATACGACAAGGTTTTTCAAAAACTGATTTTCAGCAAAATTTTATTAAAGAACATAATAGGTTTAAAAAGACATTATTATGAAATAAACAACATGAATCCCCCCTTGTTTTTGAAAAAAAATATAGTCGAATCTCCATATAACGAACCTCTATACTGCGAACTTTTCTATATAACGAACTTTTTCCTGGAACCAAGAACATTTTACGATTTTTTACGTAAAATAATCTCCCAATAGTGAAGTGCATTTTCTATATATAACGAACTTTTTCTCTTGTGATTCAATTTTTTTTCTTCCTGTTGTTGAAGTATTTCTGGACATTTCGAGTTTTTCTCTCTTTTAGCATATTTTATGGTAGTCATAAATCTTGAACTGGTTTTATTAGGTGCCTAACTTGCCAAGAGCGATAGAATTCTGGGCATTTCCTTTTGGGTGCAACCAAAAATTTTTTTCCCGGTTTGTTAAACTTTATTCAAAAAATCCTTTTTCTCAAGGGTTTTCCCGTTTCGTTCTTTGGTGTTAGTATTGTTTTTACTATGGCTTCTTTTTCTTTTTGCTCGAAAATGTTAAAACGAAAAGGTCCCCGAGGATCAAAAAAACATTTAATTCTTCGGGGAATAAAAGGCGTCAAAAATTTTCCCCTTGCAGTTTTTCTTTTTTTTTGATGGGAAAAAGATAGATAAAATAAATATATATTTGTTTTTAAAAAGGTGGGGGAAATTTCTTTTTTAATATATAGTGCTTATAAATTTTAAAAATTTTTTATTTGGTTTAAAAAAAGTGGGATGAAATCTATATAACGAACATTTTTTCGGGATTTAGTGACTTCGTTATATAGAGGTCCAACAGTATATAATTTTTAAAAAATTTTTACCAAAATTGTCATTGTTACTAAAAATATCATAAATAAAAATAAATTGGTCATAGTATCATTTTAATTTCATTGATATACCTCTTGATCCATCAGAAGTATCGAAAACCACTGGATGAAAAAGTATTTTAAGAAATAAACATTTTATACGAATTCAAATTGACGTAAATGATTTTTTTGCCAAAGTTACTTTATGTTCCAAAAGCTAAAATGGTTAAAAAAATTTTTAAAAAAAAAATTTAAAAATTCTTAAAATTTGCAATTTTTTTTGCGTTTTAAAAAAGGGCTTTGCGTTTTTAAAAATTTTTTATTGAATTTTTTGGTTGTTTTAAAGGGTTTCCCTTTTTTTAGTGGAAAATTATCAGGGGCTTTCTTTCCCAAAAAAACCCCCAGAAAAATATATTTATAAGTTAGATAAAATATATATTAGAAAAACAACTTAAGATTCTCCAGTTTTATATGTTATTCCTTTTTCTACTTTTTTAATTTTTCTTTTTTTTTTTTGCCCTAACCCCCAAACCCCCCCCTTTTTTAAACCTGGTTATTTTTTTGGGTTTAAATTTTTTTAAAAATTAAAAAATAAAATTTTAAAAAATTTAATTTAAAACAAAAATTTGAAAAAAAAGTGATTGGAGAAATCAATTTTTTAAAAAAGTTTGAAAAAAAAGAATTTTAAGTTTATTGTTATTTTCAATTTTGTAGAAATAAGAAAAAAAATCGCTTAAGTTTTTATGGGAGTTTAACTAAATATACTTTAATTATCATGATACTTCCAAGTTAAAATATCAAAATTCTTACACCACTATCCTATAATTGATTTTGTTCTGTTCTAACTATCCTACTTCCTCAACAAATTTTCAAAAATTATTTACACTAATATTCTATTAAAAAAAAATGGGGTCCCTTTTCCCGTTTTGGGTTTAATTGGGTTCTTGGTCCAATCCCAAAAATTTTTCTTGTGTTTTTTAATTATTTTGATTTCTAAAAAAAAAGAATCTCTTTTTTCTAAGGGAAAATTTATTTTTTTTTTCCCAAAAAAAAGATTCCAAAATACGCCAGAAATTACACAAATAGCTTGACGGTTGAACTTTACCGTTTTTGTTCCGGTAGTTTAGTGTTCGAAATATGGAACAAATAATCAATTCGAAATAAACTAATTTTTTTTTTAAAACTAGTACTTAACAAAGAACACATATCTTCACGTAAGAGTATTGAAAAAAGTCTAATAAAATCAATCAAAATCAATCCCTAGGTTTTCTATTAGGAAAACATATAAATTTCAATTCTAAGGTCCAAAACTCATCAGAGATTTAAATTTCAAAAAAAACGTTCCCGTTTTTGGGGGAAACATAAAATTTAAAAATACAAAAAAAATTTAAAAAGTAAAAAAAAAAAAAAAAAAAAAATTAGGGGTTTATAAATAATAAATATTGCGGGGGGTAATAACATGAAAAAAAGAATAAAAATTTCCAAACGTTAATTTGAAAATATTAGAAATAGTTTTTAAAAAAACATAGTTTACATATACATTTGAACCTCTTTTTGCCAAATTTTTTTCCCCTACCCAGCGAACTTTTTTTTCCCGGAACCGGGCATTTCACGATTTTTCTTTAAAATAACCTCTTCCTTGGAGAAATCATTTTCTATAAGGGGAAAAAATTTTTTTTGTGATTCAATTTTTTTTTCTTTTTTGGGATTTCTGAAAAAAATTTTAAGTTATCCCTCTTTTAGCCTTTTTTAAAAGGGCATAAATCTTGAACTGGTTTTATTAGTTCTTAACTCGAAGAGAATAGAGTTCTGAAAGTTTTAGCCAAGAAGTGCAATCTTTAACACCCATTTCGCAGTTTACTAGAAACATCTTCGATATCGTCTTTCACCCTCAGGTGAGTTGTCCTGTGTCCCCGTGTTCTAATTGTAAAATAATGTATGTTTAATACTACTTGTATACTTTAAATTATAAAATGTCCTCAAAATTCATTAATTTTAATATAAAATTATTTTCTTATTGAAAATACAGTGTATTTCTTGATATTCTTTTTCCTTGTTTTCCTTGTAGTTTTCTTTCTTTCTTTTTTTTATGGATTATGGGTCAGATATATAAAATAAACATATGTTAATTTAAAAAAGGTGGGAATGATTGCTTTTTTAATATATAGTGTTTATGAATTAAAAATGTTTTATGTGGTTTGTAAAGTATATTAAAAGATGAACCCTTCTATATAACGAATTTTCCATAAAATGAACTTTTTTCCGGGATTTAGCGACCTCGTTATATAGAGGTCCGACTGTATAATTTAATCTAACTGAACTGCTTTGTTTCTTTTTGTGTATAGCAACTTCCAGACCCAGGTGTTATAAAGAGTCAAAGTTGACTGTAAAATAGTAGAAGTTATATAACTGTTTCCAATTTCTTTTTTCAAAAGCTTTTACATTCAAATTCCTTAAAGAAAATATCAACGCAACTTTTTGCAACATAAGTCTATTGACAGAAAATTAGTTTTTGTTACAAATTCGATTACTTATAGCTCTTATTACTACATAATAAAGATCATTTTTATAAAAAAATATTTTATATTCTTAACTTTAAGCAGCGACAACTTTGAAACGAAATATAATTAATTTTGTGCGAAATCTTGTGTGTCATTCTCGCCAAGTGTTGGGAGTTTATGGTTCCCCACGCGGCTCAAATGTTTCTCCTGACAGCTAGAAACAAATCGTACTTTCATTAACAGAATCAACTACGAAATACTTGGTTCTAAAAATTAATGATGCTTTCTGCATTAAGAATTATTTCTGCTGAGCATTCCCGAGCCTGGTTTAAAAGAGAACTAACAGTTATGTGTTGCCTTATATCTAACAAATTACGAATTCACTTTCAGTGCTTTGTGTAATGTTCCGTGGAAAACTTCATGGGCATCTAAGCAACTATATTTATTCATGTAGACTTTTTTGGTTTCGAGTTTTGCATTCACAAATGGAATATTTCTTTCTTAAAATGGAGAACAAAATGTTTCATATTTTTTGCCCTAAAAATCTCTCTGTTTTTAAAGTAATTAGATTATGATTTTAAAAATTTCTTTCAAAGTGCAATTTAAAATACTTTAATTTGAAAACCAATTATTCAATGCTACCTAACGAAACTGTGTTTCTTAAAAAGCAAATTCAAGCCACATGTTCTTTTTCTAATACAAGTATTAACAAAATTTTTGTGATAGTACTTTATTACAGTGTAAATATAGATAGAGGGAAAGAGAGAAGAAAAACAATTAATGAATATGTAAAAAGATCTAAAGGTAGGAATCTAGATTATATTTGAAGATATAATCTGCAAATTCTATCTTGATTTTATTTCAGCTGTTTTAAATAAACTTTTAAATATACTTTAAAATCCGGCGTATAAAGCGCCCTTTTAACACAAAAATGAGATCAAAATTTAAGGGTGCACGTTATACGTCGGGTATAAAAGGATACCTTTAAAAATAAAGAAAAAATGAACGTAAAAAAAATTAGAGTTCTACATATACAAATACTGTTTAATTAAAAGAAATAACATCCCGTATGAACGTTAAGGGTTGTAGTTCTAAAATGTATTGGTTTTTTTTTTCTAAAACTTTGAATAATACCTCATTTAAATGACTTCAAAACATAAGTGAATTGCGCATGAACGTTTCAGGTTTCTTCGTTAAAAAGGAGGTACGCGTTATACGGCGAATATACCTAAAAATTAAAATTTGCAGCTGGAAAGTATAGGTGCGTCTTATTCGCCGGATTGTAAGGTAATTAGGACAATTCTATATCTTCTTTTGTGAGATACTTATTTAATCTTCAATCTTGTAAGAAGGTCGATATTTTTCAATTCTCTGGGAAATTTCCTGATTTTCCCCAAATCCTTAAAAAATATTTTGATTATTATCAAATACTTGAAGATTATTTTGATTCTCATAACACCTTTCAAGATAATCCAGATTCTCATCCAAATTTTAAACCTTCCTATATAATCAAATCTCAAAACTTTTTTTGATATTTTTTATCGATAAATATAGAAATATGATTCATTTGTTATTTTGACATTTACTTCTAAAATATGATACATTAATATTGAAAACAGAATACGAATTTATAATTATTAGTTAAAGTTTTTTTAATATGCTGTTTTTTTATGCAACAGAGAATTAAATGATATATTTAACAATATTTTTAATCAACTATACTTACACTTATATTAATAATTTCAAATGTGACATAATGCTAATTCCTTAAAGATATGCATAAGGTTTAGCTACATGTAATAGGATATATATAGAATTAACAGATCTAAATAGATTGTAAATGAATCTGTAGATGAATATAAAAAGTGTTTGACCAATATACTGATTATGAAGAATTTATCAAAAGCAATTTAGAGCATAAATTTTCGAAAAATGTAAAGATTTTTCTTTTTTTTGGAAAAACATTCATTTTTCATTAGGTCAAAATGATTACTTATTATTGCCTTAATTTTCACCATTATTATAAAAAAATATTAAGATTTTAATAGAATAGAGAATTTATTTGTTTGGTTATATATATATATATATATATATATATATATATTGTGTGTGTGTGTGTGTGTGTGAAACTTAATATTTACTTAAAATTCTAATCTTATATCTATTCCCATTAAATCAGAATTACGAATACCTTTTTCGAAACACGTCGCATTTCATCTCGCATTAAAGAATTAAAACATATATTTTGACAGTTTTTGATGATTCCTAGTGTAGGATATCATAATAGATAATACGTGCCGTACTGAACAGTTGAACTTTTTCCTTAAGATACTGATGTTACTTTTAAAATAACTTATGTTTCCCTTCACTTAAATGTGGGATTATGTACTTTCACAGTTTTTCCTTTATTTTACTCCAGAAAAGAAACAATTCCCTGTCTTGCTCACTTAGCACTTGAGCGTAGGTGCCTAACTTTCTCTCTTCTAATGTTAAAATTGCCTAAATAAAAGATGATTGTTCCATATCCCGATTCTAATCATCACATTACACACACGCGCACGCGCATGCATGCTTTGTACTTCTTTCATCAATCAAAGCTCTTAAATACTATTAAATCTAAATATAAACATTTATTTGTTAATGATTGGCAAATTAAGGGAAAGAAAAGGAAAAAAGGATTAAACTGGAAAAATACTTTACACGGAATTGAATATTCAAATACATATTTTTATAAAGCTCTTAAAATGACACATTAGTATATGTTCTATTCTGTAATTAATTAAATTTAAAAAAATAAATAAAAATTATTACTTAAATAAGTTTTATTTTTTTTTTCCGTACGAAAAAAATTACACGCATTAACATAAAATTCCCATATTCTATTAATTTAAGTCTTTAATAATATCTATTTTATACACAAATCTTGTGAAATGTGAGCCAAAATCTTTATTCAGGTGTTAATTCTAACAAAGTGGACACTTAAAACACAAACTGTATTACTTACGAATAAATTTCTAAGCTTCCATTCAAATTTACCATTAAATAATTAAAGATTAAAATGTTTCAATCAAGTAAATACCTTTCTTCCGTAACTCAATATTTAAAAAAATTTACTTTTCTTAATTTAATTTATCTCTATAGTGAATAGAATCGTTTTCTTTCATATAGAACGACGTTTTAATTTTCAAAACAAAGGTATCGAATATGCTTCGAAACGCATTCACCAGATGGCAAGGAGGCACTTGAAAAATTTGAGCGATCAATGGAGACACACAAAATCTGAAAAGGAAAAAGAACCGCAAGTAAATTAAAAAATTAGAAGCATCTAATTAATTTTCAGAAAGCGAAATTTTCGAGAGTGTTTAGAAGCTTGAAAAGAAAAGAAAGCACAATGACTAATGAAATAGGCGGCGAATGTTCGTAAAAAAATATTTAATTAGGAAGAGAAAGATGCTGAAAGAGTTGAGTTGTTTGAGAGCTGCACATAAGAGAACACATATTTTGTTCTCTTAGAAAAGACCAAAATTGTTTTTCAAAAAAAGAAGTGATGATAATAATAATAACAACAATAATGAAATTCAGTTCGCCGGAAAGGGATTTCAAAGTATCATGTAGTTCTTGATAAATATTTAATGAATCGCAGCGAAGAATTTCTAATAAATAAATCATAACTGAAAAGAAGCTGCAAAAACAAATGTGTCGTCTTGGAATTTTAATCTCGATTTTTGTTTCTGTAGTTGCTTACGAGAAAGACAAATTAATAAACTGTTATTTTTATTGTTTTAGAAAATTCCTTTATCAAATTAATTAAATATCTTTCTTCTAGAAACGAAATAACATTAAATAAAATTAAATAGCTCGGAGGGAAATTGAGAGATAGAATTGACTAACATCAATGATATATTCATTTTGACATTCTGTTAACTCATGTTTAATGTATGTAAAATTTAGCATACACTTTTTTTTCCCGTCCATGTTTGAATACTGCAAAGAATTTATTTTCCTTTTTGTTTATCGCAGACGATTGCTTTAGCGTCTGTAGATATTTTATTCAAGTACTTAAACACTTTTAAAACATATAATTAATTTTTCAAAATGGCTTCCGTTTTGTAAGCGCAAAATTAATTTTTTGATCATGCTCAATGTTCTATTCAGTCTTCATTTAGTTATTCTGTTGTTATTTCTAAAAAGATAAAAAAAAGTTACGACTTTAATTTCAAATAAGAATTAATTAAAACTCTTGAATTTATTCAAACAATAAGTTTGAATTTATTAAAATCGCTTAAAGATATTTTATATTAGTAAAAAGTATTTTAAGGTGATTGAATTTTTAATAATAAATAGATTTTAAATAATTCATTAAACTTTAGAAGATTTTTTTATACTTTCAGAAATTGATTTTATTTTTATTATCGTATATAAATATATTTAAAAAAAGAAATTATAAGATGTTTTTAAAATATGATCTCTGAAGCGCTTTGTTTTTTGATATTGATAAATTAAATTTTTATACATTTAGAATTTTTAAGAAATTAGCTTAAATATCATCTAGATAACACTTTTTCGAAAATGTAATTTTTTTTAATAATAATAAATCAAGTAAGAAGAATTTCGAATTCCACACAAGAAAAATCGTTTGGAAGAATTTTCCACTGTAGTACAGTTAATATTTTAGTATAATTCAGATGCTTAATAACGTAATTTTTTAAAAACTTTTAATAAATAATTCACGGTTCTTGCATTTTAAAAATTTTTTTAAAAGAAAGATATGTTTTATTTTATTATCGACTCTACTTCTTTTACCCATGAACTTCTTGCAGTTACTTATACATATATGCTTACAAAGACAATTAACTACATTTTTTAATTTAGTATGTAACGAAATTCTGATGTGGAATCAGAAAAAAAGATATCCATATTGTGCATTAACTTCTTACTTCTATCTTTAATGCAAATGCCGTCAACCAATATTGTGGCTGCCATGTATTCCACTTAAAGTAGCTTTAAGATAAATTTTGGCTTTGAGACTCAAATTACTTTATATACAAAATGAAATTTCCAGAATCTCAAGATTTCTTTCTATATAAAACTGGAGAATTTTTTCGTTGATTTTATTTATTTTGTAATTTTTATGAATTCATTGAATATTACCTTAAATAAAACAGCTACTTAGCTTATGGTTTAGTTCTTTCGCGAGTTTCTGACTTCACAGGAAAATACATAAACTAGTTTAAAATAAGGTTGTACTTCATGAAAATACTTATCAATGAAATTGATTTTTTAGATTTTTTTATACATATTATCTATATGACTAAGCAGACCTGAAGCTTAAATAAATTTAAGAAAACTTGTAAGAAAATCAGTTAAAACAGTACTGAATTTTCAATATTTGCGACCCAATTTTCAATCATAATTTTCACCGCATCTCCCTTTTATACAATAACAATGTATTGAATGCAATAATAATATACTTTAATGCTAACGTTACAATATGACTTTAATTACAAACCGAACAAATTATAAATATAAATATTAAATTTGTATTTAATTTTATGGCATGCCCATAGAGTCAGTATTATAATTAAACTTTTCTTAACTTAGTATTGTTAAACTAATTATCAAATACATTGAGCAGTACCTGATACATTTATAAGTATATTTATCAGTGTAAATGCGTATTTTATTATTTTTTTATTTGTTAGAATGTATTTTGTTTTGTTCCTTTTCAGTAATTTAATATATTATTAAAATAATCTTCTGTTTCCGACTTTTTGATATGTACCCGCCCTACAGTTTGAGAAACTCTAAGTTAAGAGATAGTGATTTTTTTTTCTAAATATTCAAATATTTGGTGAGATTAATACTGTGATTCTGACTCCAAATGCTTTGACTGTTCTTTAAAAGACTTAAAAACTGAAAAAAATCATTAAAAAAAAACACTTACAAGTTCCTGCTTTTATTCAAATCTTTCGTGTTGTTAACTAATTATTACAACATTTCACCAATTTTCTAAGACAATTTAATCTTAGAACTCTTTAAAATTAATAATTAAAGTTTCTAAGAATAAGTTCAAAATGGAAATTATTATGAATGGAGAATTATTATAAGTGACATTGCTTTGTTTTAAACTCAAAGAAGTTTTTAAAACTTTAAGAGAATACGCTAGATATACATACCGTTTCTCTCGGGTGTTGCTTAACTTTAATAATAGGTTTTAGAAACCTCTTTCTGTGAAAATATGCTAAAAGCTTCTTTTTACAAGAATAAGAAGCTTATGTGATTTTCTTTTCTGCTTTTTATTTCTAACTAACATTCTTTGCATTTGCTTTTAGCTGTTCCAAATACTTCTTTAAAAGAAGTTTTACTTTTTGCGTAAAGGTTCTTTATACACCTCACGGGTAAATTATGAGAGCGATCTCTGAGGAATTTCAAATTTTTCTGCAATCCGTTATGTAATATATTTTTATTTATTATTCTTAATATATATTTCATATAAAGCATGGTAAATAATTTTAAAATAATTAAATAAAAAATATAAAATAAATATTTTAAAATAACGATTACCAAAATTTCTCTTCTAACATGTAAAATCCATCATTCATCTTATAAGTCAATTTGAATCTTTTCCAAAAAGCTCTAAACATTATTTTTTAACTGCTTCTATTAGTTCACACTCTCCCTATATATATATATATATATATATAAGTTATATATATATTATATATATATATATATTAGTATATATATAAAGAGAGAGAGAGAGAGATTATCATACACATTTTAAAAATTTCTACATTTTTGACAACCAACCAATTCATAGCCTACCAAATTTGATTGTCTTCTCTTGGCATTTATCTTTGATGGCTAGTTTAAAAGATGCGTTTATGTATATTCAGGTTTTTTTTTAACTCAGTGAGAGAATATTAGTTTTCCATTAATTTCAAGACTTTTGGCTCTCTTGGAAAAAGCTCTGTGAGTAGAAATTTTGTAAAATTCTTTTTTGAAAAATATTTTTGTTACGTAATTTTTTTAGGAATTTTCTTCTTTAAGATTTTAAGAGAATTTGTTGCAGAATATAGTAGTCAGTGTTTTTACCATACTTTCTGTGAGTTTTTATATATTTTGAATTTTTGTCTATTTTATTTGGTTTTTCCTACCGAGTTGCAAAGGGGGAAGGTTGGCGCCTTCAAACTTGTTTAATCCCACTTATTCGGTCCTAAGTCCGTACTTGCTTTCTGACTAGCTGGGCTCTTTTTTGTAGTTAATTTTTGTATTTTTCTGTAAATTCGATCCTCATGTTTTGCTTTTATATTTTTATCACGTTATTTCTTGTTATGTACATTATCTATTATTTCCTATTTTTGATATATTATATAAATTTCTTTCCACACACACACACACACACACACACACATATATATATATATATATATATATATAATATATATATATATATATATATATATATATATATTTCTTATTCAAATTTTTTTTTAAAATAAATACATTTTTTGTCACCAAGTTCAAATACTTTTTTTTAAACTTGTAGTGGATGACGTTTTGTTTAAAAAAGGTTTTCCAAATTTTAATTATTAATTCTTTTTAAATTAATGAATAAATAAAACAAAAAAAAATTAATAGTCCAAAGCATATGGATCACGGTTGCACTTCTAATCCAAATGTCTGCTTAGAATCACCTTGGATGGACTAATTTTTAAAATTTGATTTTTTTTACTAAAATTTTTTTTATTAGAATAATTAAATTTAAATTAATGAATAGTAACAAAAAAAACCCAACCATAAATTTAAAAGGGGAAAATAGAAAATTGTGGAAAAACTCTTTCCTTTTGCCACTCAATTTTGATTTTGGTCATATTATATCATTTTATTTAATTTATTATAAAATAAAAAAAAATAAAAAATTTTTTTTTCTTTGTTGACCTAAGTAGGACTTGAAAGCATTTTTTTATATTACTTAGCATCGTATAATATCAAACTATGTTTACAAAAAGTTCTTCACATAAGACTCCTTTTTCTGAAAGAAACCATTCTTAAATTAGATTAATAATATCTTGCTAAGGATGAAAAATTGTAATTTGCGAAACTTCTGAAAGTTAAATTAATGTTATGATAAATTGTAGCAGGTTCTCACGTATTTCAACTAATCTCCAGGGAAATCTATTTTGTTTACTTGATTTGAAAACCTCGTTTTGTAAAGAAACCGTGATATGTAGATTAAGATTGCTATTTAAAGTAAGTTGAAGAAGAAAAGAGGATGATCTTGAGATTGTTATTGTAAAAAAAATGTTTTGAGTTTTAAGGTCGGGAATTTAAAAGGGGAATTTAAAAAGAAGATTGAATTAGAATGGGGGAGTTTAAAATTTCCCAAATTTTTTGATCTACCGTATTTACTGCTAAGCCCACCCCAAATTCTCAAAATGTTTTTGTAAAAAATTTTTTGTCATCGCCCCCACCTTTATCTACACTTTTTTGGTAAAAAAATGAGCAAAAGGTTCATCAATACCCTATACTTCAAAAAAATTTTTTAAATATGTCTTTTAATGAGAAATAATTAGAAGTTAATAATTAATGTATTTTACCAGTATTAAAAATTTTCAAACACATAAATGAACCAATAGATGTTCTAAAACATCAGTATCACATGTTTCGAAAAAGATTCGTCACTCCCATTGCCACAGCAGACTTCGGAATTGATGCCTGCGTCCCTTTTAAAAGGTGTTTTTAGTCCCATCAATTGATGCCAATTTTTTTTAAAAAAATATATTATAGAAAAAATCAAAAAAAATTTTTTAAGACTTTTCAAGCAAAACTTATATTTTTGTTCAGCATCAAGTATATTTGTTTCATCCGTGTCAAATTTTTAGTGACCATGGCTCTGTTTCCTTTTATCTCCTGCTTAAAAATCAGCTTCCCTTTTCATATTTGCTTTATAGTGAGCTTGTATTGATGCTATTACCGATATGTTTAGATGTTTAAAAGAAAGCGTATACATAAAAAAAAAATTTTTAAGTACGAGCAGGCATGTTTAAGATTGAATATTGGAGATCAATTGAAGAATGAGGTAAGTCACCGATGCAAATGGCCAGAATGGATTGTTACATTTTTTTCCTTTGAAAGGGTAAAAATTCAATTTCCACCCTCCAACAAATGCCTTCGATTCTAGGTCGCACCCAATTTTCAGTAACTTTAACACTAGAAAAGTATTTCGGTTTAGATTCGAGTAAACACCGTATTTGCAAGTGTCTTCCGAGTTTAGAATGCCAAACTTTTCACATTAACAAATATTTTTTTTTACTGACAATTTATTGACTACCCAATCTCAGCTGGAAATATTAACAATAGTAATCTATTACTTGAGAGAGAAGATTAACACTAATAGAAGAGAAAAAAATAAATGAAGGCTACTTCTCAAGAAGATGTGAGGTATAAAGACAAAAAAAAACCAGAATAAATGTACTTCAGGCTAAATCTACATCAGCTAAAGTAAAATTGTAATACATCGCATTAATTCGATTAATCCTACTTTTTTAAAAACTTCTCCTTCCAATCGTTATCTTAATAGAAGCTATTCACTTGTTTAAATAAACTATCAGATTTAACATGCATTAGGCAAATAAATTATACATGATTACTGAGGTTACCAATTAACTACTCTTCTACTAAATCCCCAACTTAACCAACTGCTATTACACCTTTTCTGACATATTTTTAAAGGTTAGTAATTTTTTTTTTTTAAATGAACTTTTATACTCGTATTTTATGCATAAGATTTTACATTGCACAAAGAATCAACCAATTTTAAACTAAATTATGTAAAAGATTTGGAATAATATTGAGCAATAATATAAAAGAAATATCATCTCATGTATTGATGTTTGGCAATTGAGGAAAACATATTGACAAATATAATAAAATAAAATTTTTAGCAACTAGAAAGTTAAATAGTATTTTCAGGAAAATTTGTAATAGATTAAATTCCAGTAAAAATTTCTAAAATGCAGATATTGTTATATTCGAGTTACGTGAATATCTTTTGCTTATATAACTATAAAAATGCATTATAATTGTTTGTTTTTTAAAGATTTTTTTAAAATTTTTGCTTTTCTTTTTTTAATCCCTATTTTGTTCACACTCCTATAAAATATATATATATATATATTTTTAAATTTTCAATTGTTAATAAAATACTTTCTATTCTTCCATTAAGTTCAAATAATTTTTTTTAAAATTGGTTTTTTAGCATTTTTTACAGTTTATCCCAAAAATATTAATTCATTATTTCTTTTTAATTTTAATTTTTGTTGGTAAAATTTTATGATATTATTCCTCTAGATGGCCACACCATTGGATAAAACAGTTTTTGTTAAATTTGTGAGGAAAATTTAACTTAACCTGAGTAATCATACTCTAGTTAGACGTCAGCATTTCTTTTAAACTGGTTTAAGATAAATTCTTACCTATTACATTTAAATCTCATGAAAAAAATGTATAATTACAAATGTTATGTGGTTAAAAAATCTTTAATGCTAACTTAAAAAGGTGTTTTACCTCTTAATATTGTGATTCAGTCATATGTACAGTTGAACCTATTTTTGTGTGGTAGATAGGGACAGCATAAAAAAAATCGCACAAAAATATTCAAAAATTTCGTAAATTCTTACATATAACAAACTAATTCGTGGAAATACTACAAAATTTTTTTTTATGCGGTGGATAGAGACCGCATAAAAAAGTCGCATTTAAAAATATGCCAATTTTTTAAGAAAAAATGTAAAATTTTTTAAAAAAAATAAATAATTAAATATGAAACATGGAAACATTTTAAAACATATAGTTTTTCATTGTATATACGAATGTTCTTTAAAATGCACATACATAATTCATCGCTACTCATCCAATCCAAAGTCCTGTAATGAATGTTAAAGTCGTTTAGTCCGAAGGTGAAATTTTAATTGATTTTTTTTTTGGCAACATAAAGAAAGAGATAATTTTTTTGTGACGAAGGACGGGGGGGGTCAAGTTGCATGTAAATTAGATAATCGACTATAAATGATTGAATTTTTTTGGAAATTTATACCCTTTTTCTTAACTGGTATCTTTTTTTAAGAAAATGCTTTCCAATTTGTTGAAAAGCTGGACCCCGCATATTTTTATCCCATAAAAGTCCTTTTTTGCCCTTTTAGAATTTATCAAATTATTGATAATGTCACTGTCATTGAAACTTCGGTTCAATCCCTGGGGCTGCTGGAGTTGATGAAAGCAACTGAATCCCATTGTGGGGGAACTGTTTTTAAAAAAAAAAGGCGTCTTGAAGTTCACATTTCAGGGGGTAACGTAAACCCCCCATCACGGGGGCTGGACTCTGGGGGCCCAAGGCCTGACACGCTAAAAACGTATTTACCCTTTATAAAATATTAAAGGCAAAACTGGTTTTACGGGGTGGGGGGGGCCCCAACATTCTCCTTACACCACTGGCAAAAGCGAAAAAAATTCAGGTTCCAAAACCATTGAAATTCCACCGCATAAAAAAAAATCAACCATAAAAAAACCACAAAAATAAAATCGCGTAAAAAAACCCACAAAACATTGACTGTTATACATATTTATATTAATTTAATTTTTAAATTATTTATATTAATTGTAATTTATTATTGTAATTATTTATATTTAAATTTTTTTATTTTGTAATTTTTTATATTAATTTAATTTTTTTGTAATTATTTATAATTTTAAATTGAATTTTTTTGTAATTATTTATATTAATTGTAATTTATTATTGTAATTATTTATATTAATTGTAATTTATTATTGTAATTATTTATATTAATTGTAATTTATTATTGTAATTATTTATATTAATTGTAATTTATTATTGTAATTATTTATATTAATTGTAATTTATTATTGTAATTATTTATATTAATTGTAATTTATTATTGTAATTATTTATATTAATTGTAATTAATAAAAAGTAACTAAAATTAAATTTTCTTTGTTGATCTAAGTAGAAATTAACTTTAAAATTTTTTTTATACTGAATTTTTTTAGGTATACAAACAAACAATCAGAATTATTTTTGTATCAAATTACGAAACAGAAAAAAAAGGGAAAAAATAATCAAAAGAAACATTTCATTATTAATTTCATCAGCCATCTCCCAATCTTAAAAATATCACTTAAAATACCATTTTCGCATAATAAACATTTAATGATAAAATACACTCCAAATTATGCAGATCATTAACTAAAACAATTTAAGATCTTAAGTACACATCATTATGATTGATTCTCTTTTCTTTTTTTATCTCAAACATAGAACACAAGTATATTTTCATAATGTTCCTCAGTAAGGTCTAGTTTCATCGTAAAAACATGTCCGATGCATGTAATAAAGATCAAACATAGCCAGGGAGAGGAGAAATTAACTTCTTTACTGCCCATCGGTATATACTTCCTCTCCTATTGGATCATAAAAAAACGTGCATAATCTTCAACTTTTACCTAAGTTCTCATTTGCGATGCTAAATATATTCCACCATTAATTCCAGCTAAAAATGCTTTTCTTGTCCCAATAAACTTATTTACATCATTCTCATTTTACGCGTAATACTTCTGCTTCTTAAATGTAAGAGAGTATGTTTTCTCCTCCATTTTCTGTTCCATTATCTGATTATTTTACTGCTGGATTTCTTAGATTTTATTCTTTATTTGATGCATTTTATTTGCTCTCTGTTTGAGCACAAAAAAAAGCAATCTGTGTTCGGTTCTTATTGGTATTTGATTTTCCATTCGCGCGGATACAAACTATTCTCTAAAAACAATTTTCTCGTGGAAAAGTTTTTCTTTCTTGGTATTATTACCTGAAACGTAATATATATACTCCCTTGTTTCAAATTGAATTTTTCGTTGTGTTTTATGAGCACGTATTAGTGTGGAGCATATTCCGGCCGAAATCAACCCGATAAAATATCTACCAATTTGCTGGTGACGTTAAGGTTTTCATATAAAAAAATTATTCTTAAAGTAAAATGTCAGCAAAAAAAAAAAAACTATTGAGAATGTAATAAAACTTATTAAAATCAGGAATCTATGTCATAAATATTTCACTGATTTTTTTTGCCTTAATTTATATCTAAACTATCTGTTACCTGCCCTCTTCGCTAATTATTGCATGATGTTGTATAAATATAGTTATTGAAATACATATTACCATTAAGTTTTATTATGTATTAAAAAAATTCTTATAGGGTTCTTATATACGTCTATTATATATGCTTGAAGAACATTTTATTATAATTCTTGTATTCTTATTCTCTTAATTTAAAAAGGACTCGAGTTTCTAAAAAAATTAAGGATTTTTTTTACCCCCTGCAACCCAACCGTTGGAGTTAATTCACGTTAAGCCCGTTTTAAGGGATCTCTACTGCTACCAGTTCAATCCAGGTTTGCTATAAAATCTACTATACTTGCATATAATGTAACGTACTTAAATACTTTCTGAATCTGTTCTGATAGAAATCTACTCCGATTTACTTATTTCTTAAGTCCAATAAATTTTTATTTAAAAAATTTCTAATCAAAAGTTCATTAAACAAAATTCCCTGCTGTGATCCTGTTCTTGTATAGCATTAGTAAATTTCATATAATTGCATCATTATATTTCTAGCAATATATTTTTGTTTTATTATGAATATGATTAAGTAGTTCCATAAGATAAATAAGCAATTTTATATCCTAAATCTTAATGTAACACACACGCACACATAAATATATATATATATATATATATATATATATGTCAGATAAGGAAAGTTTAACTTCAAAATTAAGTGGATAGTAAATAAAAAATAATGCAATTTTCCTCTTTTACATAGCGTAGGGATTTTTGGGGTGAATGGACTATTTAAAGGTATAGCGAGCACTGATGTAGATAAGAGCATGATCGAGAAGAGAGACTGGTGACTCCTCACTGTTATGTTGCCTTGTTCCATCTGATTGGGGAAAAAAGGGCCCCCGTTGAAATGTTTTGCTTGAAGTAATAAACACGAATATTTTAAAAATGACGTCTTCCTTCCCTTTACCAACAGGCCTGGGGGTGAATATATATATAACAATCACAAAAAAAAATCAATCAAAAAATCAAAACCAAATGAATCCCATAACATTAAATCCCATTTCAAAAATAATGGCGAAAAGAAAAAAATATATATATATATCCCTTTTTTCAAAAAATTGCATAAAATACGATTTTCATGTATTTACTCATTCAATGAGTTTAAAGCATTAGTTAAATACAACATTGTGTAGAAATTAGGTACAAAATCGGTAATTACACACGAAAATCTTTTCTTAGATTTTATTTTTAATAAATATATCATCATCCATTTCATTGAAAGGATATTTCGATTACACAACCTGTGACTTCATAACCCTATAAAACGAATAAACATTTATTGGATATCTAATCCTTTTGATATGATCTTTTAATGAATTTTGGCTCTGAGAGACTGGGTTTCTCTTATTTAATAAAGGAGAATAACTATTTATTTAATGAAAGGATATTAACTTTAGATCTGATTTTGAGAATCGCTGTTTCCTATATTTGTAAGTATTTGCTTAGAAATAGAAATTTTATTAAAGTGTCGTTATATATATATTGATTTGTTGCATAGAGAGAAAATTTAATAAATACTACGGTTATGTTTTAATACTTTGACAAAAGAAAATCGTTATTATATGAGTAACATCGAGTTTCAGTTTTAAAGTTTCTGAGCTTCAAAACCTTACAATCATGTTTTTTTTTTAATATATCTCTTCAACTTGTGTGTTAAAATAAAGTCGAAGCATAGTTAATGAATAATAATAATTTTTCACATTTTAATGCCTAAAATAACTTTTATACACGTATGTAAACTTTACAATTATAAAACTTTAACAATTAACAATTATTTTGTTCTAACATTATTATTTTTAAGGACTAATTAAGTTTAATTAATACTCTACATTGATCCATGAATGCACAAGTGCTTTTTATTTTCAGATAGTAAACCTATTTTGATATAGACTGCATGAAATTAATGGTATAAAAATTGCTGAATTATTTTTGTTAAAATATTTTTCTCAATTGTAAAAAAAATTGCAATTTTTCGCTAATGGAAAATAAAAGGATAATCGAAGAAAAAATAAAACAAATTCGAACTTTGTTGCTTACAATCTGACGAATTTTATATTGAGCTTTAAAGACAAATTTACCATTTATTTTGTGTAAATATACTCTCATTATATTTATTTTATGCTTAAAAACTGTTTTTACCTTTTGTTTGAAAAAAAAATTAGAAAAACTCTACCAAATAATAAAAAAATGATAAAATAAAAATCTTAAATTGAAACGATTCCCATAATAAAAATTTCGATGGTATTTTTCTTACTTAAAACTGCTTCTTAAATTCTTTTCTTTTTGTATTCTTACCTCTAACCACTTCGATTTCAGGAGTCTAAAGAAGCATAAAAAGGCTTCGAGACACAATTTAATATTATAGCGCTTCTTTTAAACTCCATGTGATTTTTTCCCTTCGATACTTTTATATAATTAAGAGATCTCATTGAAATAATCAAATTATATTATTTCAGATATTTACTCACTAACAGTTTCTTTTTCTCTCAAAAAGAGAAACATTGCTGTTTTTTTCTCCTTCTTCCTACCTTCGAAAAACAACTTTTTTCGTCTCCCAGTAGATACAGCACTTTAACGAAATTGCTTCGTAAAATTTAATTATCTATCCATCCACCGAAAATAAGTGAAAAAATGCGTTCGAAAAGAGAAAAACCAACAATTTTTACCTGACTTACATTTTGCATTTCAGCTCCTTCATTGCAATTCATTAAAACTACTCTTCTTCTTGTGTCTCATTAAGAAAAATTCACCATTGAGATGCCCCCAAATTTTTTTTTTTTTTTACTTACCCTACTATCTTCTCTGACTATTTACTTATTCATTATTCTCACAAAAATTTCCCGACTTCTTAACATTCCGTCCCTTCTTCATAAAATGCGCACGGTTTTTAAATCACTTCATATATTTCCTTTTTTTATTTTATTTTTTTTTACTTTACTCCTCTTTCCCCTTCTTCCATTTTATTTTATATCTTCCTCAATTTCTCCTCCTTTATTTTTTTTTTTTTTTTCGGTCGGCGTCGCCGTCTTTCTATTTGCTTTATACCGGACGATATTTTTATTTTTATTTCATTATTGTTTTTTTTTTTTCCCCATCATCTGAGCCCTGCCCCCCTCTGTATTTTTCGATGCCCCCCTTTTTTTTCTCCCTTCTCTTTCACACACACGCATACACATACACACAGATTCAACTTGAGAATCCATTTTTCTGGGCATACAACTTTTCCACTCGTACTGTTCCCCCCTACTAGATTTTTAGCAAACCCCAGTGGTACACTCGAGAACTCAGCAGATGAAAAAGCGTCATGCTCGACTTAGGAGGGTCGGGGGGTGGAGGGAAAGGAGGAGGAGGAAGAGCCCTGAAGATGAGGGAGCAAAGTTGAATGAAAAATCCCTAAAGAAAAAAGAAAACAAAATTTTTAAAAAAAATCAGTCAAACCCCGCGAAAAGCAATCTTTCCTTTCTTCTTTTTTTAGTTATGAGGAGCAGAATCGAGGATAGACGTTTCACATATTATTTCTTATAAAGTAACATGATTTGTTCTTTTTTCTTGTTGTAAGTTTCCGGTGTTAATACATTTTTTGATAGCAGACGAAAAGCTTGAAATGAAACGCTTTGTTTTTATTTATACACATCTTACATTGAAGACAGAGAGCAAAATAAAAACACGAGTACTTGTAAGTCACAGGGGTGCTATGAATTTTAAAGCATTGTGAGTTCTATTTTTTACTGTCTATTGTCTAGAAAACGGTTGCTTTAAGCCAAAAATGTCATCATCGAAATAATCTCATAAAACATTCGGATTTATCGTCAGATAAATTATTCAAACAATCAGATGAAAAATGGTGTATCTTTAATATTTAAGATAAATTAATTTATTACAAAATCTTGTTAGAGCTATCCGTTTATTTCATGATAAAATGCATTTAAATTGTGATCTGGATTTATTACTCAGTATTCCAAAGCTAATATTTTCACAATAATAAGAGGAATTATAATTATTAGAATATATTTAAATTAAATGTTCGGACTTACACCATTCTCTCACTTACCGGTTCAATTAAAATAAGTCTTTCAAAAGGTAGCATTTTTGTAAAGCTTTTAAAGCTGCTTGAATTCTTTCTGAAGCACTCTAAAGGCATTTATTTGAATAACATAAATTGAGTACGTTTGATAAGATAGAGAAAGGCATTAAAATGATTCTGCTTTGAGACACTTTTTGATAATAGAAAAGTTGCATTAAAAGCTTTTAAGATGATGTAGGATATTTTTATACTATGCATAGTAAATTTTGTTAGAAACATATTTTTTAAAGAAGAATGTCATAAAAGATTGCATTTTATTTGTGTTTGTCTCATAAATAAGTAAGTTAAAGGCATATTAGTTAATAGTGAAAAGGTGTTTTTAAAACGCGCGTAAAATTTATCAGACTTTACTGTATAATTTGATTATTTAGGTTTCCTATTTGATAATTTTTTTGGGGGAAAGCAATATGTTATTAAAAATTTATGTATGAAAATATATATTTTAAAAAACTGTAAACAAATTTGATAAGATATTCTTTATGTAGCGTTCTGCTGATAAAAGAAAATTTGTATTCACATTTTTTGAAATTTTTAAACAATATTTTTAAAAAGAAAATTATTATTATTAATTATAAAAAAATATTTTAATCAAACAATTACAATATCGATCCATTATCTATTTAGATTTAATAGATATAAAATCAAACACTTCATTGCATAAAAATTTCAGTTTCTTTTTAAAGAACTTAATTCAAAAAATTACCTTTATCAAGTAATTAATGAATTATTTTTATTAAAAAAGGCTTAACACAATTTACTTATATTCAAATAAATATACAAATTGTAGTACATTTATGGTGTTGATTAATATATTTGGGACAGTGTGACACATAAAAAAATCTTTGATTGTCTAATTAATGTCTTAGAATATTCCGAATATTTGCACCTAATAAAAAAACTAATCAATGCTTAAAAATTATTTTCTTCAGTTTTAAAAATTATCGCTATTTAGAATCGGAAATTCATTATTTAGGAAACTGGAAAAAAAAATCTCATATATCAAAATTAACAGTATTTTCATTATATTTGCTCTAGTCTGTAACTTTAAAATTTAAAATTTAATTCTTAAATTTAATACTCAAATTCTTTAAAATTAAAAAAAATAATAAAAAATTAATGTATATAGTAAATTAATAAAGTAATTTTTGTAACAAAATTTAAAATACTCCCTAAAAAATCGTTAAATTTTTACTAGATTTTTTTTTGGCTTATTGGGAAAAATCAAAAACCTGAAGCCAGCGGATCAAAATTTCCCGAATCCCAAGTCCATAAAAATATACTTTTTTTTAAAGGATGGGGGTTTTAACATTTTTCAATCAAAGCGGCTTTAAGGTTTTAGCTACGTTCGGAACCGTGTTTTTTGCAAAAGCGTAAAAATTAGATTATTTATGATTTAAAATTTCACTTAGATTGGGAAAATGTAAAAAATAAAATTTTTTTAAGAATAGTATTACAAAAAAAAATTTTTAAAATTTAAAATTTTTTTTAAAAAAAAATGAAACCCAAAATGACCTTTCAAATTTTTCCCCTTTTTTGGAAAAATCTTCTATTATAAAATTTTTTGCCTTTTTCCTCAGACCTCTGTACAGGGGCTCAACAAATTTTAAAATAATAACTTAGAAGTGGTTTTTACCCATTTTTTTACGACAACAAAAGGGAAAAATTTTTAAAAAAAAAAACGTCGATAATTTTTTTAAATTTGGGTAGTAACTTTTAAAATAAGTAAATTTTTTTAAAAATAATATTTTTAAACCTCGCGGGGGTTTTTAAAATTATGGGGAAAAAAATTTTATTATAATAGAAGATTTTTCAAAAAGGAAAACTTTTTAAAAAAAGGTTTTTCCCTAATTTAAATTTTTTTCCGGGAAAATAAAAATTTTTTTATTAAAATGCCCTTTAAAAAAATTTTTTATACTTTGTTTTTCCTTTAAGTGACACTAAATATCAAAAAAAATCCTTTTAAAGGCAAAATGGGTTTTCCGAACGTAGTCGGATACCTTAAGATCTTCAGGAGCACGGTAAGGACATTCTGACTAATGAATAAAGGGGTACCACTTCAAGGAGTCACCCTCGTTTTGTCGCTGCTAAATGAATTTAAGATATCCGCTTCCAGTAGCCCCTTATGTAACTCCTGTATTAATACTAAAATAAAATAGATATACTCCTATACAAACCAATCAATCGTTATTCTTCATCTAGTGCTGAGAATGTGCTATGCCTTTTAACCTCTGCAGTCATTTTTCTGGTTTCAAAATCAAAAATTGATTAAAATGCGCAGATAAGGATGGAAAAAAAGAAGAAAAACATGAGAGTGCGTTTAACTACGCGCGCAAAGGGAAAAGTAGTAAATAAATAAACGAACAAGCCTCACATGGAAAAAAAATTCCTTCAGAGAAGAGAAGAGAAAAACTAAGAAACCATCCTCTCGTACTCAATCTGTTAAGTACAAGGCGCACAGTCGAATAAAACAAAATAGTACCAATCAAAAACAATAAACAAATAAAATAACAAAAATTAAAAAAAAACACCTTCCCCGGAGAGGAAAAAAACCAGGGAGAAAAAAGGGGTAGGTGGGTGAGAAAAAAAAAAAAATTTTTCTCCAACGAACACATCCCCCCCAATGGCGCTAAGGTTTTTCCACCGAAAACAGAAACAGCCCTCCGGATAGAGATAAAAGATGCGGAAAGAGCGACATCCAAGCGGATAGAGTGAAGAGAAGAAAGGAAAAGAGGATGGAGAGGCACGTTCCAACCTCATTAGGACTCCAGGATCACCCCCCACCCACACCCTCCCCAATTTTCCCCCCAACCCCTCCTTTAGGTTTGTCTATCTGTATGTTGTAGGGGGAGGGAGAAGGGCCCAATTCCACCCCTCCCATTCCACTCCCAATAACCCCGACTGACGTGGCACGTGAGAAGGTCGAGTACCTCATCCCAGAGCATCCTTTTGCTCCTGCGCTTCTTTTCTCTCTCTCTCCATCCTCCCTCTCCTATCTCTTCTCCGGTGGTGCGCATCTGATCTTCCAGAGCGGCTCCACACTTTCTTTCTTTCATCACTTTATCCGGAGAGATGTCCATTTATATCTCTTTCTTTTCTTTTTTCAGTTTTTCTTTCCTTTTTTTTATTTTTACACCGACGTTCTCTTTTTTTTTTTTTTTTTTTTTTTTTTCGTACTTCTCCTTTTTTTGTATGTTGTTTTTTTTTGGCCCTTTTGGTGCCCCTTAAACCAATGGTGCGCTTAGACGGCGACAAGCGACTATTCTTTTGTCAATCTGGCCGGACTCTTCTGGGTATTTTTCTACTCTTCTTCTTTTTATTTATTTTTTCCACTTCTTTTCTTTTCCTATATTCTTGGCCGTGTGTCAAAGTTGTTTGGTCTAGCGACAAATAGCGGCATTTGCAATTATTTGGACAGAATGGAAGAGAGGGAATAGGATAGGAGGGGAAGAGATAAAAAAAAATATCTCCTTGTCCCTTTTTTGAGCAACCGTGATTTACTTCTTGGATATTGAAGTGGACGGAGAAGTGAACAATCTTCCAACCATTTATTTATTTTGGAATCTCACGGACAAAAAAAAATTGGAAAACATATTGACACTTGTTTGTGCAAAGAGTTTCATATATTTTTTATATCTCAACTTTAAAAATAATTCACAGCGTGCAACTCATTTACCACGTGTTGCCAATTCCTTTTCATAAATTAATACTTTTAAAGAAAGATACTCCGTGACATTTTTTGAATGAAATATAGTTATGAATATTGACTATTATTTACTACTACGGGAAACACGGAACAGTTATATGTATTCAGTTTTTTATAGGAATTCATTTGAAAGATTACACCATTTAAAAAAGAAATTTTCGTAAGAAGGGAAAAGAGTTTGAATGCATAGTGTCTATTTTTGAAAAATTTGTGTAATGAAATAATGCATTCTGTTTTTATATTTATGTAGTCCGTTTTAATTATTATTAAAACAAAATTTACGTTAAAATTTTAATTTTCTGTGAAACTAAAATTTGATTAAAAATTTGTCAAAACATTTCAAACTATGTCATTTGTATATGTTTCGGAAAATTAGGTGAAAAAATTATGCCTAAGATTATTTGAAAATTCTCTGTTTTTTTCCGTTTTTTCTCAATATACCCATAGGTACCAAAAATATGGTATCATATCATGCTTGACTTATTCTAATGCTGTGTAAAATGAATGTGTAATTGATAGAGTTTATACATATCTATGTAAAAGAGAGAAATATTTTGAAGTATTTTTAAGGCATATGATATAAGCATATTCTATTCTAATCCATTTATTTGGGTAATATCTTGATAATGTTAATAATTAGTAAATAAACTAAATGACGAAATAAACTATTCCTAAATTAACTAAAGTAATTAATGTATAATTCAACACATTTAATTGGATTTGTAATCCCGAAATGAGCTTTGAGAATGACTTGTAACTGGATCTGTTTGTGGTACTTCTACTAATCCTGTTGCGAAAAATATTCTTTAACTATTTTTTTTTAGTTTAAAAACTCCTTTTCGTACAGATTTGATTTTATGCAAATGTAAATGCTATTCAAACCCTGAGATTGAATGTGTGAGGTTAATCATGAAATCTCGTAATAATAGAAAGAATTACGACTAGGAAGTCGTGCGGCCTGAAATTAATATTCATCTTAGAATCACACCTGGAGTCTTGGAAGGAAGTAGCAGTGTATAAAGAACTCCGATTTCAGCTAAGTCATTTTGAATAATCTCATAAGTTAGATTAAGGTATCCGACTACGTTCGGAACCGTGATTTTGCAAAAGCGTATAAATGGATAATATTTATGATATTTAGTGTCAATTAGGTAAGAAAGCGCATATAAAATTGTTTTAAGAATAAGGTTTCAATAAAAATTTTTTAAAATACATATTTTTACAATAAATGAACATAAATGAAATTTTTAAAAATTCTCCTTTTTTTGAAAAATGCTTCTATTATAATTTAAAAATTTTCAAGAAAAATAAGTCAGACCTTTGTAACCAAAAAAAGGGGTTTAGGAATTAAACAGAATTTTTTTTTCCGTTTTAAAAACGGGGGAACATTTGAAGAAAAAAGCCAAAAAAAATTTTTTCAGTTGTCTGTAACTCTAATAATAATATGAATGTTTCAAAACTCTAGTTGAACATCTGTACAGAGAGGGCTGAACTTTTACTGGCAAAATATTTTTATAATAAAACATTTTCCAAAAAACATTTTTAAAAAAAAGGGGTTTTTCTAAGTTCATTTTTTAAAATTTTTTTAAAAAAAAAATTTTTTTGTCAATATGTCCCAAAACAATTTTATAATGTAACATCTAAAGGGGCACTAAATATCATAAAAAATCCCATTTATGGACAAATAATTTGAATATGGAAAATTAAAGGTTTAAAAAGATAGCTACCAGGGTTTATCAATAAAGTTGTAAATCATTCCCTAAAAGGGGTTTGATATAAAAAAAAACGTATCTATTGGTTTAAAAACGTAAAACTTCTTCTCCCAACCCCTCCTACACCCCGCGACCTCCTGGTCGTGAAAAATAAAATTTTTTTTTTGTAATGTTTCATTGATGTGACAAAAATCGCATGTAATTTGAGAAATTATTATCCCATTTTTTTTGGGGCCCAGAGCTTCCGGGTCCCACCCGAAAGAACTTATAAAATTATCCCAAACTAGGGATAATGACATCCTTACCTTATTCTTTTAAAAGGGGTCTCAGGGGTGTTAACTTTCTCTAGATGGCTGAAAATATAAACAATATTCAAATATATATACCCTTTGAAATTAAAATTAAATAATTCGAATCTTTTACACATTATTTATTAGAAATGGGGCTTCAGAAAAGTATAAAATGTTTAAAATATAATCATAATTTTCAAAATTATAAGCATATGAAAATAAGAAACATTTCTATAAGAAATATTAATTAAGTTTTACGTTGCGCAAGGTATTTTCTAAAATAGTAGCTTTAATTATATATACTAGCTATAAGTTTATATATAAAGTTAAATGTATCCTTATTACATTGCAGTATTTTTATATTTATAGAATAATAAATTATATATTTTTTTAAATAAAATTTACATTTTCAAACTTTTTTTTAAAAAATTTCAATATTTTTCAAATATGTTGAAATATGAAAGATGTATTGTTCTTAAATGATGTAGGGTTTAAAGTGTATGTTATATTTTATAATTCTATAAAGTTTTTCATCAAAAGGCTACTATTTTTTTGAAAATAGCGTGCGCAATTAAAATTTTTTAATATTTATCCCAAAAATTTTTTCTTATTTTCAACTTGAGCCCAAAAAAATTTTTTTTAAATTATGATTATATTTCAAATATTTTGAATTTTTTCGAAGCTATAATCTTTTGTAAATATTGTGTAAAAATTAAATAAATTTAATTTAAATTTAAAAGAATTATGCCCGTTTGAAAATTGTTTATATTTCCCCCCCTCGAGCAAAATTACACCTCTGAGACCCCTTTTTAAATTTTTTTTCACATTTTCAACTCTTAAGCCCGCCCCGGGGTCAACAATCCTTGTATTTTTTAATCAGGTTATTCCCTTTTTTTTGCTGCGATTTGATTTAAGGTTAATCAATAACCCAAAGATGATAAAAAAAATATCCGAAGAAACAATCTCTATTTTTTTAATGAATCATCGGGGTAAAACTTATTTTAAAAATTCTCCATATTGGTATTCAAATGAGTTTTGGTAACGTCTCAAAGCTATCATTTACAAACTTTAAAAGCGTTTTTCTCAGATTTTTAATTTTGTCCATGCAAACAAATTCTACTACCTACGGCAGGGATTATTCCCTGTCTGGGTGAGGGTGTGATTGAATATTAAAGTTTCACTGTTCCCGCTACACGGGGCTTTTGGGGGCGGACCTCAATAGGGGTTTTTAACCATGGTCAAGTGAAAGGGGCGACACCGGGCTGCCAAAACCCCCTCCCTGCTTTTCCCCCCTCCACCAACGGGAGGACGTTTGAGCTCTCGACAGGTTTAATGTGCATCACTCCCCTACACGGTGGGTCTTTAGTGGTACTGGGCTCGAACTTATGGCATGCCAGCCACGATCCGATACCTTGACCACTGACTGACTCTCTGTCTGGGCACATCTTACAAACAGGAAATTGTTGGAGGACACAGTTCAAAATGATTCTTAATATTTTTTATTTTGTTGTAATTATAAAAATCAGAAACAATATCCTACACTAAAAAGCTAACAAAAAATTCGAAATAGTTACATTTTATGCGACTTTTGTCATTGCATATTATCCACTAATTTTTCAAAGCTAGGCGTATAAGATGATATTTCCCAAACCCTTTTAGCATCTCCAAAAAATTCTATTTTTAAAGGGGTTTGGTCTGATTGGCGATTTAGGGTTTTTTTCCCTTGTTGAACACAACGATTCACATAAATTGTGAAACCGAAATACGATTTTAATTTGTAAGCTCCATTTTTCAAAAGGGGATATTTTTTATCGTCCGCTAGATTTCAAATGTTTTCATTAAGTCAGCAATATCAGTCTGAATATGTAAAATCTTATCTTCAATTGAAGATGCTTCTTCCTGAATATTTTTCCCCATAGAATTTGCAACGTCAAGGGAAAATTGGGGTTTTAGGATTGGAAAAGGGACGAAAAATGAAGCCCTTTTAAAACATCGGAAATTGCTGGAATATTTTATAGTATATAGCGGACAATATATAATTAAAAGCTGGAATTTATATAAAATTGGGGGCAGTTGGGGGGCAAATAACCTCGCGGGTTTTGGGGGAAATTTTTTGGGGCATTTTAAGGGGGTTTAAAAAATTTTTTGAGATATTTTTTATTTATTGGAGAAAAGGGTTTAATTTCATTTTGGTTTGAAAAAATTCTAGATTTTTTTAAAAAATTGGGGAAATTTTTATATTTAAAAAATTCACAAATACAAAAATAACTAGCAAAATTCACAATAAAAAGTAAAAATTTTTATTCCATGCTAACTTTTGTTTCCCATAATCCAAGAAATAAAAATCTCCTGAAATGACTAAAAATACTTGAAAACTAAATGTTTTATATTTGAAAAAAAAAATTTCCTTAAATTTTTTTTTAATATTTTAAAATAATAGTTTGCGAAACTAGTTTTTATTTTCAAAATCAATTTTTAAAAAATCTGAAAAAGAATTTTTTGATATTAATGTCTTTAAAAAATTTTCTAAAAAGGGGACTGAATAACTGTACGCATCATTAGAAATGTCCATAGTTTAAGCCAGTGGTCTTCAAACTTTGCCCATACACGGAATCTTAGAACTATAAGGTGTTTTCGGGGAACACCTTTACGCCCCTCCCCACACACACTTCGAAGAATTTATCTTATAATAACATTTAAAGTAGATCAAAATATTAAAGGTATTTTATGTAACTATAATTTCAAAAAAGTATTGTATATTTGTTGTTAATAAATTTCAATGTTGTTAATAAATTTGTTGTTAATAAATTTCAATCAATTTTAATATAATGTATTCACAATTTTATAATCCTTTCTACTCCTGTCGTTAAGGGGGATTTGATTCCAGATCATCTTAAAATTTTTTGGGGAGGGTCATTAATGGAATCCCCCAATTTACCCATTAAGATCTATACAGACGGCAGAAAACTGAGTGATCGAACAGCTAGCGGCATTTACATTGAGAAACGTGGAGAGAGGTCTTTTTTCCACCGTAACCCCGACTTTTCCTCCGCCTTTAAAAGTGAAATTGCAATAGAGCATGGCCTTGAGGCAGTTCTTAATGAACAAGACTTCGGAGACCTCTGGATCCTCTCTGATAGTCGCAGTTCTCTCCAGCATCTTTATAACTGGATCACAGTCGGAGACACAGCTGGCATCTCCATACTTCAAAAACTTACACAAATATCAGAGTCCCATGATGTTCATTTCCAGTGGATTCCCTTCCATGTTAATATCTTAGGAAATGAACAAGCGGCTCCATTCTTTTTCCCTATTTGAAGTAGCATCAAATTCCAAAATGCAGTTATGGCGTTTAAGTATCATAGTATAAAACGAATTTTTCGGGAATGTCTAAATATTTTAATATCTAAATAGGTTATAAAATAAAGATAAGACTATTGTACTTCTTTAGGCCTTATAATGTACAAAGCTTTGCATTACATACTGTTTAAAATCTTTGTTACAATTAGGAAACATCCTTTATTAAAACAATAGTAACTATTTTTGCTCAAGAAATGATGGATCGAAACTCTTTTTTAGAATTTTAAAACCTGCTTACACAAAAAAGATGTTCTTTGGTATATAGATGAAGGGGAAAATAAATTAAATTTAATTTGTATGTTTACTGCCATAACGGGAATGTTGAGGCATTGAGTTTTCTTATGGTAAAAAGTCAAAGTAGTTTTTATGAAAGGAAAACAAATATTTTAGTACCCGTTAACACTTATTGCGAGGAAAAGACACATGCTAAAACGTTGCAAGAGAAAGAAACATCAGGTACATTTAATAGCTTATTTGGTATTAAATTTTAAAAAAAAAACCTACTAAAGAAATTGCAGTGCACAATAAAACAGAAGACGGTGGAAAGCTTGGATCGGCGCGACTTGATTTGACTGCGTGTGGGGAAGCTGGGTATGAAATGTTGCAATGTATCTTGTACTATTCACTACTCAGTATTTCCTTATCAATAATCATCATTTTTGGTTATTTATATTGCAAAAAATAATTTATTTCGGTCTAAAATCAACTAATTAAAATGTCTTTTTTTATTTCATCGAAAATTCACCCCCTTTGTGACAATGTTAAATTTGAAACTATTAATTTTAATTATTTTTCTCCAGATCTTCATACCATAGAACACCTTTTCCATATAGATAGGTTCCGATAAATAATAATTTTTTGTCTCCATATAATTCCGATCCCCATTAATGCATATATTGTAATTCGACATTCTTAACTTTAAATTGATAATTTCGTTATCAAGCAAATTGATCTGCATTAAATATGAAGATTACTCTATAAAAAATAACGCATTAAAACAAAAGCAAAGGAACACGCATTCGACATTCCGAAACCAATAAACTGCCATTATCGGTAACTACAGAAAAGTAGATATATTTTCCCGCCCTCAACACAAAAAGAAAACCTTGCTCTTCGTTCCGAACTTGATACCAATTGATTAAAGGGACAAAAGCATTTATTTTGTGTCACTGTAACTGCAATCCGATCTATTCCTCAAAACGGGTCTAGAGTGACTGCGATAGTGGACGACAGAGGGCGGGTCAATAGCTATCAATGTCCGGCCTTTTATGACCGTTATTCCACTCTGTCTTTTCCAGTCCATTTCGATCTCCATCATTTAGAGGGTCACTTTGTCCACCACAAACTGATCTTTTTGATAAACGTCCAAAAGTTCCGAGATTATGGCTGGATTTTTTTTTAATGCTTTTTTTTTCTATTTTGTTTGATATCCTTTTTTTAAACATGACCTTGAGTGGTTATTGTTAGAGAGCTAAAATATATAATGGAATTCGTGATAGTTGTACTTGTCGCTATATGTTTCGTGACTCGTTCCATCACGATGGGTTTCATTTTTTCGCATTTGAATCATTTTTGTTCCCGACCGTATAATTAGATACATACTTTAGTGCCTCTTATAGTATTAGAGTAATATCATGCTATGTGGGGAAAAGAACAATATGAGAAACGTAAAGAGTATCACAATCATACAATTAGATATATATATTTTTACGACTTCTTAGATTATCAAACGTTTTGATGTTTTACAAGAACAAGAGAATGTTTATAAAAATATTTATACCATTACATGTTTTTTTCATTATCTATATATATTTTTTTTGAGTTATGGCAAACATTATTTAAAAACATGTCGATTATATTTGTCACTAAATTTAAGAGAATTTGAACTTCAAGTAAAAATATAAAAATTCATTATTAATTTTTTAAAAGTGGTATTAAATGAGTTCCGTGAAGTTAAAAAAATTAATGAGAAGTATAATTAAGACTATTTCCGTCTGTTTATACATATAAAATTATGCTAATATACAATAAAATTAGAAGATAATCAAAACCTACGAATACATTGTCATTCAAAGTAAAAATTTTATTGACATAAAGAAATAGAAATTTAAATAGCAAATCAAAAAGCAGTTTCTGTCTTAGAACTGAAATATAGGGTTAAGCTAACTGATGATATAAATCTTCCTTTTTTATTGATTACTAGTTTAATATATAGAGCTAGAACATTCAAAAAATTAAAATA
This sequence comes from Trichonephila inaurata madagascariensis, assembly GCA_019973955.1. Lineage (NCBI taxonomy): Eukaryota > Metazoa > Arthropoda > Arachnida > Araneae > Nephilidae > Trichonephila > Trichonephila inaurata. The sequence continues at coordinate 341,226 of BMAV01018200.1, forward strand.
TGTTTAAGAAGTGAAAGAAAAATAAAAACACTCATATGTGTGCATGCGTGAGTGTGTATAAGTATGTGTGTAAGTGTGTATATGAGCAATTAAAATATATCAAAATCTTGTATGAGATACATAAAACTTACGCTTACTAAAATTTAATAGTTCAGCTATAAACATATGATATTCATTATTTTCAATAAGGATGTAAGAATAAGACTATAAGCGCTATTAAAATAAATAATTATGTCAAATAATTTAAATTAATAAAATCAATAAATAATAAATTAAATAAAATCAAGGACGATAAAAGCAGAGTGGGAAAATAATCTGATACGAGACGAAGTACTCAAGCATCGCACTTAATTGGTAAAGCAATATTCATAAAAACAAAAACAAAAAAACTGTTTGCTAAAGTAATCTACAAACACACATTTATATATATGCATACGTGTGTATCTTAAGAGAAAAGATTTTTTGCGCAAAGAAATTATTCCCTTAAATGATATTTTGTAAAATTCGTTATTACCAATGAACCATTACTAGACAAAGTAATTTTTTTATGGAATTTCCTAATTTTATTTAAATTTGATTTCAAAATTAAACATAAAAAGAAGCGTTACAATTCATCTCGATAAAAAGATAATATTTATTCACGAGTTTTCTTTTTATTCGTCTTGATTTATCAAAGAAGTTAATTTTTTGGAATAAGTTCTGTCCTTTTTTTTTAATTTTATCTCCTTGAATGAATCGTAATCCAATGAAACAATTTTCATTTGCTTTAACTCAATGTAGCTAATCATTCTTGAATTAAAAAAAAATTCTCCGAAATACCTTTCCCGAAATAGACTTTTTTTCCTTGAACGAAAAGCTAATACATTTCCAATTCCATTAACTTTCACAAATCCGTGTTCATTAACAAGAGCAAACACATTTTCCCACATTAGAAAAGAGCATTTTTCCAAAAGTTGCAAAAGTAAATATCTCTTTAGAACATTCAGTGCAATGGCGGGAATTTTCCCCACAGAATACCTTCCACTGAATCGTGCACTTCTCCTTTGATATTACGTTCAACTCAATTTCCAAAACAAGAATGATACATAAAAAAAAGATTCCGGGAAATGTAAGCATAACAAAGAGGAATTGGCGAAGAATTATCCATTTAAAGAAGCGTACTTAGCATTTTTCCTTCTACAACTCATCCCCTCCCACTTTGTCTTCCCCTCAGTGATTTCAAAATCCTAGTTTCGTCGTGCAATTAGTTTGATTTTCAGTTTCTATTCAGCCAATTATCTTTCGAAACTGTCTCATACCCTTTTGACTGGATCCCAAGAGTATAGGGCAAGGAGTGTCATGGATGGAGGTTTACCAGATTTGGCAGGATTATCACCTTTTGTTACTGATGAATCACCGCCATACTCCGATTAATCATCCGCTGTTATAACCTTGGAAGAAGGTTTATCGGATTAAATAATCTCAAACTCAGACTAATATTGAAAATTGTGAAACTTTTTAATTGTTATTAGAATTAAGGATACACGAAGAATTATTTTAATGTAAAATTATGTATCTATAGTTATTTTATCATTAGAAACAATTTCTTAACTATTTGGGAATTATTAAATGCTTAGTGAGCTGGATTATAATAACTTTTTTTTATATTTAATAAATGTTCTAAAAATCTCTTTAAAAAAATAAATTTATAAGTTTAGGCAATACACATTTTCCAAAAAAATTAAACAGTAATCTCATGAAAGTATTTAATATTTTTGTAAGATTATGTTATTGAATACATTCCGAAAAAAATCAGTTTATAACAAACCATTAATTTTTTTAAAACATTTAAAAAAAATTTTTTAAATTTTTAAAGTTTAAAATTTTTTTTGAAATTTAAAAATTTATAAAATATTTAATTTGCGTAACTTTTAAATTATTTCTTGGGTTATTTTGAACTAAAATGAGTATGAAATTTAAAACCTGACTTACTGGTGAACTGAAATAATTATTCTTTTAGCTAAAATCCCCTATCCTCCCCTCCCCCTTAAAAAAAATTCTAAAAATATTAACTTTGACATTTTTTAAAAATAAAAGAATTTTCTCTCTTTCTCTCTCTCTCTCTCTATATATATATATAATATGATTGATTAAATATGCGATTGAAAGAGATGTATTCATCGCGAAAAAAAATAGGCTTTGTTACCTGTACCTTTCCATTATTCGCTTACTTGTACTATTTAAAGTAAAAAATGTTCTTGATTTTTTTATATTTTTACACTAATCCTTTGAATTTTTTTTCACTTTTACATGGCAATATAAAATTTTTAATTTCGATAAATTTCGTTTAAAGTTTTTCATTAAAAAAAATATCCAAAAATGGAAATTTAAAAAATTGAATATTCTCAAATGTTTATGTTGTTGTTATTTATACCTCCTGATCCACAGTTTCAGATCAAGGCCCACGAAATTCATCATGGCAAAAGGCTATAATGTACGCCTATCGTTATCCGTAGCTTTGAGCACCATACAGATGACAGTATGATTAGGCTTGTTATCACCCCATTTTTGAGGGAGACACGCTAGGAGTTTCAGGGGCTTTCCCCCTCTCTTCTCCCTGATGTTTATACCGTTGAATTATATTAAAAAAGAAATAAAAAAGTTAATCTTAAAGTAAATAAGCATAATATGGTCCTAGAGTAGGAATGTCATGTATTTGCACTTATTCCAGAAAGGTACTCATACATGTGTTTTCCCAAAAATTTAAAGAATATTAATTTAAATAAAGATTACAATAAGTATGTATTCCGAAAGTAAAATTAAATGACCAAAATAAATGCAATTTCAAAATTTTCAATTTAGAATATTGGCGTTAATTTTAATAAACTGACTGATTTCAATATAATTCTTTCGACACTGTTTATTAAATTATGTATAAAGTAATATAATTTCTATAGCAGTGTTATTCTAGAGAATAATTTGAAAAACTACTATTTGTCATGAAAACATTAACTGACACTAATTCCAAATTATTTTCTTGTTAAACAATTCTCGACACAAATTTTACTTTTACTTTGAGTATAATTTTATCTTTTTAATGTTCTTTTTTTCTCAGGCGCAAAATCATACCATCACCGAAATAATATTTGGTTCCAATGGCTTAAGTATTATGGGAGAGTTTTAGCTAACCAAAGATTAAAGCGATTATCCATAAGAATAGAATTATATTTTTTAAGTAGTAATGCTACAAATCATAAAAAATAATACGCAAGGTAAGAATTCATTTTTTGGAATGTACAAACAGTAAGAAAAATTAATTAAAAGCAAAATGCACAAAATAAATTTGGCATTATACTATTTTATCTTCAAATTAATTTTAAGAGTATTATCACATAAGAAAATAATTAAACGCAGTAAAAATATTTTTTTAAAAGCCGATTTAAGCACTTATTAAAAGTTAAAAAAACATGCATGGGGTATTCTTGAAAAAATGGCGAGGAGAAAAAGCATTTTGCCTGTGTATACACTAAGGAACAAAAATAATTAATTCCACTGAAATGCGATAAACCAAAAAGAAGTAATTTCCATCATTTCTTCATTCTTTCTTTTATTTATAATTTATTTTTTTCATTTCTTTATCCATTATTTTTTTTTTCGTTTTGCGAGGCAAAAAACATAGACATGAAAAAAAGTATTTTATCTGTTATGAAAAAAAAAAAAGAATCAACATTTTTCTCATTAAGAAAAACACACATAAGCAAAATAAATTGATAAATAATACAAGAATCCGCTCTCTTCTAAAAAGTTTCATTAGAGTAAACATTAAAGATTTTAGCAAAAGAAATTGCAATCATATATTAATTAGTGAACGAAAAAACAATCATAGAATAAAAAATGCATCCTTTATACTTCAGAGTACAATATATTAATATAGAAAATGATATTGTAAACAAAAGGAAATAATATTTACGATTCGTATAAGTATTATTTATATTAAATAAAAAATGAAGTATTTTTTCAAAAAATAATTTATTATAAATTAGTCTTCGAAGAAAATTAAATAAAGGATGAGTTTTTTTAATCGCTTGAGTCAAATATTAAAAATTTTATTGGCATAAAAAGCTATTACAATGCGCTTAAGATAGTTTTATTCTTTTCTTCACAAACTTAAATAATATAAATTTTTCAAGCGTTTTCAGTTTGTGCATCTTTTAAAAATTTTATAAATGTTTTTTTGAGAATATTTCACCATTTTTTTCCCCATCTTCGAATAAATCATATCGTTAAATTTGCAAAAATCAAAAATTAACCTTTTGCTTTTCTATGAAACATGATATATTCTTCTCAGAGAACGAATAAAAAATAAGTAATAAAAAGGTAAGCAAATTGAATTTTTATACTGCCACATACATATTTGAAAAAATGTTGGTTACTGAAATATATTGACGAAAATATTTGTATGAAAAATATAAATATATGAAACTTAATCCAATTGTTGACAACTTAGAATAAAAAAGAAACTATTACATGATGAAATAAAGGTTTTCTTGATATAATTTTTTAGAAATATATTTTGAAGAAGATAGGTAAAAAAATATGCCATGATGTTTTGTCCTGACTTTATTTGAAGAATATTTTTTAAATCCTTCGTTAAAAACTTTTTTAATCTTGTTTTTAACACGTAAATTACTGTAATTAAAATACTTTTGATTTGATTCTGACATTCTTTGTTTTAATTATTATAGTTATTTCTTAAATCATAAGTATAAAAATCTTAATTTAATATTCAAATTTTTAATCGACACTTATTAAGCTTAATTTAATTAAAATTCTCAATTTTAAAACCCCTAAAGTGTTTTAAGACATCTGATATAATAAAATATCTTACTTTTAAAAATATGTTTTTTATTTTATTTCGAAGTGATAGACAAGTGGCAATGTCGCATAGCTCAACTCTTATATGGATTACCATTACAACCATTTATCATTTGTTCTTGGAATGTTAAAGGGAAAAAATGATATATTAAAAATGTATCTTTAATCCCTATCTTTTTTTTAAAAAAAGAAGTATTATGGCTTTTTATAGAATCATAAAATAAATATTTAAGTAAAGTATTAAAATGTTAAACAATGTAATACGAAATTAAACATTGAAATAAACTTTAAAACTTTTTTAATTGTGACGGATTTTTACTAATCATTTTTAAGAGACTCTAAATAGACTGGAAAACTCAGATATTATTATTACTACAAAAAACTGCTGAAAGTGTCATCGGAAATAGAATTATACAGTACGATAGAAAAAGGGAAGCTAAATTTTTTATGTAATGAAAAATTAATGTTCTTTTTATAGAAAGATTATCAGAATGTTAGAATAAATAGAAAAAAATAGAGTTTTCTTACTTTTGTTTGAAAATTTTGAATCGAGATAGATTTTATAACAACATAATTTTCATAAGAAAGCCTTTTTATTAAAAGGGTAACATTTTTTTTTGTTTAACTATTTTTTAAATTAGTTTCAAGTTATCATTTCTTAAATTATTGCTCCATATTCCTTAGCTCGTCATTTAGGGATTCCTTATACTTTGTCGTTTTACTATTTTCACTTTTACATATCTGTTACTATTTCATACTTTGATCTTGAAAATTTTACATTATGTCCCACATATGAACTTTTATACCTTAAAAATAAAAAATACCATATTGTTAATACATATATTACTCCTTTTTTACTTTAATAAAATTTAAAAGTTTTTCCACAGACTATTAGGATTCAAATTATCTATTTGAGATATAGTAAAAGTTTTTAATAAATTATCCTCAAAAGTGTTTGCAAACAATCTTTTTTTTATTTACTTTCTGAAGTGTTTACTCATATAATAAAGAGCAAAAATATTTAAATATTTATATCTATTGCCTGCTACGTGCATTTTCCTCTTTAAACCAATCCTTTCTTCAGTTTGAAGCTATCAAAAAATTTTCGCATTATACGAAATTTTATTTTTATTGTTTCAGTTTTTACTTATATGTATATTTGTATCTAGCTATGCTCATTAAAATTAATTAAAAATTACGGATTCATTAAACCTATTCTGACAATTACATTGAAAACGCGTTAAATCAATTTCTTAAATGATTTCGCTTCTCATTATTGAAAAATGTAAGCACAATATCTTTTTTCAACTAATTATTTTTAATACAACTTCTGTATAGAGCTAAATAAAATTTTGGAGAGCTCTGAACCAGAATAAAGTGACGGAAATCTCAACATTCTAACAAAATTTAAATTTAATCATTTCTATATTAAAAAAAGGGTTGAACAAGCTTTTCAATGAAGCACTGGCAGTGATTTTTCCATCAATAGCACAAACATAAATATGTCTTCTTTTTACGTGATGCCTTTTACGCTCATTACTTTTTAATTACGAGAAAAACATTTTGTTTCATATATTCTATTTTTAGATGCATCATACTCTTTTAACATCTATACCCTTCTTTCCGCCAAACTCCCCAACCCTAACACTATCCTTCTTCTGTTTTGGCGCTATGTGTGTCACAAAAACAATCCCCCAATCTCATCTCGAAGCAGCGAGTGATCTCTCCTCTTGGCGCGAATGAAAAAGCTTTGGCGGCAACCCTGCGTTTGGAAGTCATGCAGATGCAAGCAGGGAGGAGGAGATGAATAGGTATTAAATTGCAGAGGCGAAACAGAGAGGAGCGGCCGCCATAATAGCTGGATGGTTGGTGCTTTTTGATTGAACAAGTGCTATTGATTCTCGACGCTCACTCCACACTTCACACGACGCTTTGGGGGGATTCTACAAATTCAATCAGACCTCCTTTCATGATCCTCTCCCTATATAGCACTTTTTTTTTTTATCTCTTGCTTTATTTGTTTAAATGATCCTCCCCGTCAAATGCAGTGTTGTCATACGCGCTAGGTAATAAACACGTTGAATGAAAAGTAGGACAATGCAGTAGAGCTCTGAAAAATCTCTCAATCTTGAAGGAGAGGGTTTTTTTCAAGTGTTAAAATAATGCATTGCATTGGATTTTTTAATGTAAATATTTATTTTAATGTCACTAGTTCACAAAAACATGTAGTCATAAGAAAAATTTATCAGTCAGGTCAAGTTGAGGAAAAATATCTATCAATATATTTTTTAAACGTGCAAAATTTTAAAATATAATTATTCTCATAAAAACAGAAAAATGCATGTCCATTTGAAGACTACCTTTATATTTAATGCTTCTTTTCAATTGTTTATCTGTAAAATATTTTAAAAGAACAGCTTATTAAAAATTAATATATTTCCTTAATAAAAACTTTATAGAGTATCTAAACATCAGACTTTCATATATATGTTTTAACTCAAACAAGAATTTTGATTTATCATTCTAATTTAAAACTTATTGCCTGCTGGGTAGTGTAGTTGGTTTGGTGCTGACCTTGTGCACTCTGGTTTGCGGGCTCAACCCCGTCCCAAGTCGGTGGATTTTCATGATGTAAAAAAATCGACAGAATCCATGTCGTATGATTGCGCGGAGTGTTAAAAAACCCTAGAGTGCCAGCTTGACTTGGGTATTCTCGACAAAATTAAATTCTTGGAAAATTTTTGTATAACGCGCACCCCCTTTTTTAGAAAGAAAACCTGAAATGTATATGCAAGGCTCTTATGTTTTTAAGTCATTTATTCTAGATATCATCCCAGTCTTTTGAAAAAATTTAATTTATTTCTAGAAGAAACCTTTAAGTTCATTAGATATGTCACTTCTTTCGAATAAACAGTATTACAGTCTATATAGTCTTTTTTTTTAATGCTCATTATTTTGTTTTTGTTTTTGAAGCTATCATTTTAATACCCGGTGTATAACGCGCACCCATAAATTTCGATCTTATTTTTGTGTTTAAAGTGCGCGTTATATGCCGGATTTTACGGTAATAGAAAAATTTTATTTTGAGTCTAAAGACATCTATAAAAAATTTAGTCTTTTTCTTTTGAAAAGTTGCAATAGTTGCCCCTTAGTTGAAATATTAAATTTTAAAATATTTTTTTTAATTATTTTTTTCCTTATCTCGATATTATAGAATATGTTTTTCCATTAATAACAAAATTTTACCATCCATATAACAGCGATCCACTCAATTAATTTTGAAGCAACATCAATTCAAAATCAAACCATTAGAAACAGAAATTATACCAATCAAGTTTGAGGAATATTGAAATTGCTATATAAAGTGGCGCACACTAGGGGAGAAGCTCCTGGTCCCTTTCCACAAAGCTCTTGATATTGTTCCGATTGATTATAATTTTATATATATAGTACAAAAAATTTAATTAAGTATTTATCATTAATAATTAATTTCATTAATTAATGCTAATTATTTATTCAATAATTAATTTCTTACTGTTTTTTTGTTCCCGAAAATCGACAAAATCAAAAGAATGTGTTGGGTGGAGTACTGGAGCATGATATGAGAATGGTGCAGTTCCGACCCTGGACCCCTCTTTTGAAAAATTTCTGTATGCGACACTGGCTATATATAGCAATGACAATATGTAATAATGATAGCAATTTTTTTATATTTATTATTATTAGTTTTACAGTTAATCAAAAGATGGCGCCATATATTTCATAAATTAATAATATTATAATTTATTTAAATATAATTGTGTATGTTTGTGAAGTCCTTTTATTTTTTAAACATTTTATATCAATGTTTAAGGTTTTTAAATGTATATATATATGGATTTCATTTCATTTTATCATAATTTACTAATTTTAATTTTATGCGGTACTGCTATAATGCTTTGTATCTGGCGGGAAACACAATTTTTTGCTGTACTCACGAAGTAAATCTTTTCATCTATTTCTATGGTATCGATTTTAACTCTATTCTAGTAAATACTAGTAGGCTATAATTTGATCGTTATAAATTATTTATAATATTGAAATTTATCTTAATATTATTCCTTCTTTTCCCTATGGCCCTGAGTATAGGTAAACTACAGGTGAAGGTTGGCTAGCCCCAAAACTTTGTTTAAACCTTCAATATTGGTTTCTAAGACCAGGAGTTTACTATTGTACTACTGTGGCTAATATTTCCTACTATCTTGACTAGTTATCCTTAGGTTTTATAGCTATTTGTATATATTTATGGATTATATATATATATTTGTAAACAACCAAAAAAATTAACTAAATGAATTAATTTCGAGTTAATTAATGAAGACAGGTTTAATATCAAATGTCTTCTGCATCAGTCTGATTTCTTAAGCTTAAAAAATCATATTGTTATATCGGCTTCTCATTATTACAACTATATTTTCCTTTTAAGATATCATTAAATATTCATCATCACTTTATTTCTAAAAAAATTGAAAAAGATTAAAATGTTCATGGTTTATCGAAACCTTGACACACAGCAAACGAAACTGCACTCCGAGACTGACAACTGACTTAAGCATTCCAATTACTTCTCCAATTTGGACTGTTCCCAACGCATGAATATCTATTGAAGTGGCAGAGAATTACTCATGTAACAGACCAGAACTAGCATACGCACTTACTGCTCAGGGCGAAATCAATTAATAAGAACTACAGAGCCTAAATCACGTGATTCGCTCATCATTAAATATTTAAAATTCGAATAATTGTCTGGGGTTTAAGATAGGCAATCAGTAATTCAGTCCTTTCGACCAGACGAGAGACAAGTCACGTTCGAACTGACGAACAGAGAAAAATCCCCTTCGAACAAAAAAAAAACCGAGCGTCATCACTGTTTGGATTAGGCCCTCTGTTGCTAGGGGCAACGGCCCCCTAAATTGATCATTAATTCATCGGTACACGCTTCACTACGCAACATGTAATTTCTCGGTTCTTGACAGCTAACCGCAACCGCGGTCGCTGATCCACCCCCTCAACGGTGGGCGGATTCCTACCCCCTTTCCTCCTCACTCTTCACTGTCGTTCTAAATGCCGAAGGGGGTGGGAGAACTGTAATGGTGTGGGGAGGGGTGTAAGAGGGTTGACGTATGACATTGTGGACAGCTAGCTCATGAACCTGTTCTAATGACTATTATCGTTTGGTAAAATTCTTTTTGGGACATAGGGGATGGTAAAAGAACGAATAATAATAATAATAAAAAAAAGTGTTGGACGACTAAATATTAGATATACATTCCATAAAAGGACTTTGTGTTTTGTACTGCGGCATGAAGAGATTAAATGTTATTTTTGAAAATGACGTGTACATTTTTTATGAAAGTGACTGGAATTTAGATGTAATGTCTTTTAGTACCTCCAGCTGCTGTTGGCTCCAACATATAATTTACTCGATGTAATACAGATATATAAGGGTGTATGAAAAACAACTCCTGTGTGTAAAACATCATATTTAATATTAGAAATATTGAGGAATCATTAAGCGTATTTTTGTACGTATTATGTACCACAACCAATAACAAAATGCATTCGGTTTAATTTAAAATTATTTTGATGTATGAAAAGCAATGCATTTTAGGTTTAAAAATCTCTTAAAATTATTACTAATTGTCAAATAGTAATATCACGAGCAATATATTTTTTAAATGGGCTAAATTTTGGCACATAAGCCTTAGCAAATACAGCAAGTCCCCCAAGTGTGAGAGCCATTTCAATGGTGGCACTCTCTCGTGGCGGCTCTCGATACCATATTTTGGCGTTTGAAGTAATTTTTATTTCAAGCTCTCGTCAGATGCTAAATATTTTCATGAGTACCAGAGCCATTTTGATACTCAAGGGATCTTTAACATGCTACATAATCATATGCCACGCGAGCCTACAATTTTCACATCCAAACAAAATATTGATACGTAGATCCAGGTTCGATGATTTTATGGAAAACAATCACAAAGAAAATAAACAGTTCTTTCAGAGCAATGCGAATTTATTATCACAAATCTAATCCACTTAAATATAGGATTCAGCGACAATATTCACAGAGTAAATATCCGAAGGTCTTCACACCTTCAACAGCAATCAAATACAATGATCAGTGTTTAAAAATACACGTAAGTAAAGATTATTCACAAGCACAGCCGAGCTAATCGCTAGTCAAAACAATCCTCACTACTCGCTGGTTTAATCAAGACTGACTGGTTGCGGTTGGAACTCCTATTTATAGCCTCGGCAGAAACTTCCAGAAATATAACCGCTTGTGTCATCGAGCGTGACGTTAATGGAGAGATCCACTACTTTCTAGAAGAATCCAGAGGGCCGGAATTGAACCCAACCTTAAGGCGGGTTCGCTACCTCTAAGTCCCCGAACCAACACCATTAGTAATTAGTAAGGTATCCTTGTTTCGCATCCGTATTTTATTTATACTTGTATTATGTTATAATTTCTAATGTTAATTTCAATAAAATTAAACATGTATCATTCGCATATGTCCATATGTGTGAGTATGCATGTGTGTGTGCTGTGAGTGTGTGAGTGGATACATGATATATGCTTCAAAAATATAATTGAAATAATATTTATTTATGTAAATATATTTGAACATTTCTTTATTAATAGATAAAATTCAATAGTATAATCATTCATCATAATTGTCTTGTTGATAACTTGCATTATTTTATTAATTTTTAAGTGTCGTATTTTAGACAAAGACAAAAAAAAAAAAATCACGAAAAGCTTAAATTGTTTTTTCCCATTCAAACATATTTACGTCCATTTCTCACAATTGTGAGATATAACAAAAATAAACTTTTACTAAGTTAATAGAATATATTAATCATAAGTAAGATAATCAAGATACAAATTGTGATTAAAAATATAAATTAGGCTTGGTTTATCAGAATGAGAAACAATGCTTCTTAAGTAGGCTGCATTTTGGCAGTTAAGCCTTTACAGACCCGGCAAGTTACCCAGCAAGGAACCATTTTTAATAGTCCCATCTTGTGGCGGATTCCGCTTCCAAATTTTTGTCGCTGGAAATTTATCCAATTCAAACTCTCGTCGGATGCTAAACATTGCCTGGATTAATTTTGTTGAGATAACCAGAGCCAAAGTGATACTCAAGGAATCTTTTATATGCCACACAATCATATAACATGCGTTCAAACGATTTTCGCATCCAGCAAATCTATCGACTCCATCCGGAATCGAGCCCACAACCTTGGGGTTACGAGACAGGCACGCTACCTCTAGGCTACCAAGTGACAAATAAACAGAATTAAAATATATCCTACTTACGGTATCAATCCGATTATTCTCTGTTGTCTACAGTCGTCTTCTGTATTACTTAACATGACAGTATATATCGGGAAAACTAGAAGATGAAGCTAACTCTAATTCTTATTTTACTTGCATAAACTGTTAGGGGATTGAACAGTTAACAGGCTGGAAGAAGAGGATCAATAGCTCAAAATAAAACTGCATAAACTTGAGTCCTATAATAAGAGAACTGCACTTTTTGCGCCAGCACGAAAAATGAGTCAACTATTCTTTTTTATTATGTTCAAATGTAAATAAACAGTTGTGACTGTTTCATATGCCAAGTAAATTACTCATGAAATCGATTGCCAGAAGAGACATTAAAAAGTCCTGCTGGTGCAATTGATGACGATTCAATTGAATTAAAATAATCGATTAAAATAAAAAGAAATGATAACTCATTGCCCTTATAACAGCTACTACTAAGATTATATTGAAACTGTATATATATAATTACTTATACTGGTAATTATATCCTTACTAACATTATAAACGTGAAAGTTTATATGGATGTTTGGTACTCTTTCACACAGAAACAACTGAATGGATTTTAATGAAATTTTACAATATATAGCTTATACAGCAGAATAACATATAGGCTATAATTTATAAAGATATTGTGTGAAGTGTCCAAAATATAACGATAATTGTCAAGAAAGTAGGAAAAAATTCGGCCATCTGCAAAAAAGCCCGCGACAGCATATATCTATCTTTTATGTGTGAAGCAAAACTTTGCATTTTGTTTTGTTTACTTCAGGCGCCAGGAACTGCAAAAGCTTGAACAGGCGGAGTGTGAGTCTGATTACAATTTTAACATAAAATAAATACAACAAAAAGTAATATTAACGTATTACACTTCCAGATATATAAATTATTTATACTATTTTAAGCGTTCATTACACAAAATTTGTAACAATGCGTTACTTTAGCTGAGCAGAGATCAGCTTAGGAAGGTGTTTACAAAAATCGACCCACAAAAGATTTACGGGGAGTTATAGATTAAAAAAAATACTTTTTATCAGCTATTAGATCTACAGTCATAAAATTTAACAAACAGGATTTTTTGTTGTTGTTGTTCAGCTGAATTATGCAAAAAGCTCTTTTTTTTGTTTTGTTTGTTTAATTTGCAATTTACGTAAAATTAACTCATTAAAAACTTCTTTATGCTTCAATCTGTATTGTTTAATTTTTCAATTCTCCCGTGCAAAGAACGGGTATAACAGCTAGTATATAATATTTTGTATAAAGTTGTTTTAACTGTTACTTGCAACCTTGCATTGAAAACAGTTATTTCTCTTAAGGTTGGAATAACTCATTAATAAAAGCTATGAATTTTGAAAACCTCCAAAAAAAAAGGCTAACGTGTGAAGGGCACAAAGCGCTCACATTAGCGTGATGTGTAAGTTTGGAGAGTGGAATACCCCTGATCACGTATTGTCCTCTCACTTAACCTTGGCTCAAAATTGGGTGATCCATTACCAATAGCCTTAATTTTTCTTTGCATTACGATGTCAATAACTATTCAATGGATAAGAGTTTGGAGGCAATGATGTGCAAAGTCAAATCGAGGTTTTAAATCTTAGTTTCTGTAGTCTTTTTGCAAAAGAATGGAAACAATTGAACCGAAATTTCAGCATAATCTCTAGCATGCTCTACATTTAGATTTTTATCTCATGCATTTTATAAATGCAGTAGAGAGAGTGAGGTGTGATGAAATAATTCTCGAAAATGCTCATATGTTTGAATCAGTTTTTTAATCACCACCTTGTTGCTTAATATTGTTTATAGGCAAGTCAGCCAGTATTAATTATACGCTGGAAATTATAACTTGTAAATTATATAAAGACTGTGTCCATAATACGAAGAATGTTCATGTGGTTTTATTTATTTATTAAATTTTCTGTGAATTATTTTTCAATGCAGCTTCCAATTTCGGAAAATTCTAGTCTAGACAGAGTATAATTATTGTTTCATTATTGGATTATTCCAGATTTCTAGATAATTAAAATTATTTTTGCATTTATTTTTGTATCCCATTTATTGTCTAAAGAAGCGTCGATTTTGTTTTACCCTTTTCACCAAATCAACTAAAAATATAATAATGTTAAATTAATTCACATGCTAAGGGTATTTGAAGGATGAAGAGGGTGAGAGAGAGAGAAATTCACAAGCATATTCCCTCATAAAATACAACTTAAGTAAAATTCCTAAAAATCTATGCGAAGTTTATTGTCTATATTTTTTATAATATTTTTTCAGATTCATTTTACGAAAAATATTTACGTGTTTATAAGGTATCAACTATATGTTCGGAACTGATTTTAAAAACGATAAATGTATAATTTTCATGATTTAGTGTCATGATCAGAATACATGTATAAAATTGTTTTAAGAACATTATGACAAAAAAAATTATTTAAAAACAATATTTTGGCAAAAAATTAACTTAGAATAACCTTTTTTCAAAATGTTCTCCTTTTGTAAAAAAAATGCTTTTATTATAATAATATTTTGCCTGTATATATATCAGACCTCTGTACAGAGGCTCAACTAGAATTTTTGAAACGCATAACTTGGAAGTCGTTTTATCCATGTTTTACGAAACAGAAGGGAGAAATTTTAAGAAAATACGCCGATAATTATTTCAAATGGTTGTAACTCTGAAAATAATGTGAATTTTTCAAAAATCATAGTTGAGACTCTGTACAGAGGTCTAAGCTATATACAGGCAAAATATTAATACATAAGCATTGTTTACAAAAGGAGAACATTTTGAAAATAAAGTTATTTTGCCAAAATATGATTTAAATAATTTTTTGTCATAAAGGCCTTAAAACAATTTTATACATGTATTCTAACAGTGACACTAAATAAGAAAATATACATTTATGTGCTTTTTTAAAATCATGGTTCTGAACGTAGTCGGATAACTTAATTATATTAATTTCGCGAAGATTCAAGAGTTTCTGTAAATGCTGCTTTCTTGCAATATGGATCTTGTTGCTGGTAAGCTCTCAAGTTGAGATAAAATAAACAGTGAAGCAGAAATGAATGTTTTAATAAATTTTTGTCGAGTGCCATTATTTTTAAATTTAATAATAAATCCAGAAGATTATTTTAAAAAATGCCTTTTTTATACTTTTTTCAAGAGTAAATACGGCTTAAAATGAATATTATTAGTTTGATTCGTAATAGAGTATTATGTTAAAAATCAAATGTTATTTTTAAATATGGATATATTTGTGTATGGTTAGCAAATGTTGAAAGTTAACAATTACGTTTCTTTTTAAACAATTAAGAAAATTTTATTGTTTAACCCTTATACAAAAAATTGACAATTTATTTTACTTTTTTTTTTCATGAATATTTGCGTATTCTTTTGGCATGAAATATAAACTTTACTTTTAAAGTTCTGTTTTGCAGAGTCTTAATTTAGTTTTTTAAGTCCATTTTAAGCTAGTTTTTAGCATTTAGTTTTTTAAGCTAGCTATTTGCTTTTAATAAAATTAAAATTTTATTTGAATTTATTTGAAAATGTTTCCGACCCAGACTCGAAATATAAACAAAAATTGATGTATACATAATTACAATCAAATAAACGAAAATTTATTTTCTGGATGTATTGAAATATAGTAAAAATGAAGATAGAATTTTAAATATATTATGACCCTGTTAATGCAACTCTTATATTATCATTAATAACTAAAAAATTTTAAAATTTTAGCATTTCTTAGGTTTTTTTTTCCGATTTAGAAAAGTTATTTAATTAACTATTATTTTAAACTCCAACAAAAAGTAGTGAATTGAAATTTGAATTAAAAAGATCTTTTCGAGTGTTTTAGTTAAAAAAAAATTCTATTTACTTTTTCTTTTAAAAGAAATATACATTATTATTCTTTACTTTGATAAGCAAATTCAAATATATTTAGATAAATTAAATACGGAGCAAAAACATTATTATAGCTTATAGTTTCTTGGTTTCATTGTGAATTATTTTTGCATTACTTAAATTAAAATAGAGTAATTTCCTCAAAATAAATCTAAAACATCGCCTAGTTACTATAAACACTTGTTTTCTGACACTTCAAACAATTTTTTGAACTTCTATGTATATAAAAAAATTACTCTTCATCCATAAAAAGCATTTAGCCAGGAATTTATTTGCAGTAAAGAGCAAAAATCATTCTTTTTGACTCGCATTAAAATTTCAACACGAACAAAGCGCTTCTTCTCTACGAGACAAGTATCGGTTTCCTGTAGTTTTCTATTGTAAGGAGTGGTCTTTTGTACAAACTACGAAAATTTCGTGCGAACATAATCTTTATCTAAAAGTCAATATTTGCTGATTTTGTCCCCATAAAGCACGCGATTTACCAGTCACGAAATTTAAGCAATCAATTTTTTTTCTATTCTATTCTATTCTATAACAAAACATCTGATTCTAAAGCACTTTGGCGGACTCATAAAAGGACGTTTTTTTTAAGAGTTGGTACTGGAGCATTCAGCAAATTAAATCCTTTGAAAATTCAGGGAATTATTATAATTACTTTTATGCATTTTAGTTTTGAGAATTGTGGATACATTACAATCTACAATTTTATAAAAGGAAAACTGTTTCTAAAGCACATCGAAAGTGTCCAGAAAATTTGTTTGCATTACAATATTAAAAAGACATTCAGAAAATTAGAACTTTAACTTGTTTTACCAAAAATCATTTTAATTTCCTTCACATACTTAGTAATTAGAATTTCGTGTAATCTATAATATTATAGCTGATTCTAAATCATTTCGAATGATTTTCATACTATTGTAAGGAGACATTTTAGAACACTAAACTCTTTAGCCATATTTAGCTAATTATATCATTATCAAAATTACTTTCTTGCATTCTAGTAATCAAAATTTAGTGTTAACTACAATTGTAAAGAGAAAAAGCTGATTTTAAGGAAATTTGAATAATTTCAAAAATTTTTTTCGTTCAGTCGTCAATAATTCATACTGAAAACTAAAATTTATTTATACTGTCATGAAGTTATTACAATCATTTTCATGCATTTTAGTAATTATAATTTTATGTAACTGAAGATTATATAAGAAAACTCCTGATTCTAAAAGCACCACGTATGATTCAAAAAAGTTATTTTCATATAGTGGGTGATAAAACTTTTAAAATAAACTGATTGACGCAACAGCCTATGAGGGACACGGCCTACTGCGCCCAACTCAGTTTTCGAGACCTTGAGTGCCGCGGTGCATGAGCAGATGCTTCAGTTAGTTAGTCAGTCTGACGCAAAATCCCCAATGTTTAGTTTTCAGAAATAATAGAAAAAAATGTATAAATTTAAAATTAAAAATAAAATTTAATTAATGAGTTAATATTAGAAAAAAATGTCATCCACTTCAAGTTTACAAAAATGCATTTGAACTTTAGAGAATGAATAAAAAGTATTTTATTAACGATTGAAAATTTCAACAAGATATATATACAGGGAGTGAACTAATTGCTGGTATTGAAAAAGAAGTACATAAATGAGAAATTCTGATTAATTTCTGAACTAAAAAAACTAAACTCAGTGACTCAACAGCCCATAGAGTGCTAAGGCCTGCTTTGCCCATTTTGGTTCTCATGATCTGAGGCACTGAGGTGCATGAGCAGATGTTCCGGTCAAGTAGTCAGTCTGACATGAACCCTCTCCCCTAGTGTTTAGTTCTCAAACAAGCTTGATACTCATTTATCTATCCACAGAAGGTATGAAAGGCTGAATCGACCTTGTCCAGCTGGTAATTTGAACACCGTGCCTGTGGTGAGGAAGCGCGATACATTACCACCCAGCCACTGGGTTTGCAATCGTTGTTATAAAGTACTAAAATACCTGCTTTACTTAAATGAAAATTCTTACGAATTTCTATTACAGAAAGCTCAAATACCTAAACGTCATTCTCTTTATGGTAGTACTTAGCATAAAAATTAATTTTTTTATTCTATTTTTCCCATCATCTATATAACACACAGTCTCTTTGACGCACAGGTAATTTTTTTTTAAATTTTGTAAAAAAATTTCGATCAACCCTTCCTTGAATAAGAATCTACGTTTTCAAAACATGTTTCCTCTTATTAGTATAGAAGGGAAATATTGAATAATAATTGACAGTAAAAAATACACTTATTGACTAAATCATCATTTATTTCCCTAATTTAATACTCTTTTCGAAATGATTTTCGCTATCAGAAATTTATTAGGTCATCATTGGTGATATGGGAAAGGTAAGTAAAGGGAATACACGAGAATGAAAAAATGTCCATGTATACAAATTAAAAATAAAATCAAAAAAAAATTCTAACATAACTAAATAATGGGAAATTAGCTCAAATGTCCAGGCTAAAAATTACCAGGCGCATTTTGGTTGTAGTTTCCACAGACCTGAAAGTACGCTTCAGGCCCTAGTTAACGATTTAAGACACCAAAGAAAAGAATTTAATTTTTTTAATGCATTTGATCTCTCATTTTTTTAAAACTTTGATGAGAATAATATAACCATTTTATGTATGAAAAATGTAATACTTTTTTACTACGACATTGTTATTAATCATGTAAAATTACAATTCTCTTACAAATACTGTCAATAGGATTCCTGTACTACTATAAAGATATTTCTAATTTATTATATAGCATCTTTAAGCCCATGCATATAAAAATATAGTATACTTTTACTTTTATTATATCAGGGATTTAACTGTATTACTACTAATAGAAATTTATGATTTATTAAGTAAATAAATAAAAATATATGTTCATACATATAAATTGCATTGGGAATCTGCAGACATTGAAAATAAAATTTAACAGAATTCTCAGAGAAATTTAAAATATTTTTCACTTTCGTTCGATGCTATATATAAAACTAACTCAGTTCCATGTATTCTAATCCAATATTTTGTTTCTTCAGTCTGGATCGTTTGGTAATATGCAATACGTGTAATATATATATATATATATATATATATATATATATATATATATATATATATATATATATATATATATACTATATATATATATATATATATATATTTACATGTTTCAGTATTATAACCACGATTTTCTTATGTTTTGAAACGTGTAACGTTTATCCAAGAAGTTTCTGGTTTCTTGAACAAATCTGTGGAAAGTTTTATATCATCATTACAGGGGTAATATTCATGAATATTTCCAGACGTAATAAATTTATATATATATATCAAAACTTGAGAGAAATTTTTAAGCATTCTACATTTTTACTGAAGCATGTAAAATTTGTTTCAGATTTTTCATTAAATATCTTATTGGTACAGAAAACCCGTTTATTTTAAAAGGCATTTTAATTCAAATAGCAACTAAGATACTGGCAATGAAGAAAGGAATTTGATGTTTAATTTTATTTATGGAATTTAAATTATTTCTGTATCTTAAATAAATTAAAAAAAAGATTATAAAAAAACGCCAAAACCCCCGGGGCAGATATATATTTGGATTATAAAAAAAGTAACTGAATAACAAAAACAATAAAAATTTCATAAATTTATAATTATTTGTAATAAAAATCAGTTTAGTTTGTGGATAAAAAAAAAAAAAAAAATTTGGGAATTCATCTTTTAAAAAAATGTGAGCCCGAATTAATGTTCCCTTTTATTTAATGCTGTAAAGAAAGGCTATTAAAAAAATTTTTTTTAACACAAAACAAAGCCTTTCAAATTAAAATTTTTTTTATTTAAAAAAATGTAGTTTTGATTGAAAAGAAAGACAACCTTTCCTTTTTTTTAAATCTGCATATTTATATTTTCTTTTTTCTATTAAACGCCTGTTCATCCGTAATTAAAAATTCGTATAGCAAAACTTTTTCCATTTTATGAATGCAAAAATAAAACGAAGCAATTTGCAAGCAAATTACGTGAGCAATCAATTTTTTCTCTCTCTCTCTCATTCCCATACATGAAGAAGAAAATAAATTTTTTAGAAGAAACAAAATAAGTAATGCATTCATAAAGATTTAATTACTTACAGCAATTATAGATGTCAATCATATCTTTAATATTTTACTAGCATTTTAATTTGTTTCGTTCTTATTCCCTTTAACTTTTACCAAGTGTTTTATTTTGAAATGTAATTCATATTAATGGAAAGTTTCCTCCATAACAATGATACTTTCAAACTGTTTATCTCCAATTTTTTTCTATAAATAGTATAAATTTACCAATTATATTCGGGACATTTCATTTTCATTTGAAATATTCCCTTGTACTTAAAATTAGTGAGAATTTCATTAAGTTGATTCCTGAAAATTAAGTGTGGCAGAAAATTACTTTTAAAAATTTTAGGCACAATTTATATTTCCTTAAAAAATTTTAAAATTAAAATTTTCTCACCTAATCTTGTTTTGTAATACTTTTGACTTTTATTTACTCATCTTAAAACGAACTGGGGGTTGTATTAATGTAATGGGGATTCGAAAGAGTACCAGGACATCATATACATTCAAAAAAACGATTTTTAAATTTTAGTATTTAAAAACAGTGCATATTTTTCTGAATCTAAAATTGTACACACACGCAACACTTATATCTTCTTTGATGAAATAACCTTAAAATACAAAAAAAAATTGAATAAAATGTAAAAACACTACCACGCCTCATTTGGTACATTTTAAAAAAATAGTGCCTCTTGTGTCTAATGTATGTAAACCATTAATTTGTTTTTAATTTAAAACAATAACGATATTCTTCTATTTTTAATGTCTTTTTTAATTAGTTTTACATGAAAAAAAGGGAAAAAAAATTCAAAATTTTCAAAACTTCAAAAGTTTTATATTTTTTTCAGAGAAACTATAAAATAATTTTATGAAAAACTCTTTGACTATGCTTTGTTCATTGTTTTATATATGTATGTAACATATTTTACTTACTCAAAAAATATTTTTATAAAAAATGGTACCTAAATGAAAATATGTTTGATAAAGTTATGTTCGTGTTCAGCTATAACAAAGGAAAACAACTTTTAAATTTAAAAATACTTTTATAATTCTAGAGAATGTTTAATGTATCATCATGAGGTATATAAAAATAGGCAGAAAAATATTAATCAATGTGCAAAATGTGGAAAACATTGTTACTCTTAGTTTTTTCACTTTTTCTCCAAATCATAATTTTTGCCTTTAGATGCACCTTTAAAAAAACTATTGCACTATATGGTTTCAATTTTTTTATGCTTCTGTACAGGATATCTGTGCATATAGTAAACCCAAACATTTTTAGTCTAAGTAGTACATAGTTTTTAAAAAATCGTTTTATGTATAAAAAAAAGGAGGGGGGAATACAAATTCTCAAAATTACGAAGTTTTATAATTTTTTTTAAGAAACTATACAAATATTGGACTTAGAAAATAGGTACACTATATTCTGCGTATTGTTTTATATATGTGTAAGAAATATTTTACATATTTGAGACATTCTTTTTTAAAAAAAAATGGTACTTGAACAAAAGTATTCCTTATGAGATCTCAAAAATTATGTTTAACTTAAATTAAACAGAAAAAAATTTTGAGGGAATAAATCACTTATGTATTTCAACAGGATGATTAAAATAGCTTATTAAAAACACAAAAAAAATCTAAGCTCCATTGGAAATTTTTAAAGATATATGTCCCATAAACAGAGTCTTAATTTTGACATTTTACTCTTTCGAGCATGCCCTGGTAACCTTAATCCCAATACAATATCATAACCGTAAACATTCAATTAGAACGAAATAAACCCTCAATTTTAACCAATAATAATAAAGATTTACAACTCATAAACGAAGCTTTGAATAACGCCACGCAAGTTCCAAACCCAGAATTAGTCCTGACACTATCTGTACGTAGATTCAAAGGCATACTTTGACTCACCAATTCCAACAAGCAGTGGCGCACACAAGGGGATCCTGGGGTCCGACTTCCCCAAAAGCCCTTGATTTTTTTCCGATTGGATATAATTCTAAGTATATAATACGTAAAATTTAATTAAATAATTGTTATTAATGATTACTTTTATTAATTAATGCTAATTATTTATTCAATACTTAGTTTTTTACTGTGTTTTGTTCCTGAAAATCGACAAAATCAAAAATAGCATGATACAAGAATGGTGAACTTTCAACCCCGGACCCCCCCTCCCTTGAAAAATTCCTGTGTGCGCTACTGCCAACAAGTAATCATCTAGTCAGTGTTACAATCTCAAAAACCTCTCCTTACAATTACAGTCTCAACATCCTCACCTTCCTGACTTCAGATCTCTTTAAGTAGCAATCCTAATTAGCAGATTATGCTTCAAATCAATCAAATAGTCCATAAAATAGATTTGCCAAAAGGTTAGTTGGAAACGCGTTGAGAACTCATTGCACCTTTTTTTAATGATAATTATGATGAAAACAAATTTTTAATGTTATACCATTTTTTTTTCATTTGATAAAATAATAAATTATATGTGTTTGTTCTAATGTAAAGGCATTTAAATTAACTATCGAAGTTAAGGTAATAAATGCATAATAGATTATAATTATTGTTGGATAATGTGGGAAGAAAAAGTTTGCTGACACTAATTAGCACATGAATTATTCTTTCTTAATTACTTATATATATATAATCGACAATAAAAACGTATCATTGACTCATAACTTAGATACTTAATTTCAAATAACATTTAATTATATATTTAAATAAATTTGAATATCGAATTGTCAAAAAAAAAAAAAAATTATAGGATTTGTTATATAAAACTAACTTACAATGTGGAATTGATTTGCAACACTTTGTGAATTAATTTATTAATAACTCTTTATCCATTTTTCAGTAATGATTTTTTTGTATTCTCTTAAAAAATTAAAAAGGAATACTAAGTAAATAATGTTGAAATATATACACTGAAAATAAATATAAAAAGTGCGCATCTGTTTTTTCTCAATTGAGTTTTAAAAATTAATTCACTAATTATTACAATCGTTAACTCAAGTAAATATAATTAACAGTTATTTATCTTGAATTAAAACCACTGATTAACGCATAAAGCATAAAACATTTTAATTACTTCCGCTTATTTTGTATAGTGATTAATTTTTTAAAAAAGCGAACAACCCTTTTTTCCGATTCAACTACTAATGCACTTCGTCAAGAGAGCAATTACAGATTGTTCAAAACAGCTTTTATTTATATGATATAAATTTAGCTGAATCATAAATGACACAAAAATTTTATCAATTTTATTTTATTTTTGAATTTTTTAAATGATTTAAAATGTAACATTTATTTCTTTAAGACTATTGTTAAACATATATTACTTTAAGGCTCATATAAAAAGCTGTAAAACAGAGCAGTAATTTAATATTTAACTGCTAATTAAGTGTAAAAAGTCTAAAAAGTAATAAGGAAAACAAAATCTTAAATCGCCCCCTTTGTGAGCACCACTGGAGTATACACTTTGGTTTCAAAAAAGTTCAATGGAAATATTTAAAAATATTTACAATACATTGAAATTTTTGAAACGTTCGTCATTTTCAGAATATTTTTCTCAAATGGATATCAAAAATACAAATGGAATGTTTTAAATATAGAAAAGAAATAGTGTTTTTGCGACAAAAAGCTGACAAGTAATTTTTCTTAAAATTGCTACAAATTAAAATGTTGAGACATTAAAATGAATTCAGTGGGCTTCTCGTAGCCCGCGGACCATGGGTTGAAGACCCCTACCATAGAACATCCTTTTCGCAAAAGGTAGAATTTGAAATTCTTAGGAAAAAAATTGTGTTTGAATCCTCCCCTACTATGCACATGTATATATATTCATAAAAATATCGGATATTATTTTACTTTTAGTCCCTCATAAAAAAATTTTAATACATTTTTTGTACTATATAGGATATGCTGCTGCAATAAATACAAACAATATACAATCGAACCTCTGTATAACGATCCTCTATATTGCGAATTTTTATATAGAGAGAACTTTTTCCTGGAACCTTGAACATTTCAAGATTTTTTTCGTAAAACAACCTCCCTACAGCGAAGTGTATTTTCTATATAACGAACTTTTCTTTTAGATTCAATTTTTGTTCGCCCTTTTTTTAAAGTATTTCTGAAAAAATTTCAAGTTATTCTCTCTTGAACACTTTTTATGGTGGTCATAAATCTTGAACTGGTTTTGTTAGATCGTAATTTGCCGAGAGCAATAGAGTTCTGGCCATTTCATTCAAGAAGTGCAACCTTTAACGCCCATTGCCCAGTTCACTAGAAACATCTTCGATATCCTCTTTCACCCTCAGTAAAGTTGTCTTCGTGTTCTAATTATAAAATTATGTGTTCCTTAAAATTCTTTATTTTTAATCTAAAATTATTGTCTTAATATTGAAAATGCAGTTAATTCTTCAACATTCTTTTTTCTTGTTTTTCTTGCAGCTTTTCTTTCTTTCTTTTTTAATGGGTAAGATATATAATATAAACATATTAATTTTAAAAAATGTGTGAATAATTACTTTGTAGAATTTGTTTTATGTGGTTTATAAAGTATATCAAAAGATGAACCTCTATATAACAAACTTTTTCCGGGATTTAGCGATTTCGTTATATAGAGGTCCGACTGTAAGTAAAATGTTGTTTCAGTAAAATGCTTATGCATAAGGAAAGAAATAGCACTATTATAAACATTTAAATTTGTGTTAATCAAAGTTTTTATTAATCCATTTTGTAGAACTCTTAGCATTCCAATAGGTTGCAGTTTTTTAATTTCTCTCTCTCATTCTTACTCCAGATCCCTGTGATTAATTTTAAAATATATCTGCGAGATCTTACATTTCTCTCAAATCGCTTACATATAAACAGAAATTTGACAAACCACAAACCCTTTAGCAATCTGAACCCCCGGCGAAGAAGGAAGGCACACGAGAGAGCAATGTGACAATCCGTAAAGAATCGATAGCGAAGTTCCATTGTATCGATGAAATCGATACGGAAAACAAAAAACTCACATCAACCGTGATTAATTTCTAGGCCGAGGTGGAAAGGAAATATCAATTCCATTTGTGGAAGGTTTTTGTTCTCTGTTCCTCTTTTCTTTGCTCAATCGATTCTTCACCTTATGTTTGGACACAGATACACGTTTCTCTGTCTCTCCCCCTTTTCAATAGTAACAAAAGGTCAGGGAGAATAGGAAGAAAAACATAGAGATAAGTCACTCCCTCTTTGCCTTTTTCAGTAATGTGTACGCTTTTTCGGTATGTAAATAGAGAAGAAAAAGCGATGATTTGATTGCTATATTTTTTTGTTTGTCTGATTGTGTCTTTAGATGATGAGTTGGAGAGATATTCATTTTTGTAAGATGTTTTATGAAAATTTTGTTATTTATTAATACGATGAAAAGAATATTTTTTAAAAAGAAATTCGTAAAAATTTCTTTTTGTTTGCTTAGTCTGCCTACGAATATATCTATTTTATAAAATATGTAATGGATTAATTCAGTGGCGCACTTAGGAATTTTTCAAGGGGGAGGGTTATAGGGGCGAAAGCCTACCATTCACGTTTCATATCACAATACGCCACCAAATATATTCTTTTAATTTTGTCAATTGTCGGGAACAATAAAAAATAAATTATTTAATAAATAATTAGCATTAATTAATAAAATTAATTATTACTAACAATATAATTAATTTTACGTACTACTATACATAGGACTATAAATAAACGGGGGGGGAAAAATCAAGGCCTATGGGAGGTGTCCCAACCCGAGGACACCCCCCTTGTGTGCGCCACTGGTTTAATGTAATATTGCGCTTGAAAGTAGAAAACTTTTCATTTGTGTAAAAAATATATTTAGGGAAGATTTTTCCTGAATTGGAAATAAAATCCATGTAAAAAGTTATATATTCCTTAATCTATATTGAATGAGTAATACGTTACGAGTAATGGAAAAAATACCTAAAATGTTAGAATGTCACGGATTTCTAATTATGAAGCTTCCATTTCTACCAAACGATATTTAAAATATTTAGCACATTTGGGAAGAAAATACGTGAAACAATTTTGATTTCTTAAATTGGCTTTCACAAATTTTGAGCTTTTGTAGAAAGCATATAATAAAAATAAAACAACAAATAAGAATCAGCTTATAAAAACATTTACCATGATGTGCAGTGGCGTAAAAGAGAATATTAGGCACGCCCTTGCAAAGTCAGGTGTTAGGCTCCAAGTTGGATCTTACCAAGGGTACGTACATGGCGTCTGTCAAGCTTTGGGTCCCTTAGTATCTTCCTCCCCACCCCCCCGCGATGCGGGGTGTATGTTACGCCACTGATGATGGGATATTTCTTTATTATATTAGCTGTTGTATAACTTTCATTTATCTTAGCTTGTGAAAAATATTTTTTGGTAAATCATTTATTAAAAACTTAGGAGTACAACGGAAACCAGTGAAAACATACAAGTTCAAAAGTGGATTTTTAAAAATCTTGATTATCAAAAAATTTTCATTAAAAATTTTGGTACTAATGACCTTAAAAAAATTTGTATATGCCCTATAAAACAATGCCAACTCAAAAAAGTTTACTGATGCCAAAGGTAAAACTAAAATTAAAATTTTTTTCAATATTATTAATTTTTTATTGTTTTTTATTGTGATATCTCGAACAACTATTGACAATTTTAATTATATTTAAGAAGTATTATTATGTATTTGAAAATTGTGTAATTCTTATACAACAGAGATTCGCGCAATATTTTAAAAGCGAAATCAATATTATTTATTTATTTTTATACAAACAAAGAACATTGTTAAGAAAAAGCATAATTTGATAAAATAAAACAAATTAATTGATGGTTAATGATATTTTTCATACTATTTTACAATAGTTACATTAATATGTATTTATAAAGGTAAAATTATCAATCATTATTATAGTTCTTTTCTAAGCCTATTATTGTGCGTATCACATCGAATAAACTAAAGAAGAAATAACTTTATGCACAGTTATAGTTATTTTTTTATATTCATTTTTACTTTTGAAAACCTCATCCAAATAAACATTTTGAAATCATATCTTAATTTTACATAAAAGCAGTGTAATGCTATCATTTTGTTAAATTTAACTTATTTATACTCATTAAAAAAATTCCAATGACACACATCAACTCTTATCTCTCTCAATCAAGTGTTAAACAGATTATTTAAAACACTCAGAAGAGCTACAACAAAAATATAAAATTGTTTTCATAATAATCAAAACAAAAACATTCGAGAACTCATTTCTCTTTTGAGCGAGAAATATTACCTAATTCTTTTACTGACACATAAAAAATAAAACATTAAAAAAAAAAAACTTCCCCACAAAAGAGAATGCTAATTCTGCCGCGCGCAAGCGATTTGTCAATATCAAAATTCGGCGGCAGCTGATGGTAATAATAGCTGCATTGGTTGAGAAAATATTAATTCAATACTCTTGATCGCCAAGCACGACAGACACGTAACTCAGAATAATTTCATGATTCACTCCCCCTCCCCCCTCTCTCCTCGTACTGCAGCCAGTGGTGTAAGAGAGCTTGGTTTTTTTATTTTTATTTTCGAAGGAGTAAGACGCAATGGAACTTAGCTCTGACGATCAAAGCGTTGTCATGGAGGAAATTAATCCTCCAATTATCACTCTCGATGAGCAGAGATGCACACTTCCAAAGAGCATCGAAAAGCAGATCCGTATTTTCGCTGCAAGAAAAGATTATCACCGAAATGATAACATTGAAAAGAGCAGCCCTGGCCCGACCAACACGAGACCATCCAGAAGTTGAAGTTGATGCCGCCAGTCTGACGAAAAATCAAAGACCTAGAAGGTAATATGCTTGAGTTATTACCTTGCCCAGTGCCTCTATGTGCACATAATTTTAAATTTAATAAAAATAACAAAAAAAGATCAGCTGAGCCTATAATTAGGCCCTCTAAACTAAGTGCAAAATTAAATAAAAATAATAATATGGATGTGGAGAATTTTAAAATCCCGCGGAAAACAGTTAAAAGCAATAACGTTCCAAAGGAGGATTCCAAAATTACCGCGACCAACAACAAGTTTGCAGTCCTCAACACTGCAAACGACGACGTCGAGGATGTCACCCCAGCTGCACCAAAAATTAAACCTATAATGATGAAGCTGTTCCCCGAGTATAATTTAATTTTACAAGAAATTCATAGGACCCACCCCTCCGCCACCAACACTCATGTTGGTGGTTACATCAAAATTCAAGCCGAAAGTTCGGACCACCATAGGGAAATCACGAATTTCCTAACTGATAAAAAAGCCCAATACTACGTCACTGACCCCCCCGCAAATCGACCACTTAAAGTGGTCATTAAGGGACTCCTGGCATCTACTGACCCCGAAGATATCAAAAATGACCTCATTGGTCAAGGTATCAAAATAGAAAAAATCGCGCAATTGCGCCAATTTAAAACCAAAAGCCCACTCCCCATATTCATGATAGAGATCACCCGGGATGAAAATGTCGAAGACATTTACAAAATCCGGAGCTGTCTCTACATGCAAATAAAAATAGACCCATTCAGGAAAAGCTCCAGACCAACGCAGTGTTACAACTGCAATTTCTTCCATCATGCCAGCCAAAATTGTAGCATGAAAACTCGTTGCCTTAAGTGCGGCGAAGAACACAGAACAGGCACATGTCCCATAAAAGAAAAAATCAATAACCCGACCTGCATTAATTGCAATGCTCAAGGCCACATGGCCTCCTCCACGGAATGCCCCCTCTTTCCCAAGCCCAAAAAGGGAAAAGGACAAACCCAAAAAGAAAATAAAAAACGCAACGAAATCGCGCAGTCCAACGCTGCAATTATTCTCATTTTGAGCCGCTCAAGCAATTAGTAGCAAAACCCAACAGAGGCTAAAAGCATGAACTGATTCCTCGACGTCCAATAATGATAAAAATTCAAATAACAAAAACCAACCAAAATCAGAAACATTAAAAGATACAAATAATCAGGATGGTGACTTCACCTTCCTTCAAGCAATTTTCGAAATGAGAAAAATCTTCGACTTTTTCCCTAATCTTATCTCGGAGATGAAAAAAGCTTCGCAATACACCGACCCTACAGACAAACTACATTGTCTGCTTAAAGGTATCTGTACCTCAATCTCCTCTCTAGATATCAATAATGAGTAATTCTCTTTTCGGCCTTTACCATATTCCCTCCTCCTGAACGCAGACGGAGTGAGACTACGTATTGTTGAGATACGTGATTTCATTGATAAGCACTCCCCTGATCTAATGTTACACATAAGAAACACATCTGAGACCAGAACATTCTTATTCCCAACTATCTTTGCTACAGGGACGACAGGACCAACTCAGCCCGTGGCTGGGGCGGCACTGGCCAAGTGACCTTATCAAAAAGATCCATTCCCCTCATTTCTACTGTTCCCACTCCCACCCCTCTCCTTACAGGTGTAGAAGCAACACTCGTTGCACTCACCCCGTCAGATCGTGGAACCCTTTTGGTTGCCTCAATCTATATCCCACCCAACCCCATTTACAGAAACCTGTGCCGACCTCGACGCCTCTATTCGTACTTTAAAGCGGCTTTCATAGCCGGAGATTACAATGCTAAGCACACCTCATGGGGCTGTACGAACAGTGACCCTAGAGGTAACTATCTGGGCGTAAGATATATCACCTAATAATAACAGACTTAATCTCTCCTCCTACCCCTACCAGATACGGAACAGACTCTGCTTCCACTTTGACTATGCCCTTACCAAGAACTAATCTGGGCCATGTACCGTAGATTCCATTCCGGAACTCAGCTCTGACCACAATCCTGTAAGATTTCATTTCCCCAGAACTTCAAATTGAAATGCCCTCCCCCAATTAAATACTACTTGGAGTATTTTCACTAAGATCCCTTGCTAACCCCGATAATTTCTGAACTCCCCACCGCAAATTTACCCAGAGACGGTTGACTCCGTGTCAGCAATCTCAATAACGGATATCCTAACGCTAGTGCCCTAAACCTTTCTACCACACGGAGCAGGTTTCATATGTTCAGGGTGAGCTTAAAGATCTTATCAAAAGAACGTAATAAAGCCAGGAAAACCTGGCAACTCACCAGACAATCTACAACACAAAGCAACAAAACCGATTACAAAACAAAATTAAAAGAAAAATCTACCACTACAGACAACAAGCATGGGAGGATAACCTTTCCACTCTGAATGCCGAAGACAGTTCTCTTTGGGGAATTGCAAAGGCATTCAGGAAAAAATCCGCCCCGATCTCCGCCCTTAACGGCCCTACTGGTATTGCTCTCAGCGACACAAACAAAACAGAAGTAATTGCAAATTCGCTAGAGAGACAATTTCAACTTAATGACATACACAACCCACACAAAGATGAAATCATCACTAATGTTGTCGATGCATACTTTGTTTCTAACTCAAATAACACTGATATTCTCCCCCCCACTCACCCATCTGAAATCTTGCAATTCATTAAAAAAGATTAAAATTAAAAAAATGCCCCCGTGATGGGGTCACAAATAAAATGATTAAAAATTTTCCTCGTCTCACTATTTTTAAAATCACTAACATCATTAATAACATGCTAACTCTCAGATATTTTCCTAAATCATGGAAGACTGCGGTCGTCGTGCCGATCCTCAAACCGGGTAAAAACTCAGCCCTCGCTGAATCTTACAGACCAATAAGTTTACTCCCAGTCCTAAGCAAACTGGCTGAAAAAGTCATTTTAGCCAGACTCAACGACCATCTCGACAGAGAAAATATCCTGATCCCGGAGCAGCACGGGTTCCGTCCTCGTCTCTCCACATCTCATCAACTCCTCCGAGTTGTTGAGTTTATTAAGGAAGGGAACAACAAAGATGAATGCTCGGCTGCGGTCTTCCCTTGATAACCGTAAAAGACGGGATCGGAGCGCGGCACACGGGCCTACTCTTTAAATTAAATACCACCGCTAAAATACCGCCCCCTCTTTATCTCTCTCCTTATTAATTCCTACATCTCCTGATAGATCCTTCTGTTAGAATAAATCGCACATACTCAATTAAAAGTTGGTGCGGGAGGGCCCAAGGGTCAATTCTCACCCAACCCTCTTTAATCTTTATGTAAATCTGATATTATCAAAAGTACTACTATCATTTGCCTGTATGCAGACGACACAACTATACTCAGCAGACACAGAAACTCAACACACTTGCTTATCAACATAAACGAACACTTGGCCCACCTGGAGATATGGTTCTCCGTGTGGAAGATTGCTCTCAACAGTTCAAAGACGGAAGCGGTTTTTCCAAAAAGACAACCCCCGAAATTACTTTTGCAAAATCAAAAGAATTCTCGGTCTCAACACACCAAATACCTTGGTGTCATCATTGATAAAAATCTCACTTTCCGACAACACATTACATATATTAGAGATAAATTTAAAAATACTACGCGAAAGCTTTACTCCCTAATTTGCAGAAAGTCTAAATTAAGTAGACATAACAAACTGCTTATCTACACTCTGATCTTAAAACCATTGCTTACCTACGCCTCCCCCGTGTGGGGACACGCAGCAAAAACTAATATAAACTTACTAGAAACCTCCCAAAATGTCATTATCAGGCAAATTTGCAACGCTCATTGGTACATGAGAAATAAAGATCTTAGATTCGCCTGTAATATCCCCACCATTAGACAGACTATTCGAAAATTAGCAGTCAACTTTTTCAACAATATAGATGAATCTAACAATTCATCCATTACTGATATCCCCTCTTATTTTTCCCATTTTTCTGTGAGAAGACCAAGAGATATCCTGGTCAACCCAGACTTTAATTAATTTTTCCATTATTTTTCCTTTTCAAAATTCTTACACAGCACTTCAAATATCGTTGAAATGCGTTGAGCACACTGGATTGATACCCACTTTCAAATCTACTTATACCCCTCTACCGAACTCTTGTATCGGCCAATCAGATCATCCCCTTTCACCTCTCTGACTTCGACTCACGTTTCCTACCAACTTTTCCCGCGCTTAAGATCTACAGTTTTTGCTGCAATCGGATTGGCTAGGCTAACTCCGCCCACTTTTTTCAGTCAATTTTCAATGTTTTTCTTCAATTTTTAAGCTCTTTTAAATTTTAATTTAGTATTCCCACATCCATGATAATTAGATTTTTACATTCTATGACTATCATTTTATTATTCTAATATTTTTTATAACAATGGGCAAATGGTAAAACTCTCTTAAAGCATATCAAAATTACCTGATAGGAGGTTAGAGACCGACAGGTCTAGGTACTCCAAACAGCTTTCCCAACGATCAATCATTTTTATTTTCTTTTTAATCCTTTTATTGAACCATAACAGGATGAAAATTCTTCAGATTCGTCATGGAATACCTGCCGCCATCTGTTGTCGAAATGGAGAGTTGTTATTGTAAACATTCCGGATTGAGTTTAAACTGGAGATTCCAGTACTCTGCAGCCAGAAATTTATTAATTATTTCAACATGTATGAATTTTGTTGCCAATTGTAATACTTCACAGAATTAATAGTATTCATAAATATATTTCTAACATTAAGTTAAATTAAGAGACCTATTTAATTTTTACTAAGTAAATTTACTATATTAATTTATAAATTAATTCATTTATCATATAAATTAATTTATTTTTATTTGATAAGTAATTGTATCGTTTTTAAGAATATGGCAGCCAAAAGATGTAACCCGAATATTTCATTTTTTTATGATTTCTGGCTTTTACGCATTAAAAGATCAGAAAAAAGACCCACATGATTCTATTTTTACTTATGCGGAATTGATGCAGTAATTTATTCTCTTGTCGAATTCATTTACGCATACATTTCTACAACTATATTATTTGCTTATCTGTAGATTTTTAAGTTGTTCGTTGTTCTATTTTTTCTTTTGTTCCAAATTTTTAAGTCCGTATTTTATCTACGTGATGAATTATCCTAAGAGATTTTGCCCTAAATTTCAAGAAATTCAAAATTGAATAAATTTACATATTTCCTCTTTATCAATCAAAATTAATTTTATTCATTTTTCTCAATCGATAAAGTTAATTTATTTTGTTGACTATTTTTTATTTAGTTCATAGTAAATTTTTTAAATAGTTTTGCTTCAACTTGAAATTGGAACAAAAATTGAATTAATTATTTATTACTTATTGTCTGTCTTCCGCTAAAGATCATTTACAAAAAAATATGCGGTTTGTTTTGAAATATGTTGAACATTAGACCCCCAAGTGTAACGGGGTTTTTTAACGATATGTGTTTCAAGAAATTGCAAATCAATTTACTTGCAATAGAAGTCAAAGAAATTTATTTATAAAATAATTTTGATAAAATAAGATCTCCCTAAGTTCTCAAAGATTTATGATTTCCCAATTAGCTCTTTTACGAAGTTTAAATTTTGTTCAGATATTTAAAGTAAAAAATTCAAAACAAAATTATTTAAGAAAAATTTTAGCAAAATAATAAAAAAAAAGAAAGAAATTTTCGTATACATTTTCAATCCCCCAAAGATTTAAAGACATCGTAACTGTCTCAAGTATCTTGTTTCTTTGATAAAAACATAGTACAGTAGGATAAAAATTTGAATCCGTTTGATTAAATTTCTTACCAAAGACTATTGAATAAATATTAAAATAAATTCTTTAATAGAATTCCTATCAAGAAGTATTGAATAACATTGAAATCAACTTTTACACTTTATTTTAACTAAATGCACAATCAAAATTTTATTTTTAAATTGGACAAAAATATTACAGATGATTTAAAAATAAAGAAAACTATTTTTAATTCCGTTTTGTAATGGAATAAACATAAAAAAAAAATTCATATGTTACATATGTTAAAAAAATGTTTAATGTGTATAACTTTCAACTCCTAGCGTTCTATGTAACCACTAGTGTATATATGCTATGTATAGGGCAAAATAATCTCATTGTAACCTCATTCGGATACATGGCTTTTTTAGGTGTACAACCAGTGTAACCACCACAGGAAACATTATAAGGTAAAAAAAACCCGTCAAAAGTCAGTATCCTCTGAAATCCTAGATTTCTGCGAATACTAGAAAGCACATTCTGCTACGCAAGGAGTTACGATTGGAACAAAATTATCATAATATAAACAATATTATTGTAATTTCAGTATTTCCTTCTGCATAACACATTCGAATATTTTATAAAAATTCAGATTTTATGTAAAAGCCATTTTAGTATTATTTTTTTCAAAATGTTTTTGTTTCTTTAATTATAAAGCGTAATTAACAGTAGCCGAATTTTCCTTTTAGTTTCGATATACTTATTTTCCGGCATATAATTCAGTTTCCTTAGGGCAGCGTTTCTTAAACTGTGGGGCAAGCCCCCTTGAGGGGCGTGATAACACTACCAGGGGGACGCCAGCATATCAAAAAGTCGAAAATAAAAGATTTTTCAATATATATATATATATATATATATATATATATATATATATATATATATATATATATATGTGTGTGTGTGTGTGTGTGTGTGTGTGTAATAATTCCCCCTAGCATCCTTTTAATTAACTCTTTTTAATAATATTCAAATAATCTTAATTATTTGGTTCGAAACTAACACCCTAATCTTAATCGTAATCGACTAATAAACATTATTAAATCATAAATCCCTTTCCCGCCCACTGTAACCAATCGGGTAAAGAAATCATATTTTTGATAAACTCTAATAAATTACCATTTGAGATAATTTTCGATAAACTCAAATGAATTACCGTTTGAGGTAATTGTTTTAATAAACTCAATGAATTATCATTTGAGAAATTTATTTTGATAAATTGAATTGATTGATAATTATCTAACTCAAATGAATAATATATAATATTTAATTATAGACATATTCAATTATACATTCATTGGATTTTATCAAAAGAATTAGCTCAAACGATATTATATATATAAATGAATAATATATACAATATCATTTGAGATAATTATTTTAATAACTCCAATGAACTATCAATTGCAATTTATTTTGATACATTGAATAATTGATTTGAATTATATAAAATCAAATGAATTATCATTTGAAATAATTATTTTGAGAAACTCCAATGAATTATCATTTGAGATAACTATATTTTGATAAACTCCAATGAATTATCATTTGAGAAATTTATTTTGATAGACTCAAATTAATTATAAATTGATATAATTTGTTTGATTAACTCAAATTAAGTATTATTGGAGATAATTAGTTTGATAATCTCAAATGAATTATAATTTAAGATAAAATTAAGATCGCAAAAGATTTTTTTTTATCATTTTTTTGAGATAATCCATTTAAGTTTTCTACGTCCATGAGGTAGAAAGCACAAAAAATTTCTTCTTATTGCCCATAAAGATTGGTTGATAGGCAATGAGAAGAGCTTTCCATGTTAACATAAAAAATTCTATATCCTGTTTATAGAATATGATAACGAGACATGAAATCTTCATGAAAACATTCATGAAATCTGGCAATGTCCGAAGACAATTCTTTTTCAATTCCTACTATTAGCTTACTCTCTCAATATGTTTATTTATTTATATATTTATCTTGTTCAAATTTTCAACCGTTAATAAAATACTTTCTATTCCTCCAATCAAATTCAAACAAATTTTTTAAACTTATATTGGATGACACTTGATGTTAATACAGTTTTTTTTCAAATAGTAATTAATTAATTTAATTTAATTTAATTTATTATCGGTTTCTGATGCCAACCTAGATTTGTCTTTATTGTTGTAACAATGTTAAAACAAAGACAAAAGTTGGCGTCGAAAACCTGTTTTTCAGCCAAACCGGGTGTGCATTGTTACAACAATGCAGACAAATCATGCTATTTTTTAAATTCCTACTATTATTTCACTCTCTCTCCATATAAATATTTATTGATATATAAATATCCCATTCCAATTTCCAATCGTTAATAAAATACTTTCTATTCATCCGTTCAAAGTAGGAATTGACTTAAATTTTTGTTTTTATATTACTTGTTTCTATTTATACTTTTCTGTAAATCTAATTATGAAGAAATTTAGGAGATTAGTAATTTATATTTCATTGTTATCTGAACTCAGAACCGAATGAGTGATCTTATATACACCCTTTATTTTTTTCCACAAAGCAAACCATCATTTCCCTTCACTATTCATGGAATGATAATAAATTTTGAATTCAGTTTTAAAATTTTGTAACGTATACTTCTCTACAAATAATATGTATTTAATTAGAAAATAATTATATTAGTAATAGTGTTTGCTTTTTAAGAAAAAATAGATTTGAGTCAAAATAAACATAAAAATTAAAATGAAGTATCTCAGAAAATAATTAAATATTTCTGAGGTTCATTTGTAGAAGAATATTTTTGTATATAAATGAGTAGTTTTGAAAATTCTTTTTAAAAACGATAAAAAATTAAAAATTGCAAATACAGAACTCTTAAAGTATCCGACTACGTTCGGAACCATGATTTTGCAAAAGCGTATAAATGGATACTATTTATGATACTTAGTGTCACTTAGATTAGAATACATGTATAAAACTGTTTTAAGGACATTTTGCCAAAACAAATTATACAATATTTCGGCAAAAATTAACTTAGAATAACCTTTTTTCAAAATGTTCTTTTTGTGAAAAATTCTTCTATTATAATAATATTTTGCCTGTATATAGCTCGACATCTGTACAGAGGCTCAATAAATATTTGAAATATATAACTTAGAAGTGGGTTTATCCATGTTTTACGACAACAGAGGTGAGAAATTTTAAGAAAAAACACCGATAATTATTTCATTTGGTGGTAACTCTGAAAATAATGTGAATTTTTCAAAAATCGTATTGAGCCTCTTACAGAGGTCTGAGCTATATACAGGCAAAATATTATACAATAGAAGCATTTTTCAAAAGGAGAACATTTGAAAAAAGGTTATTCAATATTTTGCCGAAATATTTAATTTAAATAATTTTTTGTCAAAACTGTCCTTAAACAATTTTATACATGTATTCTAATCTAAGAACACTAAATATCATGAAAATTATCCATTTATGCGCTTTTTTAAAATCACGGTGCTGAACGTAGTTGGATACCTTAAAAAGAAATATATAATAATGTGCAAATGCTGAATTCATTTATATGTTTTAAGGAAACAAATAGGAAAGAAAGATTTAACGGAGAAATATTTCTTCTCGGATTCAGATTATTTTCATGATAGACATTACTGGCTTTCAAATAAATTCTGGCTAATTATTTTAAATTTCTATAAAACTATGAATATATTTACTATAATTTTGAGAAAAATATTACATTAAATATAAATTCCAATAAGTTTTTTCCCCTTTTCCCTTGATCTACACGCTGTATAGATAATGAGTCGCTGCGGTAGTCTAGTGGGTGGACTGGTGGCCGGCATGCCATAAGTTCGAGCCCTATTGCTACTGAAAAAGCACCGTGTAGAGGACTAATGCACATTAAATCTTTCGTATCTCAAAGTGTGGTAGTTTGGAGAGAAGGATGCCAATTCAAATGTCATCAACACTTGAACCGTGGTTCAAAGTTACGAAGTGCATTGCCAATATCCCCTCGTGTTGCTTTATAAAACGACGTTAATAAACACTCCTTCACGTAGAGATAATGCTATTCTTTTTTTCCTGTATAAAACATAGGTTGCTGAGTAATGGTCATAAATTCATGACCGACATTGTTCTTCTTGAGTCATTAATTCGAACCTTGGTAACACTAAAGACCAGGGGTGGGCAGATTTTTCCATAGTACGGGCTAGTTATAATGTTGTTGTTGTTGCTTATGTTCATGTCTAGCCAAGCTAGACCAAGTCCATGATCTCATTCACTTTTAAAAAGTCCAACACCATTAGAAGGGCCTTCATATAGATCTTGTTTTAAAAGTTCCAGGAAGTCAAGAATGTGTTCTAGAGATGCCTGGCAGGCAGAACACTTTAAACAAGTTGGAAAAACTTTGTTTCCCTTTCCCCTAAAGTAAAAAAGTTCGGAGGTGGCCACTCGAGTCAGAATAGTTTGCCCCTGCCTGCTGCTTTGAGGGAAAAAGAGAAACCACCAGGTCTTTTGCCTCATAAGTGATGGGGAGGAAGATTTGGGGTTTGCTTGTTGTTGATGTAGGTGGAGTGCAGTTCTGAAAGGTGAGACGGGGGTCCATGGTGGGAGCTCCCCATCTTTTGCTGGGGGAGTCAAATCTCATTGCCCGCGATGTTGCTTATAATGTTTTTAAGGTTTTGTGGTACACTTAGTGGCATAGTGTACCCATTTTGTTTTAAAATTGCATGTTTTATTTTCTTAACACTTGTTTTCGACATTATGAAGTATGACAGATTATTACTGGACAGTGGAACGTGGACGTATTCAATGTTGCGTGCAGAGAATTTACATGAACCGATGAATCTGAAACCAACGTATGTACTTAATCTATTCACTTCCGTGTCCCATGCCATCGCAGGACATGGCATCAACGGGGGAAACCCCAACCCCGTGGAAGGGGGGAGTCATTCCAAAGCCAACCCCGTGACATTGAGACATCATAAAACATTTATTCTTCCTTCGTCGGCGTGTGGAGAAAATTCACGGGGGTGGCATCGCAGTGATCCCCCCACGCGCGTAAACGTGAAAACGTCATCTTTGGCCCCAGTTGTGATACCCCGGGTCGGGGGGTATCATCTCTTCATCCACGCGCCCTAGATTTGTGGGGAAAAAATATTGATCCTCAAACCTTCCCAAATAAATCTGTTTATTTTTTCTCAATTTATATTACATTGCAACACGTCTTTAGCAAATTTAACTTAGCAAATAGAAATTAAATCCTACCACTGTCTTTTATAAACCTCCGAATCTTTATCTATAGCCGATTCCTTAACTATCTAGAGTCCGCTTTATAATGAAACTTTAATAAACAAGCTCTTACTGCTATCACACGACGATCAACAACCAAGCTTTATATCTTGTCTTATATTCCTTTAATATTCTCTATATATTATTATTAGACTTGATCCGGCTACTATGCAACTTTCTGGCTTCTAACCGACTTCTATATAACTCCTATAATACTCTCTGGCCTCCAACCGACTTCGCGAATGCCCAAAGCTCCAATATATATTATCATTCCCTAATCTGCATATCGCGTTTTCTTCTTGAGTTGGTTTGAATGAAATGCCATTCTTGACCCAAAGATTCCCCAAGAGGATTAGTGAAAGGCGCGATAAGGCCCCGTCACACAGTGAAGATACATGTGTCGTCTACACATTTATTGAATAATTTTAATTATTAAAAATTGAATTTATTAATAATTGAAGTCCTTACGTTGTCGTTTAAAGAACACTCAGGGGGAGGCAACTCGACATCGTCCTCGTCACTTACCGTGACTCAAAATTACGAAGTCCGTCACCAGTAGTCCTTATATTGCTTCTGAATGAAATGTTAATTATCAATTTTCGGCATCATTTATTTTTTGATAGTATTGTTTGCATTCCTGTTTAGTTCTTATTTCTATAAATATTTCGACAGATGTCATAATATAAACTGTTTCTTCTCATTTGTTTTTGTTTGTTCGCTTATAAAATCTGTTCATTTTTTTTTTCCAAGAAACTATTGAAGTATGTTATTTTGCATAAGCACTTTGCAAATAAACTTTTAAGAGGTTTAATATTTTTTTTCTGTACGGTATAGTTTATAATTATAAATATAGTTTACAATACATAAGTAAAGTTTAGAACACATGATTCAATATTGAACGAATAGGTTTGTAATTCATCAATTCCTACTGTAGTTTTTTTAATATAACAATAAAATCCAAATAGTTATGTAATTAGGGATATAAACTGCTAAAACATAATGCAAATATTATCTATTCTTAAAATTCAAGAGACAGAAAACCAATCAATCTTTCTTAATTATACTAGATCCAATCAACTACATAAAAGTTAAAAGGTGCTATAATTCTTTCAAGATAACCAAAACACATTCTCCAATCAATTTTTTTTTCTTTTTGTTTTTCCTCTCTAATTTTTTAACTATCAGGGTCTTACATCATTTCACTTCACTTCCCTGCAAATTTATCCCTCCACTAGATTATACTGATAACGGTCAGAAATCTCTTTTTTTTCCTAAGAGAGAGAGAGAGCCAAGCCATTCTTTTATGTATGGAACGGGTTTCATCAATCTAAATTTAACAATTTAAATATCCATCAATACAAAATAGCATTTCTTAAGGACACAGAAAGCTTTCAAGCGAAGATAAATTACGATGAGAACTACGAGGGGACTCTTTTAAGAGAAGAGGTTATCAAAAAAAGAAAAGAATCTTCCCACACCGTTAGTTGTGCTTTTTTTTATTATTTTTCTATTTTCAAGAGCTCCTGGCGTCAAAGAGATAAAAGAATTCAGCCTTTTAGGTGTTTTTTATCTCTTATACTCCCGGCTGAAGAAAATGCATGTATTAAATCGACTTTGAATAAGTCTTTTTCCTCTTTTGTTTGCTTTAAAACTAAGAATTGCAGGGAACATGAGATTTAAGAGATTAGACTGTTTAGTCGTGGTGATAAAGACTAAAAGGTCTTCCGATTACATTTTTTTTTTTTTATAATTCTCG
Organism: Trichonephila inaurata madagascariensis; assembly: GCA_019973955.1. NCBI lineage: Eukaryota > Metazoa > Arthropoda > Arachnida > Araneae > Nephilidae > Trichonephila > Trichonephila inaurata. The sequence goes on from BMAV01018200.1 coordinate 382,194, forward strand.
AAAATTTATATGTAGGATATTTTGTAGTGTGTGACAAGATAAATATATGATGTATGTGTCAAATATATGTTCTCATATTTTATTCAGGGGTGAAAATTTCATTTTATGCTCCATTTATTTTGGATTTTTTTTCCTCTCTTCTTTTTTATATTAAGGTCTCAATTATTCCACTTTCTCTAAAAATATTCTTCTGCTTTTATTAATACATTTTTTTTTTGTAAAATACTTCACAAAATTTTTATCCCTATAATGTTTAAATTTTAAAAGGGTTAAAAAGTTGATTTTTTAAAAAAATTAAATTTTAAAAAGGGGTAAAACCGTAAAACCGATTTTTGGGCCCAAAAAGGCCCCTTTAATTTTCCGGCAAAAAAATTAAAAAAAAATTTTGGGTTTTTTTTAAAAAAAAAAAAACCTAAAATCCTTTCGTTTTGTTTTTAAAATTCCCCTTTCTTCCCAAATGTTTAAAACGTGTAAATGGAAAGTTTGCTTTTTGGTTTAAATTGAATTTAAAAAAATTTTTGGCCAAAAAAATTATTTAAAAACTTTTCCCCCCAAAAAACAAAAACAACCCAAAGTTCCCAAAAAAAATTTCCCCTTTTGGTTTTAAAAAGGGCCTTTTGCTGCCCTTTCCAGACTCCAAAATTTTAAAAAACCAAAATTGGAAAGTCACCCTTTTTAAAAAAAGGAAAAATTTTAAAAAACCCCAAATTTTTAAAATTAGGTTGAATTTAAAAAAATAATTTTGAATTTTTCCAAAAATTTTCATTTAAAAATTTTATAAAGGTCTAGAAATCGGGAAAAACTAATTTAAAAAACGCCCCAAAGGGAAACATTGAAAAAATTTCTTTTTTTCCCAAATAAAAATTTAAAGCCCCAAATTTAAAAATTTTTTTAAGAATTTTTTATAAAAAATGTCATGAATATTTTTAATTTTTGTTTGGGTTTGGGTTTTGTTAATTAATATTTTGAAATTAGCCATACTTTTTTGGACACCACGTATATTTGGAAACAGACAGGTACAGATTGGTTAGTAATAATTATCATCAAATAAAAGTAAAGTACAAACAAAAATTTACTGTACCACTCTACTGGTAATTTTTTTTTTTCAGTATTATAAAAGTTTATCATTAGTAAAAAAATAATAAAAATTATAAAAATTGAAGTTTTGAAAAAAAAGATCTTTGTAACAAAAGGCTATTCACTATAGGTCAACCTTTTTAAATTTCCCGGGGTAGCCGCCTAGCCTATATCAAGGCCCACGGACACATAGATGGTTTGACTTTTTCGGGGCGGTGCCTAAATTTTTCCCGGGTGTAGAGAGGGCAGTTTTGAAAACTTAAAGGCCCCAAAAAGTCCTCTAGTTGGGGGGATGTGGTAGGAAGGGATGTCAGTTTTTGGGTATCACATCCTCGTCACTTGACCATGGTTCAAAATTACGGTCTGTTGTCAATATTCTTCGTGTAGCTTTGTAGTGTGATGTTAATATAACTATCACTCACTTTCCTCTCTGACTCGGTTTTTTTCCGTTCAGCCAGTTTGGCACTTTATGTTAGAACAACTCCACTCTGCAAATGGAAATCATTACTAAATAGCATATAAATAGTGAGTGAAATAGAGAATCGGAGTTGTTTTTTGGACAATATAGCCACACTAGTGAGATCCTGGAGTATATAATCGCTTTGCTATTAGAAGGTATTGGAGGATTTCTATGGCGAGTTTCAGAGGTTGCATTTTATTTCAGATAAGTACCCATTATCACTTACTATTTAGTGTTTCTGATCCACACATCGCGTAATCAGGTTTACGAATAAATTTATAAATGTTAATTATATGTATATGTTACCGTTATAGTGTATAATTCAGTTATTTTTCCCTGAAAATTAGGTATTTCAGGGTAAAGTCAGTTAAAATATATATAGATGAAATATTTTACCCTTTTACCTTGTTTTTTTTAAAAATAACAAAAAAAAGGGAGTTAAAGGAAAAAAAAACTTTTTTAAAAGTTATTTTATAATTATTTTTGATGTTAACTTTCGGGCCTGCCGCCCCCACTTTCATGGTTTCTTTACTAATGGGATTTTCTTTTGGGAGGGCTTACACACTAAAATATAAACCCCCAATTTAACCCTATGGTGCCTTTTTTTTTATTTCGTTGATGATATGGGGTTGTTATTTGGGGGATAGATTGCACTACCTCTGTTTGGTTAGGAAGTACAAGAACACGACCCTTCCAGGTGGCTTCTCCTCTAGACAGTATTTTGCCAATAGCTCGACACATGGGGGCTCTCAATTTTTTTTCGGCCCTTTGACCTTTCGATTCCTTTGTTTCCCCAAAGTTTTATTCTCATCAAACTTCTTGCTCATAGGGTCATTCCTTGTATTTTATTTCAACCTTTTAAACTTTTTTAAATCCGTAATATCTTGAAATGTATTTGAGTCTCTTTTTTGAGATTTGAACCACAGAGGTTTCCCTCGGCGAAACCCATCCATTTATCGACTTAGCCCTCTTTTGGTAGGCCTAGGGGGGGGGCGATTGAATCAACTCGAATATCACTAATTTACTTTTTTATTAACCACTTAACAGTTCTTTTTTCTGTCATATTATCTCAAAAGATAAATATATTTTTTATAAACATTTTTAAGAGGAAATCAATTATATAAACTCAAATTAGCAGTCAGTTGTTAGCAGCATGTTATAAATACTGAATTTAAAGAATTACGCTAATTTTTATTTTCATTGAAAAACATATTTTTCCTTAAAGTTGGCTTTTTTTCAAAGAAATGAGCAAACCAAAAAAACCTTTTTTAAAAATGTTTTTAGATTTAGAAAGATAAATTCCACTTACGGTTTAATTTAATTTTTCTTAAAAAATTTGGTTTTGTGTCGTAAATTTCCAAAAATTTGGGGCCGGGGCACAAAACATAGTCCCAAAATCGCAATCGGGGCAAAAAAATCGTGTTTTTTTTTCCCTTTTCAAAACATTTTTTTCGGGGCACAAAAAAAAACATTGCCTTATTGGTCTCCATTTTTTGTTGGTGGGAGGAATCACTTGTAAGAAGTTTTTTTCTGTTAATCGTAAGGGACTGAGTAAAATTACTGGTCGTCCTTTTTTCTCATTTACCGCCTCATGTTTTTCAATAATGCGATCTATATATATATAATTTTTTTGCTTGGGAAATTTAAATAAAATTATTTTAATCCCCGGGTTTAAAAATTTAAAAAATTCCACAAAAGGTTTTTCCAAAAAATGGGAATATTTTTTTGTATTATTTCTTGCATATTTTTTTGTTATTGGCTAATTTGTGAGATGATGATCCATTCTGTCTACACCACAAGTCCGATAACAAACTTTCATTACTTCCAGAATCATTCAGAGAAATTTTAGACTCACTACCTGAGTTAATATCAGAATTATTTTCTGTTATGAGCCTCTCATAACCATTCGTCTTTCTTCTATTTTAAGCTTCAAATTTAAAAGAAATAGTGTTTGTAGTCTGCGGTACACCGATCTAGTAAAAAAAAAAAAAAAATAACAATTCCCACCTTATCTAGTCTAAAAGAATGCAGTAAAATCTAACCTTGAAACCGGTTTAAACATTTATTTGTAATTCTAACTTTACTCGACTATTAGAGACATTTGTTAGAAACATTGCACACTATACAGCCAAATCAGAAGATTAGAGTAAAAAAAGTTGCCCGGGCGGAGTTCGGGAAAAACTGAAAAATGGTTAATCCCAAAATTTAGGGAAAATTTTGTGGTTCAAACGGGGAAAAAATTTAAAGGGATTAAAAAAACTTTTTCAACAGATCTCGTAATTTTGAGCTTCGGTTTAGTGATGAGGACGACACCCGAGCTGATACCCAGCTTTCCTAACTTTCCCACACCGCCAGCGGGAGCACTTTGACCCTCAACAGATTTAACCTGCATCAGCCCATCTACAGTAAATAGTATAGTATATGTGGGGGTGTAATGTTTTATGCCTATACTACATCTACTTTCATGTCGGATTTAAGTGACGACATTAGGAGTACGAAATCCTCATAGTTCTCTTCTCAAATTTTTGTGGAGACTGTTATATCTTTTCATTCAGAAATCTAGCTCTAATTTTAATATTAATGATAGACACGAAACATTTGGGAAAGTATACAAAATATTTTAATATAATATATTTGATAACTGATTCTAATTAAATTATTTTCTTAATCAATTTTTTTGTTTTTGAAATTAAAAATATTATAATTGCGTAAGTGAGCTGCTCATAAAAAATAAATAATTTATTTTTTTTTTTCAATCTCTTCAAAAAATTTACATTGTATTACTTGATTTATGTTTAAAATGGATTTTTATAAACAGACGGTTATTCCTTGATACCGGGTCCGGACCCTCCCCATAGTACTTGGGTTTTTTTTTCAATTAATTATAATCCTATGTATATAGTGCGTAAAATTTAATTAAGTATTTGTTATTAATAATTCATTTTATTAATTAATACTATTTATTTATTCAATAATTAATTTTTTACTGTTTTTGTTCCCGAAAATTGACAAAATCAAAAGAATATGTTGGGTTGCGTATTGGAGCTTGATACGAGAATGGTAGACTTTCGACCCTGGATCCCCCTTCTCCTTGAAAAATTCCTGTGTGCGCCACTGATTCCATAGTATTGGAATAACTTCCATTCCTTTAGCTGCCAAACACAATATTTGTGGCAAGCTTTTCTTAGTATTTTGCTGTATGCAAATTGCTAAAAGTATAATTAAAATTATAATAAGTGATAAATGTAGGAATCGAAAGTTTACTGTAGGGTAATGGAAGCTCAGAGACAAAGGGCTGTAGGGGAGAAAAAGGAAGGGAAAAATCCCATCTCTCTGCTACGAGAATTCTTTAGAACGTATCATTTTTTAAAGTTTACATTCAGTTTGGTAATCAGCAGAGCATTAAAAATCGCCAAATTCGAAACTGTACACCATTCACTTTCATCCCCAAACCAGCCAGAAATCCACTTTCAGTAATCTCTTTTTTTCCAAAGCGACTGGAGTAAAGCAGATACCAGTATCAAATTCCCCCTTCTGTTGTTGATGGTATTAAAGGCTCTCCATTTTTTTCCCTCTGTTCTTCCCTATATTGTCACTCTTAATTCACAACCCCAATAGACAAGGTATCACTCCCTCCCCTTTTCTTTAATACCCCTGTATCCATCGTACGGAATAGTTATCTCTAGGAGAGCAGAAATTCTGCAGGATAATACAAGTCAGTCAATCCCCCTTGTCATAATGGAAAAGGGCTACTCTACCTCTCCTTCCTTGGTTGATGTTGATAGTAGCAGCTGCCCCAAGCTTTCCGGCACTGAGTCACAAAGCCTCTGGGGTCAGCTGGTCTCCGCCGCACACGATAGCTCGATGATTCCATTCCGGCGTTGATGCCACCCCCCTCACGAACATCATCAAACCATCAACCTTTCACTTCAACCCTCTCCACCCCCGCACAGCACTCTCGCGCTACACTTCAGTGATAGTGGCTACCGTTTGCCATTTCATTCACAGAGGTAGAAATAAAGTCGCCATATTTGGCGAGTAATCGCTAGAAATGCTATAAATGAAATCAGTTGGGGGAAAAAAAGTGGTTTTTCTTAAATTTTAGATGATGAATACAAAGATAAATAATTTTTAAAAAATAACAAGCTATTAAAAGGTTTAAGTACTTTTCATCTTTTATTTAAAATGATGTGTATTTCTGTTGTTAAAATATTTAAGTGTATCCGCAAACATTTATTGTTGCCAAAATTTATTCATAAAAATGAAAAAATTTGAATTTTCTGTAAATTTATTGAGAATTTTCATCTTATGGTTATAATTAAATCTTAATTATTAGAAAAAGAGTGATTCACACAAACATATATCTTGAGAAACAAACTAAACATGTCACATAATAATATTAATTGCTCAGAATTTTAATTATTCAAGTTCTGAAATTTAATTTATTTTAAACATATAGGTAATTCTTTGAAATTTTTTATTCTTCATCAATCGAAGATTTTATTTGTATCTTATCTATTGTGTAACACTACTTCAATCAATGTATTTTTAAATAAATTCATGTAAAAACCACTGACGTAGCTAGTTCTGATGGGCCTTGTACAGCACCGATTTAAGCTCATTTTGGGTCCTGGGCGCAGAAGATCTATAGGTCCCCTTGCCCCTTGGCAATGTTGCATTGAAATTTATTACCAGAAAATCTGGTGAATCCCAACTTTTCCGGGCCCTGGAAGCCCGCACCAAACACCTAATGGATAAACTGGCACTGGCCCTGTATCAAAATTCCTTGGGGATCTTTTAAAAAAATAAAGAAAGAATCGCACGGATAAAACTTATTTGAAAGTGTCCAAATATTACACGTGTTGGGGCCCCGTATCATTGATATGGTGATAGCTACGCCCCTGATACAATCGTTTTCTTGGAAGAAAAAGTTTCTAATTCTATTCTAAAACGTGTGTTTTTCCCATTCGGATTACAAATTAAGCTTTTACTTTAATGGTTACAACAATAAACACATTTCGATGTATGAAAAACTGATGTCTACAAATTTTAAAATTGTTTAACATTAATTTAGTTATAAACATTTCATTTTGATGTGATAGGGAAATATTTTCTTCCTCTTTTCTATGTTCAGAGTCTGAGTTAATTTTTATAATGTTTCTGATTAAGATTTACAATGATATATATAATTTCTCTAAAAACATCTATTATTCCCGTTTAAAGAGCCCCTCAAATGTCTTAATACAGATGTTGCTTGTCCTTTCATGATATTTGACACCTTTATACAACGAAACAACCATTGTATACATTTTCAATGCATACACAAAGCAAAAGACATTCTTGATTCATTTGTTTTCTGTCCAATGGAGTCGCATTGGCACTATTGGCGTCTTCTTTGGCGATCCCCGGTTCGCCGCTTGTCAACAGTAGGTCTGTGCGCTCCTATCAGGGTAGAAATGAAAAGGTCCACGTGCTGAAAGAGCGAAGAGAGTAAGGGAGATAGATGATAAAGGATGCTTCTATCGATCCATTGCACTTGTTTACTCGTTTGGAACCAGAACCGATTGTAGACGCTCGAACGCCTCAAATCTAGTTCGCTACAACGTAAAGGATGTCTATTTTAGCAGGTGAGGTTTGTCTTTGTTGTTGGTTTTAATTGATGTAAATGGGGAATTATGAAGAGTTTGTTTTGCTTAACAGCTTCTAAAGTCTGCTAAAACGTTTCTTTTACACGAAGCTTAAGTCGTATTTGTAAGAACTGCAATTCTCTGTGAGTTTATGTGTTATATATGAATATGCTATTGTGCTGAAATTTTCTTCAGGAAAAAATGTTTTATTTGCTTAGCTTAGATTTTTTAAAAATTTTTGAATATTCTTTAAACCAAATTTAAGTGATGATTATTTTTGAAGATACTTAAACAATAATATGTTCATTTTTCAAATGAGAATTACTTTTTGAAGAGAAAATATTGATTCATATGAATAATTATTTTTCATCTGTCATATTTTTTAATTACTGGATGTAATATTTGTATTATGAGTTCTTTTGGATGCTATCTAGAATTGAACTAAAAAATATATTTAATTTTGGAATATTAGATTATGTTTGATGTATCCCATGAAAACTACTAAATCCGTTATTAGATTTTTTCCCCCAAAGTAATGCAATGTTTGAAGATTTCTCGACACATTGCTTATTACAATTTCACCTTCAGCTATGTTCTTAAAAAACAATGACATCTTTTTAAAAATTACAAATCTTTTTCTGTATTTAAGTATATATTTTTCATTAGCAGTATAAATCTCTTAGAAGATGACAAAATAAAATTTGTAAATAGAAATGCATTTTGATAATTATTAATGAAATAGAATAAAAAAAACTTTCTGCTGCTGCTATGATAGTTAATTCAAAAAATATTAAATAGTTTGGTTAAATAAGTATAAAAAATTAATATATTCCACATATTTTAAAGAATATGTATTATCTATCAAAAATATATTTATACATAAAAAGTTTTTTTTAAAAATTTATTTGTTTAAATAAACCCAAATTAAATTGTATACTTTTTTTAAATTTTCCCCTGTAAAAAAAATTTAAAAAAAAACCCCCAAAAATTTTTTATAAAAACTTATTTGAATAACTATAAAATTAAAATTGATTTTAAGCGATTTTTTTTAAAAAATAAATATTTATGTTACATTTATATATTAAGTAATTACTTTTGGAGGGAGAGAGAGGAAATTGACGTAATATTTTTTCTTTTAAAAGGGTTAAAATTTAACCGCACAAAATTTTTAAATCATTTAAAATTTGGGGTTTTAAAAGCCCCCTCGATTTTTTTTTTTTCCTAAAAAAAAAATTGATTTTTTTTTTTTTTTTTTTGTAAAAATTAGTTATTTTTATATAAAAAAAACCAAAAAAAGACTGTTTCAAAAGTCTGGTAGGTTTTATTTAAATTCTAGTCCGGGGAAATTTAAAGAAAAAAAATTTAAAATTTAATTAATAACCCCCGCCTAATATTTTAACAATTCCTTTGATGCATTTTTTTTCCCAAATTAACAATGGAACTTTTTGAAATTTTAAAGACTACAAGAAAAAATTAAAAATTTTTTCTAAATGGAAGTTGATTTATTTATTTTGTACCAAATCGCTGCACAACAATACAAGGGTTTTGGGGTTAGATTACCAAAAAACCCTAGGGCTCCCCGGGGCTTCCCCCCAATAGGCACCGGAGGGTAAAAAAACCAAATAAAAGGTCAAAAAACCAAAATATTTGAAATTAAATTGGGTTTTTGCATATTAAGGAATTTTCCCCTTGTTTTAAATTAATTTTTTATTAAGTTTTTTCCCCCTTTAACCCCTTTTTTCAGTTTTTTTTCCAGCCACGCTTGTCTCTTTTTTGCCCGAAAAAAACTTAAAATTGGGTTTTTTGGGGTTGGGTTGTTTTCCGTTAAAATTTAGGCCAATTTTTTTCCAAATTTTGGTCCCGTATTTCCCTTTGAAACGGGCCTCCCCCCCTTTTCCTTCCCTTTGCCTTTTTTGGATTTTCGGAAACGTTTTTCGCTTATTTGGTTTTTTATAAAGTTGGCTTTTTTTTAAAATTTTTCCCAAAAAAAAAGGCCTCCCTTTTAAAAACCCCCTTTTCTCTTTTTTCATGGGAGCCCTCCCCAAAAAATTTTTGTTTCAAAGGGGCCTTTTTTGACCCAAAAAAAAATTTAAAAAAAAACCCTTTTAAATTTTTTTGGGCTTTTGGTTTTTTTAAAAATATGGACCTTGGAAAAGGGGGCCCAAAATATAACCTTATTTTCCCAAAAAAGGTTTTAAAAAAAGGCATTTTGAAAAAATTTTTTAAGTTAATTTTTTGGGAAATTTAAATTTTAAAATTTTTTTTCTTCCCCCTTTTGGAATTTTTTAATTGTAAAATATTTTCCCCCACTTTCCATGTTTTAAAATTCCCCTTTTCAAATATTTTTCAAATCCAAAAGTTTCCCCTCCATTTTTTCTTTGTCCAGCACTAAATCCCCTTTAAAACTAGGGACCTTAAAAGTGTTTTGTTAGGGGGGCCTTGTTTTTTCCCCTTTTTAAAAATTTTGGATTTAAATTAATTTCTCAAACAGTAGTAACATATATATGTATCGTTCAAAAAAAGTATAAACAAGAGTTACTAAATTTTAAATAATTTTTTTTTAATAATTGTTTTTTAAAAGGCTACATTTATTTTTATTTTTTTTAAAAACATTAACCATCCCCCCTTCTCGGTTTGTAGTTTTTTTGGCATGCATAAAAACGGAAAATTTTAAAGGGTTTTTTAAAATTCAATAATTTTTTATGAGAGAGATGAATTAATAAAATATTCATACTATCTCGTTTTACTCACCATCTAAATTTAATTTAGAGTACTGTGTGTATAAACAAAACATTGGCTTGACATGATAAACAACATAAGCAAAACATAACTTCCTTAATTTTTCAAAAATTATTGATTTGCTTTAAAGGGAAAAAAAAAAAAACCCCCCCATTAAAAAATTTTTTAGAAAATTTTTAAAAAATTTTCCCCCCTTTTCTTAAAAGAAGTTTGCAAAAAATTTTAATCCAGAAAAAAAAAATTGCATTCCTGTCACCTGTTTTTAAACCAAAAGGAACAACCTTTTTTAAAAAACCCAAAATTTAAAAAGGAAGAATTTTTTTAAATAAGGGAAAATAGAATTCAAAAATTTAAAAATTTTCATTTTATTAATAAAAAAAAAATTTTTAAAAAACCCAAAAAGGGTTTTAAATTTAATAAAAATAAGGGGGTGGTTTTTCCCTTTTTAAAAAAACTGGGCTCAAAAAAACTTGGAAAAATGTATTATTTTTCTGAATTGAAATATAATTAATAATGGAAAAAAATGAAGTACCTAAAACCGGGAAACCCCATTTCCAAAAAAAAATTGAAAAAACCGTTATACCCTTAAAAAAATTTAAAAAAAACAAAAAATTTTTTAAAAAAATTTTTTTTTTACAGAAAACGATTTTAAAAAAAAACCAAACAAACGTTTTTCTTTAAAAAATATTTTTTTCAAAAAAAAACCTCTTAAAAAAATTAAAACAAAAAAATTAATAAATTTAAATTTCTTCTTTCCGGAAAACAATTACCCAAAAATTAAAAATTTGTTAGCCAAAGTTTATGAAAAGTTAACCCTTTTTTTAAATTAACAAACACCCATTGTTGCAAATATCATTCCCTTTACTCTACAACAAATTATACATTAAACACTCACGCTTAAAATACGTAGCATTTCACACTGGGCGATCCAACGGAAATTGAGTGCCACCTTGACCATTCACACATGACCTCCGTCGGCGAAGAGCACCTTATTAGTTGCCTCCTTTCCCCGCCCACTCATCGTTCCTTTATGGAATGCCGACCCAATGATGAGAACAAAGGAGCTGGCTCCGTTGTCATGGAAACGGGCGGGAAATATCCTCCAGGCGAGTGGTGTTTACGGTTTCTCGCCTTCTGCTCGATTTTCAGAATAAAAAGACTGTGTGTGATTATGAATCTCCTCTTTTTTTTATTATTTGTTAAGTGCGTAAGGAGAGTATTAAAGATTTTATCTAATTTATTCTCCTTCGAGTTTTATACAGAAAGATAAACGAAGTGTTTGTTTAATTTTGACTTTTTTTTTTCACCTCCTTCTTTTGCTTTTTAGATCATTAAGCCAAATTTTGTGCTGATTTTCTTGGGGTTTTTGTGTTAATGTGAAAATGATCAAGTAGGGTTTGTTTTTGGTTTCGGATGGGCTGTTTTTCTTATGTTTTATGTGGTATATTTAACGATGGTATGATTTTATTTTGAATTTTATCATTAATAAGTGAAATAGTTGAAGGAATTTGTGAGCATAGATGATAAGGGTGTATGATGACAGAATAATAAATTATTGCTGGTTAACGTAATATCCGATTAAATTGTTGACAAATTTCCAAATGAGTTAAAAAAAGGCAAATAAAACACATTTTCATATTTATTCTAACTGAATGATTCTCAAATCTAGTTTAAGGTATCCGACTACATTCGGAACCGTGATTTTAAAAAAGCGCATAAATGGATAATTTTCATGATTTTATGTCACTTAGATTAGAATAAGATAAAATGTTTTTTGGGAAAATTTGACAAAAATTTTTTAAATAATTTTTTGGCAAAAATTAACTTGAATAATTTTTTTTTCAAAATGTTTTTCTTTGTGAAAAATTTTAAAATAATAATATTTTGTGTGTGTGTGTGTGTGGGGGGCTTATATAAAGTAAAGATTCTCCAAGAGTTGAACTAATTTTTTGAAAACTCACATTATTTTCAGAGTTACAACCCATTGTAATTATGGCTTTTTTTCAAAAATTTCTCCCCTCTGTTGTCGGAAACATGGATAAACCATTTAAGTTATATATTTCAAAATTTAGTTAAACCTCTGTAAGAGTCGAGCTATATGGGAAAAAATTTTTTTTAATTTTTGGGCCAAAAAAAAATTTGTTAATTTTTTCCTTTAAAAAAAAAAATTTTTTTTAAAATGTCCTTTAAAAAAATTTTATACATGTTTCTAATCTAAGTGACATTTATCATGAAAAATTGTCCATTTATGCGCTTTGCAAAATCACGGTTCCGAACGTAGTCGGATACCTTAAGTATTTTTACTATGTTGAACTTTAATAAAAGTTTAAATTTTCCTTTAATATGTTAAGAAAAAGGGGCTTTTTTTTTGGTAGCCTTTTTTTTGTAGGGTTTTTATATTTAAAAATATTTTATTTGAATATAAAAATGATAAATCATTTTTTTCCCAATCACAAATAAAGTTTATTTTAGAAATCGTTTTACTTTTAAATCCGAGCAGAATTATTCTAAAAATAACAAGAAAGAGGCCGGGGAATTTAAAAAAATTAAGTAAAAAGATTCAACAAGCAGATTTCCCAAAAAAATCCAGAGTAATTCTAAATCAAGTAAAGCAGTATAAAAATAGAACCATGTGGCTATTTTAACACCTTTTTATATAGAATTTACGAATCAAATAATAAGATTTCATTATCTTAACAAGACTAGAGAGGTATAAATATGATCATGATCATATCAATACTTTTTATAGAACTGTATTTTCAGATATTAGAAGGCCGAACTAAGAACGCTTTAATATTAATATTTGCAATGAAATTGTTAAAAGGAATCGATGGGCAGTTGATGTATATGCGAGACCCATTGATTTCCTTTTAGTCATTCTTTTAGATGAAATAACTTTAAATTTGGTTAGTAAAGATTTAGTATTATATAATAAATTATTTGGGAGTTATAATAAAATTTGTAGGAAATGTTTGAATTAAAAACTCATTTAAAAATTTCCCACACCACTCTATTCACAAACATTTAGATTCAACTAAAGATATCGTCGGTCTAATTATCAGACTGCGTAGCTGCATATGGGATGCTAATTTGATACAGTAGGGCTAGGCGCCGAGTTGTTGTTTATGTTCGCCAATATAGGCGATAATATTACAATATGGTTTACTTTTTATTTTTTATCTGGATAATGTAGTTGCCATGGGGATAACGTATTAGGGAGTTTTTTTTTTTTTTTCCCGGGATTCTCCAGCAAAAGTAAAAACATTGGGCCCAAAAAATGTAAATAATTTATATTTTTAATTAATACATTAATATTACTTTTTTTGTAATTTTGTTAAAATCTTGCACCACCCTCCTTTCGAAATCTTTTTATGAAATTAAAAAAAAATAATGATTCATGATCGAGGAATAAATTAAAAAAGGAGCGCGCACTAGGAGGCGAGACAAAAAAAAAGATTAAGGGAATCTCGCCAAAATGCCGGGCGTTTCACCCCTTTTCAATCAGAAACCGGTGGGGTTACGGTTCGATAAAGGGGCCCACGATATGAATCCTCTTACAATACTCTTTAATGGAATGGAATTTCAACCGTAAAAATCTTTTAAAAATAAAATAATTTCCCATTTTTTTATCTGTTTTATATAAAAAAAAAGTAAAAATTCTTTTTTTATAAAAACAAAAAAATTTTAAATGTTATGTTAAAATATTATGAAATATTTCAAAATAAGCTAATATTAGCATTTACAGCTTAAAGTTCTAAATTGCGTTGGAGAATAAAAATAGATTTGAAAGATTATTAAACATCTATAAACTAATAATAACTAAGTAGTTATTTAACTAATTAATTAACAGAAACCCAGTGGCTGGTGTAAAGGTTTTCGGTTCCCCGCTTAGTTTCCCGGTTCAAATCCTGGGCGGGGAAGGCCATTTCAACCTTTCATCCCTTCAGTGGGTTCATAAATGAGTACCAAACTTGCTTGAGAACTGAACTTTGGGGTTTTCGCATCAGACTGACCACATGACTGAAACATCGCAAGCACCCCAGCCCCGAGATCACAAACTTTGGGGTAGACAAGTAGGGGATCTAGGGGTATTGCAACATTGAGTTAAAATTCAGTTAATTAACTAACTCTTTTAAAAAATAACGAATTAATTTTAGCTATGCCCAAAAAAATTTTAAAAATTTTGGATCGACCACCCCTTTTAAAGTTTTTAAAAAATTCATTGTTTTAGATTTTATTTTATGAAACCTTTATTACTTAATAAAAAAAAAGTTTTTATTTTCTACCTGAACAAAAAAAGTTTTTTAAAAAAATCCATTTTGGATGTCAAACTTTGCAGTAGTTTTTTGAAATTAAAAGGAAAGGTTGCTCAAGGGGGTTTTTAAAATTTAAAAAAACCCCATAAAGGGGTTTTTTTCTTCAATTTTTTCAAAACTGTTTTTTTCAAAATTTACAGCCTTATGTGAATATAACACTTTTTTTGAAGAATTTATATAAAACTTAAATGAGTTCTTTTTTGTTTTGAAAAAATTTAAAAAACAATTTCCTGAAGTTTTTTCAAACATGAATAACAAAGAGCCAAAATTAAAAATTTAAAAAGCAAAACTTTTGTACTGAGTGGGCCCGTTTTTGAATTTTTGACATTTTCACCACTTTTCCCATTTTTAAAAATAATAAAAAAATTTCGTTTTCAATTTTACGATTTTTTTTTAAAATATTTAAAATAAATTAAAAATCCCCAAAAAAACTTATCTCCTTTTTCCCAAAAAATTGTCGAAGATCGGTATTAAATAGATTGCAAGGAAACATGGGGATTATAGATAATGAAGGGATTTTTTTTTAAAAAAGGGTTATTTATGGGTCTAAAGTTATTTGTAAAATATTCTTATTTCAACCCGTTGAATAAGTTTTTATTTGTTATTTGGTTTTAAAAAAGTTAATTCTTAAATTTTTTTTAGGTTGCCCCAGGTTGCCCGGGCCCCCCTGCATCAGCCCCGAATTAGAAGCCAACCATGGAAAACCGTTTCCCCCCCTCAGATCACAAAAATTCATAAGGGGGAACCCCGGCTTCAACACTGTAAGAATCCAGCTTTCCCCTGTTAAAATTGGAAAAAGTGTAGTCTATCTAAAATGGATTTGGTTTTTTTAATTAGCCCTGAAAATGTATTTATTTATTTAAACTGTTTTTGTTTTTTTTGTACTTTTCTTTTTTCAAAATTAATTAAGGGGGAAAAAAGTGCCCTGATCGTTTACCCCCTGCCCCCGCGACATATAGTCGAGGCCCCAAAAATTATTAAGGGGGAAATTTAAATTCCGGGCTTTTTTAAATAAAGTAAAATAGATTTAGTCGGAAATTCCCGAAGGACAATAGATCGACACCACCTATCTCCCCCTTAAATTTAATGGAACTTTTGGAAAATTTTTCCATTTCCCCTGACTTGATTAGGAAGTTTAAAATTGTTTTTGATATATTATTGCTCAGGACTCAAATTGTAAAAATTAATCATTTTTTGATGTTGATTATTGAAAATTTATAATTATTATATGATTTAATGGTCTTTAACCCTATTTTTAATTTAGTGGCCCCAAAAGAGTTTTTTTGCGGCCCTCCATGACAATTTTCTCTAAGGCCGAATAGATAGAAAATGTTCTCTATATTTTAGTTGACATGTATTTGTAAGCACCGTTTTTCTTGTATGATGATCAACAAGAGTAAACATAGAGGCAAACTGGCTGACATTATTTGCAGCTGTGATGAGAATTTCGACTAGCAATCTCTCTTCTGATTTTAAAAAATTGTAGAAAATGTAATAGGGTTACATTATTTTCATTACATTAAAATTCTAAAATTAAATTTGCCGCTGTTGATATGAAATTAGCTCAATTGAATAAATTGAATAAAACTGCTGATATTCTATTTAACTTGTGTTGATTGATTTTTATGGTAAAATTTTATACCTTTTTTCTACAATGCAGTTCTAACTAATGAATGCAATTATTTTAAAAGATGTGGCCCTTTGGTATTCTAAGTTTTTACAATGTGGCCCTCCAGCCGAAACAATTGTCCACCACTGGTCTGAGGGACGCAAATAGTTAATTATAAATGACTAAATATTTTATAAATTCGCAAGTTCAATTGTAAAATTAAAGTTACTTAAGATTGCGATAATCAGAATATTCACATTCTGAAAAGACGTATCTTATAAATAGGGTCTACTCTCTGAAACACACACACATAATAAAACTATCACTGTTATAACTATTATACGAGAAAATCATACAAATCGCTTACGTATCCTTAAAATTGTTTTTATATCCTAATAATATATAATTTCCAACGGATTAAAACTTTTTATAAAATAAAGATTTTTTTAAAAGGTATCCAACTAGGGTTCGGACCGTGATTTTTAAAAGCCATAAAGGGACAATTTTCCATATTTAGTGCCACTTCTTAAATACATGAAAAATTGTTTAAGGACATTTTTTACAAAAATTTTTTAAATACAAATTTTGGCAAAAATTAACTTAAAAAATTTTTTTAAAAAAATGTTTTCCCTTTTTAAAATGTTTAAAAATAATAATTTTTTTTGTTTATAGTAAAATTCCTTTCTGGGAGAACTGGGACGAAAAATTACTTATTTTTTCAATTAAAACCCCAAAATTTTCCTTTTTTTTAAAATTTTCCCCCTTTTTGGAAAACCGGAAAAATTTAAATTTTTAAAATTAAGTTGAGCTCTGAAGGGGGAAGGCTATATACAGGCAAAATTTATTATAATAGAAGCATTTTTCAAAAAGAAATTTTAAAAGGGTATTCTGTTATTTTTGCAAATTATTGTATTAAATTTTTTTTTTTTAAATTTCTTAAAAATTTTAACATTTTCTAACTAAGGACACTAATTATCAAAAATTATCCATTTATGTTTTTTCAAAATAAAGGTTCGAACGTAGTGGGATACCTTAATTTGGAATTTAACAAAACTATCCACATTCTACTTTTCTTCCTAACCTCTTTTCTTGATAAGATTAAGAACCTATTCTTTCAAGTGTCAACTCGATTGTGTTTCAGGCGAGAAGGATCTGACGCAGATTTCTCCCGTCTCGTCTCCAGTGTTGAGCCAAGGATCTTTGACGCCCAAGCGGAGCGTCTCCAACGCCCAACCACCTCCTGCCATGTTTCTTACCAATCACCAAGTGTCGTACGCCTCCTCCTCCCCTCCCGTCATGACAATCGCTCCCAGCAGACCCGTGGCCACTCACACCTCCGAAAGCAGAAAGGTAGGTAGCATCAAAACAAAGATATTCTTTTCAGTCTTAGAAACAAAACAACAATAGTTTTCCTTTTTTAATGTCCCTCAATTGATGACCATTGTATGCTTACTTACTGGACTTTTCTAGATTATATCTTAAAAACCCAAAATGTCGAAACAATGTTCACAAGGGGCTATGTTAAAAAAATTATACATATTTAATTAAACCCTTACGTAATCATTTTCCATCAAGGAAGCATTTTTTTTAAAATTCCCCTTTTATGCATACAAATTTTAAATATTTGTAATTTAAAAGTATGGTAACAAATTCCAAAAAACAATTTTTAAAACCAAATTAATCTAAAATTTTCTTCGAAACAAGGTGAAAGTTTTTTTTTCTTTTTTTTCAGGACATACGGGAATCTATACAATGAACGTGCTAAATGGCTTGCAAAAAAAAGCGACAAAAAATTAAATTTGATTCCCTTTTAGCATTCCGAAATCTATTATAAGAATGTTTTTTAAAAAAGATAATTTCCAGTGGGGAATAACTGTTTAAATATCAAATAATGGCATTCACAAAATTTATTCCTTCTTTTAGAAACCCTTAAAAGCTGCACTTTCCCCTTTTTAAACTTACCCAGTTTTAACTGGCTTGGGAAACCCTTTAAAACCATTTTTAAAGCTTCAATTTGCCCACTGACCCGGGGTTTTTTTCCCATGACACAGTCAGGGTTCAAAACATCTGATACTTTGCGACAATTTCTTCCGAAAAGGGACACATTTGCCTAAAAGAACAATATAACGTGGCCTCCTCCCTCGGTGTTACCTAACCCTCACTTAACTGTAACGAGTGCGCAACTTTCCGCCTTCCTACCCCAACTGAACTTTAGAACCCCGTACCGGAAAAATTCTGTAAACAGAAAAACCCGGACAGACCAAAACCGTCCGCATCAATCCCAGCACTTCAAAGGGGTAATTTTATTTAACCCCATTAATACTTTAATGTAAATTTTTTAAATGTAAATATTTTTTTCTGCAAATATTAAAAAATATGTAATCTCCCTCTCTGGTTTTATCGACTTAACCAACGGACCATCGGCCTTTTTTTCGAATGGAAATTCTTTTTTTATCGTTTTTTGCATCATTAATACCTTTCCCCCTATTTTTAGATTGTAAATTTTGTGTGTTTGCTAAATTTAGTGTATGTGAAATATATATATATATATGTTACTATATGGGGTTTTTTATGTGTGTATGTATATTTAAAGTATCTTTTTTAAACTTTTTGATCATTTTTCCCAATTTTTTTCCATTGAATACTTTTAATTACTGAATGTCTCCGTTTGCATGTGAGCACTCTTGTATTTTATTCTGTATTTATTGCATTTGCATCCATGTTGTTGTGTTTTTTCATTTCTTTCCCGTTTTGATTCCCATTTGGCCTATATCCTTCTATTTTGAAACTTCCTACCACTGTGATTGAGTATTGACTTTTTGTTAATACTTGTCGGCAAAAAAAAAGCCCCTGAGTCTAAAAAAAACAGTATGTTTTTTAAGGGTCCCTCTCTAAAGCAACATGAGGGTTATTAGCAAAGAACCTCATATATTTTAACCACGTTCGAGTGAACAAGAACGACATCTGAACTGGCACCTCATTCTGTTATCCTCCGCAACAGCCTGCTGACTTTGAACCACAATTGTTTTATTTTTTTAGGCTATTGATTTATCTTTCATCTTTTTGAAAGACCTTTTGCCCTTTTTCTTAAAGTTCTTACTTACTCGCAACCTGAGTTTAATTATATTCTTATTGATCGAATTTTTCGGGGTGATAATTTGGGGAAAAGGAAAAAGTTAGAATTTCAGTGCTTTTTGTCGGGGCAATTTCTTTTAAGATTTGTTTTTCTATAATGTTTTTGTGATTGCCCCTTCCCATTTTTTTTATTTGCGCGTAGATGAATAATTTTTTCAGTTGTAAGTTAAGAACTCATTCGTCTTTTAGATTCTTCTATTGCTGAATTTGTTATTGGTGGTTGAGTCCGTCTTGTAGCACAATTTTTACATGTTCGTCATGTTTTTAAAATCTTAAATGGACTTTGATTATTTACATAAATTATTTCAGACTATAAGAATTGGAGGGACAAACTTTTGTCATTGTAAGATTGAAAACCCTTTTTAAATTTTTCTTTTGTTGAAAATTTTATATTTGTTGATTTTTATTTTCCCGGGCAGGGGGAATTTGTTTTAATTTTTTGGGGAAAAACTTTTCAATTTGAAATTCATTGGAATGATGATTTAATTCAATAGTCCCACAGCCCCCCCAAAAAAAAGAGAAAGTAATTGACCTTCCATCATAAAGTTGAGAAGTTTTTGCTTTAGTTCTTCCTTTAAATAGCTGAATTTGCTGTTGATGGATTGAATCATCTTCTATGCAGTAATATATATGTATATATATATATTTATTTAGGGAGGGGGTATTCAGATCTCTGGATCATTTTTGGGTTTTGGATATACTATACCCCACGATTTAAAATCCTTGATGGAAGAAATATTTTCCCTGAGAAACATATTTCTTGATGCACAAGTGTTAAATGCATTCTGAATTTAAATTGTTATCATACAAACAATGATAACATTTTAACAATACTTGTACCGTAACAATGTTTTTCATTACAGCTTCTTGCGATAAAAATCTATTGTTGTAAACCTATAATAGTTCTACATTATATATGCTCTGGGTTTCTATTTTTGTTGTTATAAAGTTTTGTTGAAATGCAAGAATACAAAATTTGAAATGTTACGACATTTATATAAACTACCATTCAAAATGGGGCTATAAAATTTAAGAAATAATTGATTAAAATTAAACATTTTAATTGAAATTGAACTGTTTTTGTTTATTAATTGAACATATAAAGAGGTTGCTCAACTAAAACTTTAAATCTAAAAATTGCCTTTAACTTATTTGAATACTCAAAATAAAGAAGTAAAATTGTGCTCTTCTCCCGTGGCTTCCACGCTAAATTTAGTCATTTTAAGGAAAATTATTAATGTATACACATAATAATTTTTTAGAACTTTAACTTTATTTTTAATGTATTGAGTACAGAAAATTAACATCAACGCGCACGCAGTACCAATGATAAGTTACAAAGATGTCAGTTACAAAGTAAACAGAAAACAGGAAATGTGTGTGTGTGTGTGCCTTATTTGAAAGAAAATATGATCAAATAGCAACAATTTTGTTATCAAAAAATATAAAATAATAACTCGATGTATTTTTACAGCTAATTAACTCACCAAAATGTTCTGATGACTGGTTCTAGCAACATAAAACAAAGCAGCCCTCTCAGTGGCCAAGAAAGAAGTTTTTACCGTATTTATTTTACAAATGTGATATTAAACCATTTTTAATTATAATGCGATTATTTTAAAGGTAATGTAATTTGTAAATTTTGGCAGGGACGTCTTAAGGCAGGCCCAGAACATCAGCCACAATAGGGGCCTTGTCTCGTTCTCAACTCAGCCTTAAGGTATACGACTACGTTCGGAACCGTGATTTTGCAAAAGCGTATAGATGGATAATATTTATGGTATAGTGACACTTAGATTAGAAAATTATATAAAATTGTTTTAAGAATAGTATTACGATAAAAAATTATTTAAGTACAATATTCTGACAAAAAATGAACATAGAAGGACCCATTTTCAAAATAGTCTCCTTTTGTGAAAAATGCTTCTATTATAATAATATTTTGCCTGTCTATAGCTCAGACCATTGTACAGAGGCTGAACTAGAGAATTTTTCAAATATATAACTTAGAAGTGGGTTTATCCATATTTTACGACAACAGAGGGGAGAAATTTCGAGAAAAAACGCCGATAATTATTTCAATGGGTAGTAACTCTTAAAATAATGTGAATTTTTCAAAAATCATAGTTGAGCCTCTGTACAGAGGTCTGAGTTACATACAGGCAAAATATTATTATAATAGAAACATTTTTCACAGAAGGAGAATATTTTGAAAAAAGGTTATTCTAAGTTAATTTTTTTGCCGAAATATTACATTTAAATAATTTTTTTTTTTGTCAAAATACCCTTAAAATAATTTTATACATGTATTCTAATCTAAGTGACACTGAATATCCTGAATATTATCCATTTATGAGCTTTTTTAAAATCACGGTTCCGAACGTAGTCGGATACCTTGATAAGATAAAGATTCGAATACTTTGAACAGTCAAATGTTTGTTTTTGTGCACTTGTATTTTCCCAAAAAATGGGAATTTCGGACGATAGGGCAACTGGCTACATGTGATGACCGTCGTCCATGTATAGGCCTAGGTCTACCACCATACACCATCATTACTCATTCAGTTAAAGGGTGAAATACGGTCGAGCCAGTTTGTGAGATTGTAAGTCATGCACATTTACTTCTTTCGGGTTATTGTTTGTACGAGTATTTGACAACGTATGCTACGTCCTGTATAGTTTAAAGGTAATACGTGGGGCCCACATTTGGATAGAGGCCCAGATCAGAGGCATAGCAACCGCTGTATCAGCGATACCGGGGCCCCAAGCTACAGGTGTCACAACATGTGTAAGCAAATATTAAGGGGCCCCCAACGAATTTTGATACAAGCCCTTCTTAGAATCAGCTACGTCAGAGTGATCCAGGGCCTACTTTTGCTTAGGGGCCCAGGGTCTCAAGAAGTCTTAAGATATCCCTGGCCAAGTGACGAGGACGAGACCTGAGCTGGCGCCCACTCTCTTAACTACCACACTACACCAACGGGAGGACGTTCGAGCTCTCTACAGATTTAAAGCGCATCGCTGCCCTACACAGCATGTCTTCAGTGGTACTAGGATCAAACTCATGACACGGCGGCCACGATTCCGTTACCTTAACATCTAGGCTACCGCGAATATTTCTTATACCCTGAAAAAAGAATTTAGTTCCCATTTTACATATCCGATGGCAACACTACACTATTTATAATGTAATTTCGTGAAATTTGGTTTGCTTTCAGCCAATTTATTTTAAACTACACTTATTTTTATGCAATTTTCTTAAATAAAAAATTTACATTTTTTTTTACTGTTTTCTTGAAAATTATGCGATTCTTAAAAAGCTATTATGATTTCAAAAATTTATTTAAAAAAAAAAAACTGTATTTTCTTATATATAAGTATCTTTTCATATAATATTCAAAATATATAATAAATCAGTTTTAAGTAGTAGTTGATATTTTCTTGCGCAACATTGGTTTCAAATGATTTAATTTTTAATTTACGTCTCACTTTGCAGCAACTCTAGGGCTATTGACGTCGAATGTCGTAATTGAAAGGAGGACGAATCTGAAATGACACACACGCCCTCTTCAAATTTCCACACATGCGTACATTGGTTCCGAACTTTTATAATTAGCATAAATTTAAACTTACTATTAAATCTTTCGCGTTCGTTTTTCCATTACAATCCACTTATATCCAGGTATTAAAAGACAATCGTATGAATTAAAGCTTGTTGTCGTGTCCTTTCCGAAGGGAAGGAATGAAAGTTGCCAGAGCCTGTAAGACAGGTTGGACTTCTTTACGATAGATGGCGACACCACCTATCTCCACCTCCACAATTTAGGATGGAACTGGGGAGGAAATATTCCCCACCCCCCTGCACTCGGGGTTTCAGCTGTGACTGCCCACAAGACTTTCGGATCCCACTGATTTAACGAGCATGTACCCTGTGTTTCGGAAGGTATTTGGTGGACGGGTATCAACCCAGGCCTTCGGTCGAGTCCGATGTCAACCACTAGGCTACCCACTTGCTTAAAGCTTGTCATGCGTTAATTCATTTTGTTGACGAATTTTGAATATTTAATTGGAAATTGCTGTAACTGTTTATATAAACATTTTTATACAAATAAATTAGGCATTAAAGTATCTTAAACACTAATTTATATAGGGAATTAGTGAAATTATTTTATATAAATAAACACACTGCATTTTCTTCTTAAAACTTGGAGTTTTAATGCTCATTTCTTTTTTAGGTAATGGACTTGAGCAGCGTTCAACAAGTAAATAATTCCAGTACACTGAGTAACGGGCACCCAAGATTCTTTGGGGGTAAAAATGGACTCTTCCAAAGGTGTTCCTAGACCTGCACATTCCGATAAGTGGGATGAATCTAATTTACCAAATAAAGGCTTATCGGGCTCAACTGCTTCATCACAATCTAGGTAAATTAAAACAAAAATATTTCTTGCAATGGATTAGATTTTGTATCCATAATCATGCCTGAAATTGATATTTTGCAGACCACATGCAACAATTGCTCCTTTACCTAGACCAGACGATTCTTTAACGTCTTCAAGGGGTTTTCAACCCTATCGAGGCACTGAAGAGTCTCGAAACACCCTTCCTCATCACCTGTCACTTTTCGATCATCCTCATCCAGCCGCTTCTTACCCGTACACCCCCGCGTTTTTGCCTCCACCCCACCTATCTCATCCAGCTTACAGGTATGTTAAAAAATATTTTAAATATTTTTTTTTAATTATTGATGGAATTTTAAACTATTACAAGTATTTTAAATTATTGTTTTACATAAGACAGAAGTAAACTGTATTTTTATGCATTAATACCATTGCACTGTTATCAATTAAATATTATTACAGCTGTTAACCTAAAGTATTATGTAGTTTCTTTTGCCGTTTTTCTTCTATATTTCCTCACTGATAGATTTAGTTTTCTACATTAATTGTTAACTTATACAAAGTTTATCAATCATTGCACCATTACTAATTTAAGCTTTGAATCTACTTTAACTTTGTAAAATATCTATTTTTGTATTTATATTCAGCACTATTAGTAATTTAAATTCATTTGGATATAAAAACAATGTAAATAAAATAAAAATTAATCAATTAATAAAATATAAATGAAATTTCCTCATATTTTAGATGTGCTAAGGGACAATCAATAACGTGCTTGTTTACGTTTTAAAACTAAGAAAAACTCTATTCTCAAAAAAACAGCAACATAAAAAGAAACCTAATGCCTACCTGGTACTTGAAAGAAATCGAAGATTGATGAATATGAGAATGTTAGAGAAAGTTATGAAGTATTGTTCGAGGACATACGGGAATCTATGACAATGAACGTGCTAACTGGCTTGCAAAAGAAGCGACAAAATTAAGCGATTTGATTCCTTTGAGCATTCCGAAATCATATTATAAGAATGTTTTTTAAGGAAAAGATAATTTCCGAGTGGGAATAACTTGTTTCAAATATCAAATAATGCGCATCTCATCAAGGAATTTATTCCTTCTCTTCAGAGCCATTAAAAGACTAAGCACTTTCAACCTAATTTTAAACTTACCCAGTTTTTAACTGAGCTTGGAAACCTTAAAGCCTATTTGAAATGCTTCAATTTGACGCCTACTGACCGGTGTTTTTGCTCCAGTGACACAGTCCAGGGTGTCAAGCATCTGATACTTGCTTGTACTAGATTCTCTTCCGAAAGAGGTACACTTATAAATTGCCTACAAAAGAACAATATAACGTGGCCTCCTCCTTTCTCGGATGTTACCTACACTCCTCACTTAACTGTAACTGAGTGCTTAGCTTAACTTAACTTTCCGCCTTCCTACCCCAACTGAAGCTTTAGAACCCCGTACCGGGAACATTCTGTAAACAGAAAGCACAACGGACAGACGCAAGATCCTTGTCCGCATCAATCCGCAGCATCCTTCAAAGGTGTAATTTCTTTATTTAAATCGCATTTAATACTTTATGTAAATTTTAACTGTAAATATTTATTTTCTGCAATATATCGTAAAAACATATGTACCATCTCCATCTCTGGTTGTTATACGAGCTTAACCAACGGCACCATCGGCCTTTGTTCGAATGGAAATCATCTTTTGTATCGTTTTGTGCATACATTAATATCCTTTTCCCCGTATTATTTAGATTGTAAATTTTGTGTGTTTGCTAACATTTAGTGTATGTGAATATATATATATATATATGTTACTATATGTGTGCCTATGTGTGTATGTATCCTTTATGTATCTTTTTTTTTTAAATCTTATTATGATCATGTTTCCTAATCTACCCTATTGTATACTTTTAATTACTGAATGCCTCCGTTTGCATATGAGCACTTCTGTATTTTATTCTGTATTTATTGCATTTGCATCCATGTTTTTTTTCTCATTTCTTTCCCCTTTTGATTCCCATATTTGCGCCTATATCCTTCTACCTGAAACTTCCTACAACTACTGATTGAGTATTGACTTATGTTAGTATACTTGTCGGCACACAAGAGTCTTCGCCCGTGTATTCCTAAAAAAAAAAAAAAAAAAACCAGGCGAGGTTACAATGCGTCCTCTCGCGCAGTCCAACATGAGGCTGGCTATCAAAGAACCTCATAATTTTTAACCACGTTCGAGTGAACAAGGACAACATCTGAACTGGCACCTCATTCTGTTATCCTCCACACCAACCTGCGGACTTTCAGCCACAATTGTTTTATCTTTTTCGTTGTAGGCTATTGATTTCTCTTTCATCTTATGTGTAAGACTTTTGCTGTCCTTTTTCTTAAAGTTCTTACTTACTTGGACAACCTGAGCTTGCGAATTATATTCTTATTGCATCGAATTTTTCACGGTGATAATTTCGGGAAAAGGAAAAATGTTCAGGAATTTCAGTGCGTTTATGATCGAGGCTAATTTCTTTTAAGATTTGTTTTTTCTATAATGTTCTTGTGATTGTCCTTTACCATGTTTTCATTTGCGCGTATAATGAATAATTTTTTCAGTTGTAAAGTTAAGAACTCATTCGTCTTATAGATTCTTCTATTGCTGAATTTGTTATTGGTGGTTGAGTTCGAGTCTTCTAGCACAGTTTTTACATGTTTGTCATGTTTTTAAAATCTTAAATGGACTTTGATTATTTACATAAATTATTTCAGAATAAAGAATTGGAGGTACAAGCTTTTGTCATTGTAAGATTGAGAACTCTTCAACTATGTTCTTTTGTTGCAGAATTTTATATTTGTAGACTATTCTATCTTCCTGTGCAGTGGAATATGTTTTAATTTACGGTTAGCAAAACATCTTCAATTTGAAATTCTTCATTGGATGCTGATGACTAATCCAACAGTCCTCAAATCAGTCCTCCAAAAGTAGAGTGTAATGGTTTCTTCCATCGTAAAGTTGAGATGTTTTTACTTTAGTCCTTCCTTTAAACTGCTGCATTTGCTGTTGATGGATTGAATCATCTTCTATGCAGTAATAAACATAGATATATTTAGGGAGGGAGGTATTTAGATCTCTGGATTATTTTGCAGGATTTTGTCGATATAAATATATCTTCCACGATTATAAAAACTCTCCGATGGAAGAAGTATTGGTTCAAGTGTAGTATAGGTGGGGGGCACTTTGAATTTAACGATTTTTCTTCGGATTTGGCGAATTTTTTCTAAATGCTAGTGTGAGATATCGAATTCATTCTGAAATAAATAATAATTCTAAGCACCTTTTGGCGACTGGTTTTAGTCACCACCAAAAGGACTACGCCAAGTGCTCCCCCCTATACTCACACTTGAACTGAAGTATTCCAGAGAAAGTATTTTGATGCACAAGTGTTTAATACACTCTGAATTTAAATTGTTATCATACAAACAATGATAACATTTTTTTAACAATACTTGTACCGTAACAATGTTTTTCATTACAGCTTCTTGCGATAAAAAACTATTGTTGTATATCTATAATAGTTTTAAATTATATATGCTCTGTGTTCCTACTTTTGTTGTTATAAAGGTTTGTTGAAATGCAAAAATACAAAATTTGAAATGTTATAGACAATTATATAAACTGCCACTAAAAATATACAAAATGGGGCTTTAAAAATTAAAATTAAACATTTTGATTGAATTGAAATTATTTTTGTTTATTAATTGAACATTTAAAGAAGTTGCTCAACTAAAACTTTAAATCTACAAATTGCCTTTAAATTATTTGAATACTCAAAATAAAGAAGTAAATTTGTGTGTGGCCTCCCGTGGCTTCCACGCTAAATTTAGTCATTAAAATGAAAATTATTTATGTATACACATAATAATTTCTTAGAATCAACTTTTAACTTTACTTTCAATGTATTGAGTACAGAAAATTAACATCAACGCGCACGCAGTATCAAAGATAAATTACAAAGATGTCAGTTACAAAACAAAAAGAAAATAGGAAATGTCTTGTGCTTGAAAGAAAATATGATCAAATAGCAACAATTTTGTTATAAAAAAATATAAAATAATCCCTCGATGTATTTTTACAGCTAATTAACTCACCAAAATGTTCTGATGACTAGTTCTAGCAACATAAAACAAAGCAGCCCTCTGAGTGGCCAAGAAAAAACCTTTTACTGTATTTATTTTACAAATGTGAATTTAAACCATTTTTAATTATAATGCGATTATTTCAAAGGTAATGCAATTTGTAAATATTGGCAGGCACGTCTTAAGTCGGAAACAATAGGGACTCCTGTTCTCAGCCCTGGATAGTATTCGGGATTGAGCCAGCTGAACTGCGATTTTGCAAAGGGTTGTGATTTATACCTTTATGATATTTGAAAGTAGATTTTCAGAGCAAAAATGTACATAAAATTGTTTTAAGAATAGTATTACAATAAAATTATTTAAGTAGAATATTTTGACAAATGTTTCAAACATAGAATGGCCCATTTTCAAAAATATTCTCTTTTTTGTGAAAAAGCTTCTATTATAATAATATTTTGCCTGTATATAGCCTCAGTCCTGTACAGAGTATGAACTAGAATTTTTGAAATATATAACTTAGAAGCGGGTTTATCCAAGTTTTACGACAACAGAGAGAAAGCAGAGAGAAAACGTTTACCGCCATGCTTCAATTATGTGGTAACTCTAAAAATAATGTGAATTTTTCAAAATCATAGTTGAGCCTATGTACAGAGGTCTGAGCTATATACAGTAAAATATTATTATAATAGAAGCATTTTTCACAAAGGAGAACATTTGAAAAAAAAGGTTTTTCTAATTTAGCTATTTGCCGAAATATTGCATTTAAATAATTTTTTTTGTCAAAATGTCCTTAAAACAATTGTATACATGTATTCTAATCTAAGTGACACTGAATATCATGAATATTATCCATTTATGCGCTTTTTTAAAATCACGGTTCCGAACGTAGTCGGATACCTTAATAAGATAACGATTCGAATAATTCCAACAGTCAAATATTTGTTTTCGTACGCTTGTATTCTCCGAAAAACTGGGAATTTCGGACGATTGGCCAATTGGCTACATGTGATCACCGTCGTCCATGTATGGGCCTAGGGCTACCACCATACACCATCATTACTCATTCAGTCAAAGGGTGAAATACGGTCGAGCCAGTTAGAGTGATTGCAAGTCATGCACATTTAAGCATTTTCGGGTTATTGTTTGTACGAGTATTTGACAACGTATGCTACGTCCTGTATATAGTTTAAAGGTAATACGTGGGCCCACATTTGGATAGAGGCCCAGATCAGAGGCATAGCAACCGCTGTATCAGCGATGTCAGGGGCCCCAAGCGTAGTGTGTCACAAATGATGTGTAAGCAAATATTAAGGCCCCTTAACGAATTTTGGTACAGTTCTTCTTAGAATCAGCGCCGTCAGAGTGATCCAGGGCTCATTGCTTAGGGGCCCAGGGTCTCGCTAGAAGTCTTAAGATATCCCTTCGGCCAAGTGACTGAGTATTTATATCCGAGCTGACACTCTCTAACTACCACACTACACCAACTGGAGGACGTTCGAGTTTCTACAGATTTAAAGCGCATCGCCGCCCTAAGCACACAGCATGTCTTCAGTGGTACTCTTGCGGATCAAACTTCATGACACGGCGGCCACGATTCCGTTACCTTAACATCTAGGTTACCGCGAATATTTCATACCCTGAAAAAGAATTTAGTTCCCATTTTACATATCCGATGGCAACACTACACTATTTATAATACGTAATTTCGCGAAATTTGGTTTACTTTCAGCCACTTTATTTTAAACCACACTTAATTTTATACAATTTTCTTTAAACAAAATTCTTTTACATTTTTACTGTTTTCTGAAAATTATGCGATTCTAAAAAGCCATTATGATTTCGCAAATTTATTTAACAAAACTGTGTTTTCTTAATAGTGCACTTTTCATATACTATTCAAAATATAATAAATCAGTTTTGGGTAGTGGCTGTGATATTTTCTTGTGCAACACAGTTTTCAAATGATTTACTCCTTAATTTACGTCTCACTTGCAGCAAACACTAGGCTAATAGGACGCAGACGAATATCGTAATTGTGTGGAGGACGAATCTGAATTGACAGCCACACGCCCCTCTTCAAATTTGGCACACATGCGTACATTGGTTTCAAATTTTTAGAATTAGTATAATTTTATACTAACTATTAAATCTTTCGTTTCGTTCGTTTTTCCATTACCGTCCACTTATATTCAGGTATTAAAAGACAATCGTATGAATTAAAGCTTGTTGTCGTGTCCTTCCCGAAGGGAAGGAATGAGAGAGAATGTTACCAGAGCCCGTAAGACAGGTTTGACTTCTTTACGATAGATGGCGAAACCACCTATCTCCACCTCCACAATTTAGGCATGGAACTGGAGGGGAGAGAAATATTCTCCAGCCCCCTGCACTCGTGGTTTCAGCTGTGACTGCCCACAAGACTTTCGGGCCCACTGATTTAACGAGCACGTACTCCGCGTGTACTAGAAAAAGTACGTACGTCGGACTCCAGGTCACCAAGTCTGAGTCCGACCACTAGGCTATTTACTTGCTTAAAGCTTGTCATGTGTTTATTCATTTTGTTGACGAATTTTGAATATTTAGTTGGAAATTGCTGTAACTGTTTATATAAACATTTTTATAAAAATAAATTAGGCATTAAAATATCTTAAACACTAATTTATATAGAAAATTAGTGAAATTATCTTATATAAATAAACAATGTATTTTCTTCTTAAAACTTGGAGTTTTAACTCACTTTTAGTAATGGACTTGAGCAAAGTACCAAACAAGTAAATAATTCCAGTACACTGGAGTAACGGCACTTACAAGACTTTTTGGGGTAAAATGCAGTAATTCCTTCCAAAGGTGTTCCTAGACCTGCACATTCCATAAGTGGGATGAATTAATTTACCAAATGTGCGCTTATCGGGCTCAACTGCTTCCTCACAATCTATAGGTAAATTAAAACAAAAATATTTTTGCAACGGATTAGATTTTGTATCTATAATCATGCCTGAAATTGCATATTTTGCGGCGACCACATGCAAACAATTCGTGCCTTACCTAGGACCAGACGATTCTTAATTAACGTCTTCAAGGGGTTTCAACCCTATCGAGGCACTGAAGAGTCTCGGAAACACCCTTTCCTCATCACTTGTCACTTTTCGATCATCCTCATCCAGCCGCTTCTTACCCGTACACCCCCGCGTTTTTGCCTCCTCCCCACCTGTCTCATCCAGCTTACAGGTATGTTAAAAAATATTTTAAATATTTATTTTTAATTATTGCTGGAATTTTAAACTTTTACAAGTATTTTAAATTATTGTTTTACATAAGACAGAAGTAAACTGTATTTTTATGCATTAATACCATTGCACCATTATCAATTAAATTGGGAAGATAATTTTATATTATTACAGCTGTTAACCTGAAGTATTATGTAGTTTCTTTTGCCGTTTTTCTTCTATCTTTTCTCACTGATAGATTTAGTTTTCTACACATTAATTGTTAACTTATACTAAGTTATCAATAATTGCACCATTACTAATTTAAGCTTTGAATCTACTTTAACTTTGTAAAATATCTATTTTTGTATTTACATTCTGCACTATTAGAGTAATTTAAATTTATTTGGATATAAAAACAATATAAATAAAATGAAAATTAATTAATTAATAAAAATATAAGTGAAATTTCCTCATATTTTAGATGCGCTAATGCACAATCAATAAGGGCTTGTTTACGTTTTAAAACTAAGGAAAACTATTCTCAAAAAAAAAAAAAAAAAAAAAAGAAAAACCTAATGCCTACCTGGTACTTAAAAGAAATCGAAGATTGATGAATATGAGAATGTTAGAAAGAGTTATGAAGTATTAGATTAAAATTCTTTTCTCTCTCTCTCTCTGATTTTTATGAAATGTTATTCCTTTTATGAAGTTAATTCATTTATAATGTTTGAATTTCTGAAAATTAATTTTCTCTTTGGTCAATCACTATTTCAAATACTTATTTATTTCTCTTTTGAAATTATGTGTTTGATCAATGATGTAGCAAACAAAATGTCTACTTTTCAAATAGAATTTCTTATTTATTTAAGAGATAAATACATTTAAATTTAGAAAGAAATATTAAAAATGAGGAATTAATTTACTCTAAAACCCTCATAAAACTATTTTTTTGATACCAAGATATATCATTCCAAATACTAAAAAAGTATTTCAATACTAATATAAATTTAAGCGAATATAGTCCTATATTATCAATTATATAATAAAAAAGTCCTTGAATTTCAATAACTTTGTAGCGTACAATTCACACATTAATTCAAAATAGAGGTATAGCCAGAAGAAGTCAAGTAAAGACATTAAATTATATGGATCATACTACAACAGGATAAAAAAATATTAATTCAAAAAGAAATGAGCAGTTAAATTACACTAGAATTAGCAGTTAGAAAAATTACACTGAGTGATAATCACATTGAAGCATTTTTATGGTATGGAAAAATATTTTAAGTTTTTGTAGGACTTACTCTTTAACAATAGGAAAATACAATTTCAAAGAAGCAGGTTTAAAGATAAGTTATGCTATAGTTATTTTAGCACATATATAAAATAAAGTGAAAATTAGGAATTAAATTTTCTATGTGTTCTCAGGTTTGATGACCCTCTTTACCTGGAGCGATACAGTCTGCTCCGACCACCTGTGATGCCCTACCCTCAACCAAGTATGATGGCTCCACCAGCTGCCTTTTATCCTAATAGCCGATATGCGGCAGACCTTCTTGCTCAGTCTTTATCAATCAGTTCCGCAAACAATAGCATTCTCAATCATGAAAGGTAATTTTTAAACACGGATAAATTTTTGAATAATCAAATAACTACTTACATGCAATTACATACACTAGTGTGCAAAAATTTAATGATCTTTTCTGATTTTCACCTTAATTCCGTATTAACAAGAGGGAGGTATAAAATTCATACAGCAGAGTCTCAATGTATTACTTAAAGGAAGAAGAAATCGCAGTAGCAAAAACAAATAAGATACATTATGTAGAATGAAGGCAGGCGCATGGCTATTGCGCTTGCATTAATACAAAACAATGTCTGACCAAAAGTAAGAACAAATCAAAGTCCCTTAATAAAAGATATAACCTCCCCCTAACTGCAAAGGTTGGTTGACGGCATCTGTTCCTGTTCAACACCAGATTTCAGCGCTTTTGAAGCTACCTCATTTCGCAGTCGGGGCAGCATCAAAAGCCAGGTGTCAAATTCAAAGGCTGACTGGGGCCAAACAAACAAGATTTGACTTATGGTGGGCCGCAAAGAAAATCATTATTCTTAGAAACGTAGATTTATTTTGAATAACGCATTACATAAAAGAACGAAAAAAAATTAAATGTTTACGTCCTGACACTTGACATCTCTTCCCTGTAATATCTTTCCTATTTCGGGAGAAATTTTGATATTTTATTACCTATTATTGTGCCCTAATATACTGGCCGGGCCGCAAAACTGCTCGTTGTGGGCTGCGAGTTTGTCACCCATGGTGTAAGGTGTTCTCCGGTGGATATATTACATACCCCCAAGGCATTCTATTTAAGTTTATTGAGAATTTCGCATAAAACAAAAGGTCGGCAGGGAAACACGTTAGAAAATGCATTATACTGTTACTCTCAGCTTCGTAGCGTTCTAAGGAAGATGGGGGGCTCTGGCATGTTGTTTGACGACAAAACAACGGCACTTCTGCAGCCATACATGCAAGAGGATGTAAATTTCCATCTCAGTAACATCTTCTGAGGCTAAGTAGAATTCTGTCCAAAATATGGAGTTTCGTTCGTCCGTTCATTGTCATGTCCAGCAACGCTTACACGTTAGGATCATCCCAGTGGTAACTTAATTTGATATTAGGGGGATGGAAGCCTATTCCTATCTCTTACCATAACGGCATCATCATAAATAGCTTCGGTCAGGACTGGAACACCTCACATCGTTGAAGTATAACGTGGCTCAATTTCTGAGCTGTCCAATATTTGTTTTTATAACATGAGTGCTTTTAAGAGATGCCACGGGCTGTAAATGGTAGCGAAGGATCAGCCGGCGAGTAAATAAGCTGTCTTTATAAAGGTGTTTGATTACAGTAAACTGGATTTCGCTGTCCGGCTTGCCGCGCTAAACCGCTTATAAAATACGTCCACCCAGTTTTGGTCTCTTTTCGCCTGCTTAGAAACAAATCGTTCGTCAGACTCAATAATTCCATTTGTGCCCCAAACTGTTATATTGAGTGAACAACTGGTGTAACGATACGTGTAATGTAGAATCATACAATCATTTGCCGAGGTGTCGCTATACTAGGATTGTGGTAGAGAATCGTGATTCGTCTATCGCGGGCTTCCTTCTTTTATGAATGCTTGACGCAACAATATTGCAATCCCCGAAAATTTTCTCAGCACTTCAAAAATGATTCGTTAAGTAAATTGAAAAAAAGGTAAACAAAAAAAATAAGAGTGTTACTGTATGCTGTGGTGGTGAAGAGTGGGGGCACGCACGCGCTGCAATGCAATACAGCCTTTTAAGTATGTATAAAAAGGGAAGCAACGTGATAAAATAGAAGCAATTGTGGGATTTATTTGTTACAAAACATTAAACTAAAAGCAAAATATTGTACAAAAGAATCGTATTGTGTAAAAATATAATGAATCTCGTGGCCCTGATGTAGACAAATAGAGATTTCTAAAAATATATACATTTAATCTCTATGAGACGCAATTTTTCCTTTTTTTAGTTCAGAAACGTGATTCAACTAACTTCATATTCTTTGACGGTACACTGAAGCTTTTCGAGACCAAAAAAAAAAAAAAGGAAAAACTAAATCTCCATATTTAAAAAAAACGCTTCCTGTTTTCCTTTTATATATAGTGCTTGTAGATCCCACAGCTAGCAATTTTACCTCTTTACAAAATAACCGTAATATCTATGTCTTCTTTCTAAAACAACTAATTCTGTTCTTAGGCTAAAACAGGAAGAAGAAAGACGAATGCGAGAAAAAGAAATAGAGCTCGATCAGTCCCGCAATAAGGAACAGGAGAGACTGCGCGAAAAAGAACACAAAGAGAAAGAGAGCAGAGAGAGGGAACACAAGGAAAGAGAACAAAGGGAAAAAGAAAAGAAAGAGCGCGAAAAGTCTCATAGGGAAAGAGAAGATCACAAGAAGTCACATAACTCAAATTACTCGACATCGAGTAAGAGAACCGAATCGCCAAGTAAGGAATTGTTCGAAAAAGATAATTGTATTCTTTTTTTAAAAAAATAGATCGTCTGTAAGGAAGATTGTTTTTTCACACTTCGTGCGATTAAGATAAAACACGAATAAGTTTTATTTTGTCCCTAATTGATGCTTGAAAAGGATGGAAAAGTAATTAATATCAGCTATACGTTAGTTTTAGTTATAATTTAATTGACTCACTATCATACTATTGATATCAGTTGTCTTCTTATAAAATAAGTAGCACTTATCTAATTAATATTTCTATAGTACAGATTGATTCAAAATAATGTGACCAATTTCAGAATATCATAAATTTTTATTGAATTAAGTTATTTACATGAAATTTTATCTAAATATTTTTAGGCTGAGCCAAAAGAGCTTTTTCGACCATTTTGGGGTATTTTCTAACTTTTCTCTTTGACTGCTTTTGGAAGCCCTCTGAATATTCTTAATTTACGTCTATTTAATTGTTATTTTTTAAGTACTCCCATAAAAAAATAATCGTAAGGAACACAGTCAAAGGATAATGATAGCCATTTTTCAGGTGCGCTCACTCTTTTTGTACTTTAGCCGCCATTTTATAGTTGATTTTGCAATATGATTTGCAGGCAGAATCTTGGTGAAAACAAAGTTTCGAGGGCAAAGATACATTTACGGATCATATGTTTTCCAAAACTTAATTTTGGTAGTATTTAGCATCAATTTTAGCCTTTAGTCTACAAAAAAAAAATGGTTTTGTTAAGTCTTGAAAGGGAATTTCCATCTACATCATAACATCTGACGGCCAACTTGACTTTTGCAAAACAGCTGTGTCTTTGTGACGTTTTTCGAGTGAAATATATTGTATCTTCTTTTAACAGATGAAACAGTGCTTCAACCGAAGTAATCCGTGTTTTCTATCAACATTTGTGTAACATTAAATACAGAGGTCAAGAAACGGTCTTTGCAGAGGTTTGATGATACACAGACTGGTTTATTCAATTTTTTGATTGCCATTTTCTTTATCTGACGACAGATTGTAGATTGAGATTCCTGTAGTTTCTTTGATACAGTTCTTTGAGGCTGATGATGATGATGATGATGAGTTTGGTGTTTTATAGCGCAAGAGCCAGTTTTGGCTACACTGCGCCAAACATTCATAGGTCTGTGGTCTGGACGGGAAAAGAAGAAATTGGATGACAAGATGGAAGGTCGAAAAATAGAGAAGGATCACTGGGATACCCTGGGTCGTGACACCCGTGTTTACCAAAGATAGTAAAACCCCTTGGGAAAAAAGGAAAAGATCACTAGGCCCCCAGGATTGTGACCCCCGTCCCCACCCGGGAGCCCCTAAGGGGTCTTTGAGGCAGAAAATTTTCTACAGTAATAAGTCTTTTCGCCCTTTTTTTTTTTTTCCCCAAAGGGGATTTTTTTTGACTACATTTTTTTTCTAGAACTTTTGATAACTACAAATTTTATTTTTTTTCGCAGTTTAGATAGTAATCCATTAGAAAAACATCTTTCCTGATTTTTAAATGCTTTGTTTATAACAGAATTTGAGCAACCAGCCTTCGAAAGCTATAAAATTTCGTTTCGGGTGTAAGGATCTAATTTTGGAGCCATAATTTACTTCCACTAATAAAAATAGTTAAATTTATAATTTAAACGTCTCATTTTTAAAATAAAATTTACCATTAATAGTTATATGCTTTTAAAATTGGTCACATTAATTATTAATCAACCTGTATTTTCATGGCATTAGTAATACACAACAAGAAAAAATTTATTTTTCCCCTTTGCTATCCAAATAATCTTTTTTTTCAAATAAGACTTATCAAATAATGTAATCATTATAATCATTTGCAGAGTAATGAATTTCTGCATTTAAAATTTTTAGCTTTTAATTGTAATGCTATAATTTTCAGATTAATACTAAATCCCATTAAAATTAACATCATTTCTGTTTTCTTCCAAAATAAATGAATAATGACAAACTAGATGTCAAATTGATCCTTTTGTTTGATAAGAATTTTTCCAATTCGTTACTTAAGTCAAAGGGTCTGACCTTATATTTCCATTTTTTTTTAAATTAAAAATATATATATATATCTTGAAGGTTTTTTCTTTCATTATTTTTTGAATTATTTGTTAAAGCTCCAGTTTAGTTTTCAATATATTTCTATTCATTTCTCCTCGTCAATTGTTTATTCCAAAAATCAGCACTAGTAATTTAGAGAAATAAATTTATAGAAAAGAAACATTTCTAAAACTATTATCTTTTTTTTGAAAAAAATTAAAATTTTATTTGACATTTAAAGTTACTTTTAAACAGCATTTAAAATGTAAGACCTATGAAATGTATGTATGTGTGTAAAAGGAATCCAAGTATAACTATTTGCTTTCATTTTAGCACAACAGGTTGATTGTTTTAGGGTTTCATTTTTTGCCCTTTCTATTACTGAGCCCTTTTTTCAACCCAAATTTACTTTTCCCGGGACAAATAAAATTTCATTTAATTTTTATTCACTAATATTTGATCATTTCTCTAGGTGTTCGAAACCCCCCGGATTCAAGGGTCCCCCCCTAAAAACCATAAAAGTAATCATACCTCTGTACCAACGATTCTGAATAACCCCTTATTCCTTTGAACCTTTAAAACCCCAGCCCGAAACCCTAAAAGAAAGAAGCGGGAATTTGGCCACCGTGGCAAACTATTTTCAAAATTTTTCCCAAAAAAGAGAATAATAATATTCAAGATTTTGGAAAACAAAGGGCCCTTTTTAGATCAAAGAAAAATTTTAAAACCCTTTAAAAATTTTTCCTCAAAAATTTTTTTATTCATTTATAACTACAATTATTAGTTTATTTACATCATTGGGCATCCAAAAAGTAGCGCCAAAAAGAGTGAGAAATATCAAAGCCCTATTTTTTAGAGAAATAACACACAATACAAAAGAGAAATGACTGAAAATGCAGCTTCTGTGAGGTGAGGAAAATGGTGAAATAAGTATTTAGTTTTGTCGACTCGGTATTGGATGAAAGAGACCTTTGAATGTTTTATTAGAGTAGAAAACCACGCCGGTCTCCAGATGGTAAAAACTGATCTGGAGTAGCAGGGGTTGATGAATTATGGTGCATTCATTCTCCATCCATCGATCAGATGTGTTCGATAGGTGATAGATAGGGAAAAGATTCAAGGTAATTAGCAATACAATCTGGTCGATGAAGAAGCCTTGAATATTTCATGCCAACTGTGGTCTCTCATTGTCCTGTTGTAATATGGCCACAAATAAGCTCTGAAGGTAAAGGAGAATAACAGGCTCCCACACACAAACCTCATTAATATACAATTGTCTTGCAAACCATAACATCAAATGTAGAACCTGTGTGGTAATATATAAGGCAACAGTATCCACAGCATCTTCAGGTTCTAATTCATCTATTGTGTTGTTGCAGATGGAAGTGTGTTATTTGTCTGTAAAGACAGTGTTGTACCATTTGATTTTCTACGTTCAAAGCACCATTGCCAACACTCGTAATTTTGAGACCAAGTAATCGCAACCACGCCTAACTGAACGTATTCTACTGTACTGAAAATGACTTCGAATCTTAAGCCTGGACATTAATTGTAGGCAATTTGTTATGTGGTTTCTGATATCGCAGAGTGATGCATCTCTGTTATGCACATAAATTGCCTGCCATCATGTGTAACGGAGCAACGAGGCTGGTGTCATCGTTGCGTTAGTTTATTATGCCCTTCTGTATCCATTAGTTCGGATCCGTATCACTATTACTTGGTTACGTCTGACACTATCACTGATTTTCGAGGAAGATAATTCTCGTTCTCCAAAGGCAACAACACTTCTTCCATTAAATTCAGAAATGTTCTTGAAAGACGTAATTTGGTCTAGTTATACAGTAGTTACTCATGCAAAATAACCTGTCAAAAGTCTCATTTCAGTACTTCAAAATGGCTCTCGCTTTCTATAGTGGCAATTAATGGCGTATAAGTACTGATAACAGTTACCTGTTCTTAAACGTTGATAATTTGCATACCCCACCCCAACATAAACACGTTGAAAATTACACTTGATTTAGATGCTTCCTTTCTGGTGTTCCATTTTGTCAGTAGTGTAAATAGTAACCTTTAGTGTTTATTTCTTCTTTATAAAAATAGATAAAAAATAATATTTTCTTTAAAAATTATAATTAGTTAATCTTTGAATACTTCTTAGTATCATAGCCAGAAGATGTTTTTGACTTTAGTAAATTAAAGTTTTCAAAGCTGTCCTCAAAAAAACTTTTATTTCTCATTCTGACATAAAAAAATTGTAATATATAAAACAAAACGTCATGTATCAATATAACATGAATTAAAATCAACTAAAATTACAATTAAATTTAAATCAACTTCATTGTTACTTTCTATTTTAAAAAAACACATCGATATTTAAAAAATCTTAAATTTAATTCTTAGCTGATAAAATGTTAGGAATAATTTTTTGTGTAAAAAGTATAATGTATCATTTATATAGCAGAAACATATTTAACTTCTATTGAGTAGAATATTCATTAAAATTACTTATAATGTATTTTCTATTCAAGTATGAGGATATTATCCTTAAGTTTTTCCACGTGAACTAATATTTATATATGTCGCAGGAAAATGATGAAATTAGGAATTTCATCAAATCCCTAAGGGAGATGATCAAATTGACAGGAGATGTTAAAATAACGTCTCTTCAAGGTGATTTCCCTGATAAAAGTAAGGGATTTGAACAAATCCCTTATCTGTTTCAGAGAAATGATGAAATAATATTGTCGAGTTTAAAAGGGTTTATTTAACAAATATGTTGCATTATTAAACGTAGAAGTAAGTAATACAACAATAGTCAATGAAATACAAATTATTTATTCGAAATTAAAAAATAATTAGAAAATTAGGCTGGTATTTTTTTATGTGTAACATCTTTCTTCTCGGTTGCTTACACACTAAAATATCAATCCCTATGTTAATCCTATGGTGCCATTTTTTTAAAGATATGGGGTTGATATTTAGGGGATCGATAGTACTATCTGTTTGGTTAGGAAGTACAAGGACTTGACTCCCCCAGATGTCTCCCCTGGACAGTATTTTGCCAATGCAAATCCTGCTATTTCATTTCATCATTTCACTCAAATTGTTCAGGGATTTGATAAAATCACTTACCGTAAAATCCGGCGTATAACACGCACTTTGAGCACAAAAAATATAATCGAAATTTACAGGTGCGTGTTATACGCCGGGTATAAAAATGATGACTTCAAAAATAAAAGTAAAATATAAGAATACAAAAAGGATTTGACTCCTACATAGATCGGAATACTGTTTATTTAAAAGAAATAACATACCTAATGAACCTAATTGTAGTTCTAGAAGTATACTATTACTTCGCCTGGGATAATATCTTGAATTAATGACTTCAAAACATGAGAACATTTCTCAGATACATTTGAGGTTTTCCCTTCGTAAGAAAAGGGGTGCGCGTTATACGGGAATATATCTAAAAACTAAAAAATGGAAAGTATAGGTGCGCGTTTTCGCCAGAATTTACGTACTTTCATCAGGGAAATGACCTTGAAGAGACGTTATTTTACCATCCCCCGTCAATTGATCATATCCCTTAGGGATTTGATGAAATTCCTAGTTCGTCATTTCCCTGCGACATATAAGCAAATTAAATAACCTCCCTACAGTGGTTTCATTTTATACAAATGTGAATTTTATTAATCTTTTTTAGGATCAACAAAGGCATCACGTAACGAAGGACAACCACACGAATGACAAAATAAACATGCGATTTAGTCCATCGGCGACAAACGATAAAAAACTTTCAAACATTCCAAATATTGATCCAACAGTCGGTGATACAAAGAAGCATTCCTCTACAGATAACAAACGCTTCGATACAATCCACCATCACATAGCGGAATTGTCAAGCAAAGATCATGGACCCCACGAATGGCGCCATGAAAAACTACAAAAAGCTTGCACAAATAACCACAGAAAAAGCCACGAATCAAAAAAGGCCAAGGATGACCGAAGCAGTGTCTTTCAAAACCATCAACGAAAAACTGTCAATGGTGCCGTATTGAAACCTACACCATACCAAAATGAGGGTATGCATGCAAGACTTTTAGAATCAGAAAAGTGTAGGCTTGAAATGAATGGACATACTGTACCTAAAGCGCATGCTCCAAGCAATGCTAATGACAGAATGTTAGCTCCTAGTTTTAAATCTAGTCTTCAACCAAATACGGGGAAAGAAGTTGTTCCTCAAAAGACTTTCAATGACTTCTATAGTACTCCGCTGCTCAAAAGTAATATTGACTTTACTCCTGTTGTGAGTAAACTTGATTTGGATGCTAAGAACTTTAAAAATGGTAATTTCAAGTGTTATGAAGATGATGCCAAAGAAGAATTGCGTTTGAAGAATTTTCTTATAATTACGAAAATACCCCGAAGAAATTTGAATCGAATCCACAGGTAAATAATTTATTTTCCTTTTACTGAAACTAATATGCTATTCGAAAATTTTTGTCTTCTAACTTTTGTAAATGATCGGTATAATAAAATAAATTGCATGTTACAATGTAAAGTGCAATGTTACGTAAATTGAAACAAAATATTATTTAGAAATATTATTTATTGTTAATAACATCAATATATCTGTTTGTGGAAATGTTACTTCTAATTTAATTAATTACAAATAAATTTATTTTTTCCTCCAAATTAAATATTTTACATTACAAAACATATAGTTTGATATATGATAAAACAATTAGAAGTATTGATAAAAGATTAATATTACATTATGATATTGTTCTTGAATT
Source organism: Trichonephila inaurata madagascariensis (assembly GCA_019973955.1). Lineage (NCBI taxonomy): Eukaryota > Metazoa > Arthropoda > Arachnida > Araneae > Nephilidae > Trichonephila > Trichonephila inaurata. The sequence continues at coordinate 423,784 of BMAV01018200.1, forward strand.
TTAAAAATTATTTTATTTTTTAATTTTAAAAGATAAACAATAAATGAATAAAAAACTAGCAAATATTTTATAAGTTAACCAAAGGAGACTAATAAATTGTTTATTTTTGTTATTGAATTTTCGAAGTATAAAAATCGATTCAATAATTTTTTGGATAGAAATCTTTATTTATGGAATTTTTGCATTTGATGATCATTTTTAAAGGAAAATTAAAGCAATTAATTGAAAAAATTCAACAAACTTTATTCTTTTATTCCATAATGCCTATTTTGGCTGAATGAAATCTGCAAATTTTCACATTTGTTTATCTCTTAAAATTTTAGAATAATTCGAATAATAGCATTTTGCATATAAGAATTGTAATAAATCTTATTTAAAGAAAGTAATAACAATTCAAGACAGAAATAATTTTTTTTTATTTTTGATGATGTACATTATTTTAATACTGAATACATCATTCGTAACTGTAATTACTTGAGATCAATTTAAAATTTTCAACATATGTTTCAAAATTGGGATTAGTATTAAAATGTGAATTGATTTTAATAACTAAAATTAAAACAGATTTACTTATAAGTCGTTCCTCTTTTTCAGAAACTGAAATTCTTGCAATTATTGGGCCTGACAACTCACTTTAAACGGAAAAGTAAGTTTATTTCGCACGGTATAATTCTTAACTTTTTTTGAATATTTAAGCTGTAAAAATGTCTTAAAACTATTTTCAATTTATTAAAATAATTTTAAGTATATTTCTTTCGACTTTTAGTTATTACGTACAACTTCAAACCCCACGTAGATATCCAATGTAATCTCCGAAAATACAATGCAACTCCTTTAGTCTTTAAATAGATGTTTTCGGAAGTGAAATAAATATATATTCACATATGAAAATCCCACTGTAATTCTATATATTTGAAAATAAATGGTACATACAAAAAATTTACATCAAAATTTTACTTGCATTATTTATATGAATTATTAACTGGTATACCTGTTCTTGACACAGATGAATTGAAAAATTAAGCAAAAAGATTAAAGGATAAAGAAATTTTTAATGAGTTAATTTTACGCTAATTGCAAATTAAACAAAACAAAAAAAGCTTTCTGCATATCTCAGTTGAACAAAAAAAAAGCATATTTGTTAAATTTTAAGTCTGTAGATGTAATAGCTGATAAATGGGATTTTTTTTTATTTATAACATCTCGTAACCCTCTTGTGGGTCGATTTTTGAAAACACCTTCCTAAGCTGATCTCTGCTCATCAAAAGTAACACATTGTTGCAAATTTTGTGTAAATAATGCTTAAAATAGTGCAAATAAATCATATATGGATGTGTAGTACGTTAATATTACTTTCTGTTGTATTTATTTTATGTTAGAATTGTAATATTCGCAAGCAACACCATTCCTTACATTATAATGGCGATTCAATGGAAACATAACAAAATGTTAGCAATAGGGCCAAGTGGGCATCATTTTCGGCGAACCTATTGGCAACTTGGCAATTGATTGAACGGTGCAGAAGTTGATACGTTGTAGCTCCACCTGGTGGGAAGTTGCAACAAAGAGAATAGTACAAAAACCTTCCATTTCCTTTCCATGCCAATTTCCATACATACGGTTGAACAGTGTTGGAGTAAAGGCGAGGTCAGAAATACAAACGTCCATTTTTATATATATAGATTATTAAAATATGTCTCCCACTCATCATTGGTTTTAGGTAACAGACCAGGTCTGGGATCAAGGTCTCAATTAAAACAGACTCCCAAACTGCACTCAAGGTCATGGTAGACGAGTGGTCAAGGTCATTGACTCATAGGTGTCGAGTTAGAGCCTTTGTGTCATTGAAGACCCGCCAAGTAGAGGATCACATGCACGTTAAGCTATCCAACTACATTCGGAACTGTGATTTTAAAAAAGCGCATAAATGGATAATTTTTCATGATTTTTAAATGCACTTAGATTAGAATAATGATAAAATTTTTTTTAAGGAAAATTTTTGACAAAAAATATATATAAATACAATATTTCGGCAAGAAATAACTTAGAATAACCTTTTTTTCAAATGTTCTCCTTTTTGAAAATGCTTCTATTATAATAATATTTTGCCTGTTATAGCTCAGACCTCTTACGAGGCTCAAAAGATTTTGAAAAATTCACATTATTTTAGAGTTACACCAATTGAAATAAATTATCGGCTTTTTTTTTAAAAATTTCTCCCCTCTGTTGTCGTAAAACATGGATAAATCCACTTCTAAGTTATATATTTCAAAAATTTAGTTGAGCCTCTGTAAGGGTCTGAGCTTTTATACTACATATTATTATAATAGAAGCTTTTCAAAAAGGAGAATATTTTGAAATGGGTCATTCTATGTTCATTTTTTGTCAAAATATTGTACTTAAATAATTTTTTATTGTAATACCATTCTTAAAACAATTGTATATACATTTTCTAATCTAAGTGACACTAAGTATCATAAATATTATCCATTTATACGCTTTTTCAAAATCACGGTTCCGAACGTAGTCGGATACTTTAAATCGTTGAGCCCCTAAATCCCTGGTTGGCATATTATGGAAAGTTCGGAGAATGGGGTGCTTGCCCTGGTATTGTTTGTCCACCTAACTTGACCATGGTTCAAAATTACGAGGTTGTCACTAATAGCCCTCGTATTGCTTTTTATGTTGAAGTCAATAAACAACCACTCACCCAGACTGCTCTCACTCGTCTTTCCAGTGCCTCTCGAATTTAGGGCACTAAAATCTTCTACATCTGCGCCAAGTGTTGGGTTCACCAAGCTTCAGTCGAGAACATCTTGAGTTTTATGGGCTTTTCTAGAAAAGATATCTATACTGAACCCTTTATTGTGGTCGACTTCTTAAGAATCAGCGGTCTTAATCTCATTTTAGTTGTCACTCTCCAAAGGATTAGCAATAAAAACGACACAAATTATTTATTGCAGTCATGTACTTCAAATCACAAAACAAAAGTTCTGCTCAAATCCAAGAAAAAAATTGTCACTGCCTGAATTAAATTATAGCCGAGAAATAATGACAACAATAACTAGACTAAGGACAAAGCATTTTAAGGTTATGAAGATTCTGCCCGATGGTTCCAGATCACATGTGGAATGCAGGCACGCAACTGGATCCCAAACATTTTCTTAGCTATCCTTCCATTTTTGGTGCCCTTTTTAAAATAGACAATAGCTGCAGCATGGACATTCTATACTCGTATCGTACCATGGATGTTGCCATGGCAATAATTCACGCCTTTGGCAATATTTGGCTATAATTTGTTATTACCATCTTTGCACTTTACATTTCAACAACAACAAAACATGTACTTGGAATCTCTGGAAATATGTATATGTAGTAAGTAAACCCAAACATTTCAATTTTTAATCCTTATTTTTTGCGTACATATTTCATTCTTAAAATAAGTCTATTATGTGTGTTTCAAATTTCTTATTTAAATTCAATTTCTCAAATCCAAATTGGTTACTTTATTGTATAAATTTGTAATTATTTCCAGAAATTGAATTTGACATGTACCTGAAGAGACGAAAAGTATTAAGAGAAGATTCAGATATTGCACCTCTAGAAAATGAACCAGAACCAGAAGATACATCTATATTACCATCAGTAGTTGAAAATAATATTTATACTGATCGCCTAGCGGAGCAGCTGAGAGCGGAAACGAATCCTATTAAATTAGAATTCCTTTTCAAAATTGGACTAACGCCTATAACGTTAGTGAAGAAAGAAGGTAATATTTTTATTAGTTTATTTTAACTAGTTTGGCATTGAAAAGACTTCGTTTACATGTATGTCTTTTGCTTCAAATCATATTGAACTTATATTAAAAAAATAAAAATAACTTAGTTGCACAACAATATTTGGTACTCTTCTGTTTCGCCAGCTCAAATCTCGCCAAGCAGGTTTTATTGGCGACAACACACAATATACACATAAAAGTTTTATGAATATTAGTCCTCATTGGTTTTTATCTACTTTTAATGTATTATGAAATACACATTACTGTTAGAAAAGACCACGATATTGTTTTGAAAATGTGATGGTAAAAGTTTACCAGCGGGAATATTCCGTTTGTCGTCGGTTGTATCATTTCTGGAGATTTTATTGCTTGTGCCGGTGAAACGGAAAAGTACCTAATATTTTATCTCGCGCGATTTAACTTCTATTATAAAAGCTATAAAACAAATTTACAAATATTTATATATTTGCAAAAAAAATGAGTACCTCGCATTATTAAATTAATAAAAATAAAAAATTTACAAATAACTGGATAAAACCCACAAAAAAATTACTTCATCTCGAAATTAAACCTAAAGATAGCTTAAGGTACATCTTAAAGTTTTGATTTTTAATAGAGAAGTGAACTTGGAAATAATAATAATAATAATAAAATTTTTTTAAAAAAACTCATTTTACTGTGGGCTGTATTTATTTTTATCAGTTCGGAGGAATGTACATAGGTCTGTAATGGAAAAACACCAATCCGCAGCTTCATTAGAAATAATATATATACATTATATATACAACTTTGTATATAGTACAACTTTGTCACTTATTTTATTTTATTTTATTATACTAAATATGCAACATATATATATATATTATACTATAAATTATAAATAATCTCTTTTGGGGCAAATTTCTTTTAATTAAAAGAATAAAAATAGAAAAAAAATATCACAGTAAAGAATTGTTCTTTGTGATTTAGCATTTTACTAAATTAAACCGTATTTCTTTCTTTTAAAAACTTTAAATAAAATTGTATCGCTATGTTTTTCATACGTATTTCCAATTTTAATTAATTTTCGTTGCGTATTTTATCAAACACGTAACATCTTATATTTGCTTATTTTCATATCTCCTGTTTTTATTTTCATTTATGTCCCACATTTCATATAATTCATCATATTTTTGAATAACTCTTTACTACTTCTTATCATTAGCTTTTTTTTTAATTTCAAATTCATCTTTTTCTACGCATCTAATGCATTAGAATTATATTTTACTTATTTTTATACATAACTCATTTCATTACATATTCATAAAATAGATACAATATGCTGACTTACGAAATTATTTTGTAAGCTTTTTCCTGTTTAAACTTCATGCACTTTGTTTATTATCACCACATATCTCATACGGCAGATATAGGAGTAAAAAAATATTCTTAAGTCGTATAAATACATAAATTCCCCTTTTTTAAATTACGCTTTAATTTAAAAATTCTTTAGCATACTATTATACATTTAAAAATATTTTTCATGAAATTAGACCAAAAATGAAAAGCATGTTTTACTATTAAGATATAACCGTTCGACTCATTTTATTAATATCAGAATCATTAATATTTATTAATATCAGCCAAAATTTTATTGACGGAATATTTTAAACATTTTTTTTCTAAAAATGTTTACTGAAATCTTAATGCTCCGCAAAAAGATTTTTTTTTAAATTTAAATATATTTCTCTAATAATTAACTAAAAAGAATACGTATCTTCTTCATTCATTCTTTATTATAAGAAATTTTAATCTGGTTGAAAATGAAAACATCTTTCATCTTAGATGGTATATTATTTTCCAATATTTTATCCTTATATTACAAATATCTATCGATTGATGGTTATTTTATGCATCTAAAATGCTTTATATTTTAGAAAAAGAACGTATTCAGAGAATTGTGGACGAAGAAAAAATTCGTCGCCATTATCGAATGCTTGCGAATGTAAATCGAAAATCATCTCCTCGGCGGTTGTTTGTGCCAAAAAGCGAAACAGGTCAGAAATTATTTTTATTTTAAAATAATATATTTTTTATCCACGCAAGCCGCGTTATGCAGCAAGAACAATAAAAATTTACATTTGTTTTGACTATTATTGAAGCAAAGATCAGTACATTCTTCGAAATTTTATTCTAAAAATGGCATTAGTTTTAGATAATTTCGCAGTTACAAAAATTTCAAAGAAAAGAATAATTTTATTTTAAAGCAGGAATTTTTTAGTTTTACTTAACATCAAATTATTTTTTTCATTTTCTTCTAGCGCAAAGGCTAGATCACCTAAGAAAGTTAAAAGAAATGAATTCTATTTCTAATGGTGTGATTTCCAAGCATTTACCAGGAGAATCTGAAGATATGATGGATATAAAATATTCTTCAACTAATTCGTTACTTACACCCAAAACTGAACAAGGTAGATAATTCAAATAATCAAATTATTGCTCATTAATACGTCGAATATTGACATCATTTTATACTATAAAATTGTTTATTCAAGGGCTATTTTTTACTTAAAAATCTCGTTTAGAAACTGTTTTGAAAAAAGCAAGTAATTTTTTGTAACCTAAATCTTAATTGCTTAGAATTAAGGTATCCGACTACGTTCGGAACCGTGATTTGCAAAAGCGAATAAATGGATAATATTTATGATATTTAGTGTCACTTAGATTAGAAAATGTATATAAAATTGTTTTAAGAATAGTATTACAATAAAAAATTACGTAAGTACACTATTTTGATAAAAAATGAACATAGAATGACCCATTTTCAAAATATTCTCCTTTGTGAAAAAATGCTTCTATTATAATAATATTTGCTGATAGGCTCCAGACCTCTTACAGAGCTGAACTAAAATTTTTTGAAATTATAACTTAGAAGTGGTTTTATCCATGTTGTATGACAACAGAGAGGAGAATTTTAAGAAAAAACGCTGAAAATTATTTCAATGGTTGTAACTGGGAAAATAATGTAAAATTTTCAAAATCATAGTTGACCTCTGTACAGAGGTCTGAGCTATATACACACAAAATATTATAATAGAAGCATTTTAAAAAAGGAGAACTTTTTGAAAAGGATTTTCTAAAGGATTTTTTTGCCGAAATATTTATTTAAATAATTGTTTTCGTAAATACCCTTTAAAATAATTTTATACATGTATTCTAATCTAAGAGACACTAAATATCATGAAAAGTATCATTTATTCGCTTTTTTAAAATCACGGTTCCGAACGTAGTCGGATACCTTAAGGACCTAGAATTTTAAATCTGAATAAATATGCGATTCTCTAAAATTTGCTATTAAACTATACATTTCTTTTACTAAAAAGTTTATTTGCAATTCGATTTTTAAATGTAACTAAATTTCATTATGTTTTCTGTAAATTAATATTAATTAACTACCTAATTTTTACTAAAAAATCAGTCGTTGAGAGAACTGGACGCAGTGTTGATAACTTGTCAGGCTCTAATTTCCGATTGGGGAAGTTTGAATGACTTTAGAGAGAGAGAAAAGTCTACCTTTGCCTAGTATTAATATAAAATATTTAACGTGAAAGAGTAGTTATTATTCTATAGGAAAAATGTACTTTTGTGAGTGAAATATTAAAAATAAATATTAAAAAAGCTTTTATAAAAATCTACCAAAAGCAAGAGTTCAAAGATAAGTTTTGTGGACATTGCATGACCTAGCCAATCCGGTTACCGCAAAAAAAACCGAAGTTCCAAAGGAGATAATTTTTCGAGAGAATTTAAGTTTTGCCGGTGAGAGAAAGCAATTTAATTGGTCCACAAAAGAGATCGGTTACTGGGTACAAGTAGTTCTGCAGAATTAGCATCCAATCAGAACAGCACAGTAGTTCTTCCTTGGACTGGTTGCAGTCTATGCATGTAAATTTTAAGACAGTGAAATGAAATAATAAAATAGTGTTAAATAAAATTTTTAAAGGAACGTTGCGTCGACGAAAATATTTCTTAATCTGTTGAAACTAAGATTTGGGGTATTTTTGGAATATTCACCCATTGGGGAATATTTCCGTTTGATTCCGTAAATTTTTCAACTCGAATCGTTTTTTTGAAACAAATTTTAAACATAAACCCACTCAAACTTTAAAAAAAATTCGATTGCAAATACACGTTTGAATCGTCGAAAAAAACTAAGTAAAAATTGGAAAACAAATACTCATTTTTAAAAAATTTAAAAAAAAACATTATTTGATCATTGTATTATAATTATTATATTATCTATGTCTGTATGCATGAAAAATAATGAAAACCTTAATAATAGTTCATTCTGATTAAATTTTCCTTCCAATAAATATTTGCATTGGGTCCAAATTAATACAGTAAGCCCCCATTTAGCGAGGGGTATACGCCATCAAAGTAGACGTAAATGAAATAGGTTAAACGGGTTATTTCATCATGAAATAATGGGGAGGGAGGATGGGTGGAAAATTGGGCAAAATTTTGCCATTAAATTTTTTAATTATGTTTTATAACAATAAAACAAAATATATTTCTTTTCAAATATAAAACAAATAAAAGATTATCATATAAAAAAAAATAAAATTTAAGTCGTATGTTTCATTTCAACATTCGTCTCTTCTGTATTTCCAATTTTTTGTCTTTTATCAAGAAGGTAGATTGACTTAAAGGCATATTGCGTTCAATTTTTGTCGTTAATCCAAAAGAAAGTCATTATCCATTTCATATATTGTAATATTTCTAGAAGGGAATTCTAGTTGCAGACTTGTAGTTGCATTTGATAAAAGGGATTTTTCTTTTATTTTAAGATGGTCCTTATTGTTGAGTTTCCAAATTCAATGAGCACCCAAGTGAGATTGACCTCACCAGTATCTAATCTTCTATTTTAGTTTCTAGTGAAATACTTTTTTTTGAGTTTTTTTTTTCGGTTTTTTTATCACCCTGATAAAACTAAAAAAACTAATATTTGGACAAAGAAATCGTTGTATTATCTAAATTTATACTTACAATAACTCAACAAAAATTTTTAAACGATAAAAATACGTTCGTATAAAAAAGGAATGATGAACACGATAAACGCTTCGGGATATCGGGAAGCCTAAGGCGTGCAATTTTGGGAATCCCACAAAAAAAAACGTTAAAAAAACCAAAAAAACAGCAAGGGGGCTTTCTGTACTATTTTTAATGGGCCCGCGGATTTTAATTTTTTTTTTAAATGGCCATCTAAATCTTTGAGTTTTCCACCCTGGTTTGATTTTTTTTACTTTTTTCCAAAAAAAATTTTTTCACCCCGATTTGGGTAAAAAAAAAAGAGAGGTTTTTAAAATCGTACCTGAAAAAAAATTTGAAATACTAAATTTTTTTCTTTTTTCTTTTTTAATATAATTTTAGCAATCTAATCAATTGAAGTTAGTGGGGTCAAGCAATGTTGAAAGTTTTTTCAAAAAATTTAGTTTTTTTAAAAATTTATTTTTTAATAATTTAAATATTAATATAAATGGGGTTATACGATTATGAATTTACGTTATTGAAAAAATTCAAATGCAAAATAGAACACAAAGTTAAGATATGTGACTACCCAAAATTCGCCGTTTTTGTGAAAATTTTAACCCCTTTTTTTCCTTTTTTTTTTATAGCCCATACATTTAAGATTCCAAAACATCTATTTTTTTTAGATATTTAGAAAAAAGTTATGCATATAAAAAGGAAAAGAGTTACAAAACCGGCTCCTACCCAAATTTTTTTAAGATATTAATTGAAATTTTTAAAACAAGTTTTTTTTTGTTCTATCTGTGTTTGAATCAAAATCTAATCTTTGTTTTATATTTATGTATTTTAATTTTTTTTCTAAAAAAAAATTTTTTAAAAAAAGTGTTTTTGCATAAAATTTGGGATGTTTAATAAACTTTCAGGATTTAAAAAATTTTTTTTTTTAACA